>OX637399.1:24972200-25572200 GCA_951799425.1 Ilex aquifolium
CCTATACTCTCAAAGTTCAAGATGTCTGCCATTAAGATCTTCGATGGTACCAAAGACCCTTTGGATCACCTTGACACCTATAAGTCTCTCATGCAACTCCACAACATACCTGATGATATCATGTGTAGAGCATTCTCTACCACCTTAAAGGGATCTACATGACAATGGTTCGCAAAGATCAAACCTTCCTCTATCAACTCGTTCACGAAGTTGAGTAAGTCCTTCGTCTTCCACTTCATTGGGGGACGCCGACACCAAAAACCAGTTACCCACCTGTTCACCCTCAAGCAGAACCGGGATGAAAACCTTAGGAGCTACCTCACTTATTTTAACGAGGAGGCTCTCCAGATCGAGGAACCAAACAATAAGGTGACCATGGCTGCCTTTATTGCGGGTCTGCGCTCCTTTAGTTTTACGTTCTCTGTCTTGAAGAAGTCGCCCTCTAGTATGCCCGAGTTGCTGTCAAGGGCACAAAAATATATGAATGCTGAGTACGTCACCAAAGCCCGACGAGGTGAGTCCTCCTGAGGAGGGGAGAAAAGAAAGGACACCCGTGAGGACAAACGGGAGGTAGATAATTACAACAATATGTTGTTAGCGGGGGCAGGGCCCACCCCCGATACAAATTAGGAGGATCAGGAACACCAGCAACCTCTCGGAGAAATTCAGACGATCTCCGGAGGATTAGGAGGAGGAGCGACTCCAACTCCGCCAGAAAAGCACACATCAGGAAAGTCAGGCAGGCCGAGTCGCACGACTCTCGCCCAATGAAGACGCCCCAACATGGAGAAGGAGAGATCATCACATTCTCGAATCGGGACCTCGAGGGATTCCAAGTACCTCATGATAATCCTCTAGTCCTAACCATGTAGCCAATTACCAAGCTCAGAGAATTTTGGTCGACAGTGATAGCTCAGCTGATATTCTGTTCACACCAGCCTATGACGTCCTTCATCTCAGCAAAGAGAGATTGCAACCCGTCAGGACTCCCCTTGTCGGCTTCTCGGGGGAGAGGGTTTCTCCCTTGGGTTCCATCACCTTGCCAGTCATAGCAGGAATAGCATCGAGAAGTTCCACCATCATGGTAAACTTTATTGTACTTGACTGCCCCTCTACCTACAATATTATTCTTGGACGCCTAGCCCTCAACACCTCAAGGGCAGTACCGTCCACCTACCACCTTCTTCTATGTTTCCCGACCATCAGTGGGATTGGAGAGATCAGAGGAGACCAAGTCTCCGCTCGAGAATGCTATGAGGGCCAAAAGGCCACACAAGACTCTCCAAGTCGAAGTACTTGACCTGAGGGATAACAACACCTTGGAGAGAGGAGAGCCAGCAGAGGAACTTCGGCCAGTAGTGGTGGATGAGAGCCTTCTAGAGATGAAAGTCTATATTGGCTCTTCGCTTTCTCAGGAGCAAGCATCTGACCTGGTAAACTTCCTCAAGCGGAACATGGATGTCTTTGCTTGGTCCCATGAAGACTTGGAGGGCATCGACCCCGAAGTGGCCTCCCACCGACTCAATGTCGATCCTAGGTATAAACCCGTCCGCCAGAAGCTGAGGAATGTAAGTACTGAAAGAAGCTAGGCCATGGAGAAGGAAGTTGAGAAGCTACTGGCAAATGGGTCAGTAAGGGAGGTAGCCTACCCAGAATGGCTATCCAACGTAGTGATGGTTACGAAGGCCAATGGGAAGTGGCGCCTTTACATAGACTTCACAACGCTAAACAAAGCTTGTCCCAAAGACAACTATCTTCTCCCACACATCAATCTCCTTATTGATGCCACTATGGGACACGAGCTCCTAAGTTTTATAGATGCTTACTCTGGGTACAACCAGATCAGCATGTTCCCTCCAGAGTAGGAAAAAACCTCTTTCATCACCCCGAAGGGCACCTATTGCTACAGGGTGATGCCCTTTGGACTCAAGAACGTCGGAGCCACGTACCAATGCCTTGTCAATAGGATGCTCGAGGCTCAGATCAGAAAAACCATAGAAGTCTATGTGGACGACATGCTGGTAAAGGGCATGGTCGCGGCGGACCACATATCACACCTTCAGGAGACCTTTGACATACTAAGAGCCTATAGGATGAAGCTGAATCCAGAAAAGTGCATCTTTGGCGTTAGTTCAGGAAAATTTCTGGGCTTCATGGTCAACAAGAGGGGCATCGAGGCTTACAAGACTAGAGCTATTTTGGAGATGAAGTCCCCGACCTCGGTGAAGGAGGTCCAGCGCCTTAACGGGAGGATAACAGCCCTCAACAAGTTCGTCTCGAAGTCAACGGACAAGTGCCTGCCTTTTTTCAAAATCTTTCGTACATCTTTCCAATGGGGGCCAAATGCGGAAGAGACCTTCCAGAATTTGAAAAGCCTATCTCGTTACACCTCTTTTGCTCTCCCATGTTGTACTAGGAGAGACCTTGTATCTCTACCTCTCCTCCTCGTCCTCTACTGTGAGCTTTGTCCTTGTTAGGCAGGATGGGGGCATCCAAAAGCCTGTATACTATGTAAGCAGGGCATATCGAGGGGCAGAAGTAAGATACTCAGAGATTGAGAAGTTGGCTCTCGCATTTGTCACCGCCACCAGATGCCTATGCCATTACTTTCAAAGTCATATCATTGTGGTTAAAACATATTAGCCACTCAAGAGAATTCTCGAAAAGCCTAACGTGTCCGGCCGACTATTTAAATGGGTCATCGAGTTGAGTGAGTTTGACCTACAATGCCAGTCGAAGTCAGCCATCAAAGCTCAAGCAGTTGCGAACTTCGTGGCCGAGTCTACACCATTATTGGAATCCCGAGACGAAGTATCATGCACCCCTACACTCACCTGCTTAGTACATGATCATGAGGCAAGCCCATACACGGACACCTTGGAGACAACTCCTCAGGCCCCCAGAGACCTCACTTCGAGGCCAGAGGCACCCAACTCCGCTAAACCTACTCCACCAAAGCCTTCTGCGCCCTCGCTACTGTCTACTGTACCATGTTGGAAACTACACGTAGACGGGTCCTCCACCAGTGAGGGCGACAACGCAGGACTAGTGCTGATCAACCCCCATGCCACTCCACTCAAGTATGCAGTCTCCCTCCACTTTGCGACATCGAACAACCAAGCTAAATATGAGGCCCTTATATCAGGCTTGAATCTCGCATTGGAAATGAAGGCCCATTGCCTGACAGCCTACAGTGACTCACAATTGATAGTCAACCAAGTAAAGGGAGATTTTGAAACAAAGGAGGAAATAATGCAAGATTACCTATCAGTGGTCCATGCATTGCTAAAAAGGTTTACTCACTTCCAAATCCACCAAGTGCCCAGAAAGGAGAACGACTTGGCTGATGCCCTTGCTAAGTTCGCGTCTGCCAACATACTCATGGGCCCAGCACTGACAGGCCACCAGTTTGAGCCAAGCACGTTCAAGGCAGAGGAGGACGATATCTATTCCACAACCTAGAGAAGGGCGCTCTCCCGGACAACCCAGTGGAAGCCATAAAGTTAAGAATGAGAACATCTAGGTATGTTATCTTGCAAAACACCCACTACAAGAAGAGTTATTCACTACCACTACTTCTCGGTCTTACCCCTGAGGAAGCCGATTATGTCATAAGGGAAATCCACGAGGGGATATGTGAAAATCACTCAGGGGGGTGCGTGCTGGCCCATAAAGCAGTGAGGCAAGGCTATTACTGGCCTAGCATGATTAGAGACACACGCGAGTTTGTCAGAAGACGCGACAAGTGTCAGCGCTTCGCAACTGTACCCAAACAGCCACTAGAAGGGCTCACCACCATTCAGAACCCTTGGCCCTTCTCCATGTGGGGGATCGACATCCTGGGTCCCTTACCCATGAGTCGAGGTTAGTGCAAGTTTGTAGTGATATCCATTGACTACTTCACAAAGTGGGCAGAAGCCGAAGCCTTGGCAAAGATAACAGACTAGAAGGTGAAAGACTTCATCTGGAGGAGCATAGTCTGCTGCTTCGGAATACCTCATGCAATTGTAAGTGACAACGCCAAACAGTTTGACAATAAACTTCTTAACAGCTTCTACGCTGACCTATAAATCAAGCAGCCCCACTCCAGCCCGGCCCATCCACAAGCGAACGGACCGACAGAGGTCACTGTCAGGACCACCCTCCGCAACTTGAAAACCAGATTGGAGAGTGCGAAAGGACCATGCTTAGGAATGTAGAGTACAAGCATTGCATGATCAAATACTACAACTCAAGGGTGAAGCCTCGGTCCTTTTTGCCTAGGGACCTAGTCCTCAAAAAAGTCATCCTAGCTACCAAAGACTCTCGAGAACGGAAGTTAGGACCTAACTGGGAAGGACCTTACATGGTCATAGAAGTTGTAAGACCGGGCATCTACAGAATTCAAGATTCTAAGGGGAAAGTTCTAGCCCATCCATGGAACGCGGAGCACCTAAAGAAATATTACCAGTAGCTGGGGGCAGGACAGTGGGTGCACAAGTCAGTAGTTACCACTTGAGTTATTTCTTGTTACTTTATTCAATTTTCATTGTTACCTACTTCAGATCATGAAATAAAATTTCGCAAGATTTTGTCTTTTTCAAGAAGTTGTTTCTTATACCATGGAAGTTTGTAAAATATTTACAAAAGATAAAACATGGTCTAGCAACAAAAACATAAATACATAGATACCATACCCCTGACATCACTCACTGCTCCCTGATCAACTCCAATCATCGCTCGCCTCTTCATCATCAGTCTCTGGAGCCTCATAGGGGACGAAGCCGAAAAAGTCATAAACGGGAAAAGCTGCTGAGACCTTAAGCTTTAGCTCCTTATAACCATCGATAAAAGGCGCCTGCCACGTTCCTCTCAGCAACATTCCTCTTTTTCTCCATCTCAATGGAGTAAGCCTCTGCCCTAGTGGCTCTCTCAAGAGTCGCTTGAAGGTCAGCTTCCAGCAGGGCAGCCCTCTCGCGGGACCCCTGAAGCTCGGTCTCAAGTCTGACAGCTCTCTCATGTGCTAGCCTCGACTTTTCCTCAGCAGCCTCTCGTGTCTACCTCTCGAGCCTCGACTGCTCCTCGGCAGCCTCTCGTGCCTGTCCCTCCGCTACCTGACCATCAATTGCCTCCCTAAGCTTCAATGTACTTTAAAACAAGCAGGGAAAAGCAATAGCCACTTACATGCATTCAAAAGGGGTAGAACTTGAAGGAAAGAAGTCAGATGTGAAATCAAAGGAGAGTAAAGGGCATGCCAAAGCAAAGCCCTCCATGGCCGTATCAATAATGCCTGCTGGACCCTGAGAGCCAACCTCCTGGATCTCCATGGCAGTCACAAATCCCCAAAGCCGCTCCTTGGCCAGATTCACGTCTTGCAGCATGGACATTGAATCGTTGCTCGAAGCAAGACAGCTAGGCAGAGCCTCAGTCCTCGTAGGAGACCGTGCCGGGGCCTCAGTCCCCACAATCACACTGGGACTATCTCTAGGGGGTGAAGGAACAACAACCGGGGAAGAACGGGGGGCATCACTAGGTCCCGTCTCTCGAGGACGAACCTAGCCGGTGGACCTCGGCCGAGAAACACCGGGGGCATCAGACTTCGCCCTCTTAGAAGAAAGAGGGGAAGACGTCATCCTGGAAGTGTAGAGAGCCTCCACCATCGCTCTATCAATGGAGGTACCTGCAGAATCGGTATGAGACAAAAAGCCTACAATGTTGTAACCATAAAGAGTATATTGGAAAGATCAGATACCTTTCCTCTATGGCCTGGGAGTAACCTTGGAGCGACCTGACGCAGACATAGTGGTAGGCAAAAGAGGTTGGCAAAGATTACCTTCCAAGAAGGCCTGTAGCTTTTTCCGCATTCCTATCAACATGGTGCACCTCTTAGTAGAGGGGCATGAAAAGGCCGTGAGGCCAGTTGTTGGATTAAGACTACCAAACCAACTATTCCTTATCAAAGCCCAGCAAGAGAGTCAGTGCGTTCCTTGGCCAGATGATGAATTCCGTGTTACCGTGTTGAGGTATATTTTGTGGATTCTTGACAAAACATGAAGTGATTTATCGTTTGTTTTTTTGATATGTCATTATTTGTTAGTTGGAGTCCAGAACAGTTGTCATATGATGATGATACTATCCTTCTCACAAATCTCTAATCCTCCAATATTCCCCGCAGGTTCTCTCTTTCTCATGTTTGATTCTTTTAGTTGATGCGGATACGTAGCTGAACATTCATTCCGTAGAGAACTGAAACACGAGACAGGTAAGATGTTTTTGATTGGATATGAAATTGTTAACTCATTTAGTAAAAACAGTTTTTGATAAAAATATTAGTAATCATAACATTACTCTTATCAAACATTAGATAAAATTGGAATTTTGATTTTCGGCTTAAATTGTGGAAACAAACTATAAAAAAAAATGATTTTCAAAGTATTCAGCCTTCTTTTTTTTTTTTATAAGAGGTGGGGACAAAAGAGAGCGCCTAAAGATCACCTCCATAGGCCCTCACTTGTGAGATCATAAGACATCTGATCGCGTTAGTTACACCTCTCGGAAATGAACCTAAATAAGCTAGCGTAGCTATCAACCACTGAACCTCTATGTAGACTCCAAAACTCGAACTTCTCACCCCAACTTTGAGCTAAGTAATAATCTTAAATGCCATGAACAATACTTATAGCTGATATCAATTAGAACGTAGACAGATATAAAAAATTGCAATCTAAGATTAGAAATATAATATAAATCATGCAAACAGTAGCTAGATTAATAATAATATAACATGCAGTTTAAATGAACATAGAAAATATATAAATATGCAATCTATATAAATCAAATAAATTGAAATGGAATGAATTGGCCTGCGAGTTGGAAAGGCGTGTGCTTACTATCCTAAAATAGCTGAGTCTCCTTACGTGAGGGTATTGACAGATACCAGCGACTCTAAAATTCAATCCAGACACTATTATCAACACCTGCTCAATGATTACATCCATTGAAATATTATGGTGAACCTGACTCGAATCGAATTGCCTAAAAACAAATATAATAGAGGGTAATTGTATATATTGATATTGCTGAAATCAGTCGCCAAAGAATATGACTAAGAAGTTAGTGGAATATAGTATGGAGTAGGAGAAAGTCCACCGCCCTTATCTTTTTTTTTTTTTGTATATTTTTTTAAAAAATAATTAAAAAAAACTCTTAAAAACATTCTCTAATGTTAGATCCATACTTATACAAAAGAAAAGAAAATCGTTTTTTAAATTCAAATGAAGGAAGACTCAAATCCTTACCCTTTTCACCAATGGTGAGATTACACACTCATTTAAAGATCTAGTTGTCATATTTAGTTTCTTTTAAATTTGAATTTGTTCTCAATTAAAAAAGGGTTTATTCATTAGAGATGTTTATACCAAATCAAACTTTTTACATTTTTTTTTACTCAAATTTGAGTAAGGGTTTAGGTGTGTATTGGAGATGGTGTAAGCAAATGTGAAATATAGTTCATTCAAGATAAAGACAGTTGGCTGAAAAATATGTTCTACAATGGTTGCACTGGGATGCTTATATAGCCACTGGGTTCTAAGCCACACATGAAGACTTTAAAAATGCTAACTGTTTGGCTTTGAATAGCAATAAAAACAATTACAGGTCAGTATTGTAGATTCCTGAATGTACACAGATATGTAATTGAAGATTCAAAATTTAAACAAAATTAAAATAAAAAATGAATGAAAAGTTTTAAAAACTTAATTTTAATCTTACACGAACTTTCCGAGAAGTGGACAATGGATGATTTTGAGAAGCTAACTGGGGTGTAGCTTCAGTGAATGCACATCCCAGAGATACACTTTTGTTTAGAAAGTCAAAAAGCAGAGCCAACCAAACGGTGTAAACTTTTGTAAATGGAAGGTTCAATTTTTCCGAAATTTACACTTCCATTTCCGTTATGCATTGTTTCTCTCTCAAGATCCGAGTGATGGTTATGAAGATTTGAAGCCAAAAGGCATAGATCTAAGTCAGCTATGAAGATTTTGAGGCTAAGAAGTGGAGATCTTGAGAGGGTAAAAATCAGAGTGGAAATCCGGCGAAAATGTGTAAAAAACGGTTTTATACATTAACCCTATTCACTCGGATTTTCGGGTTGTATTGGGCTAATCGATCCAATTTGACACCGTTTCAGCCGTAACGAACGTTACTGTAGGGTTTACCAACGTTCGTAAAGTTATCATTAGTAAAGTTGTCATTAGTTGTTAAAAGCATATAAAGTTGTCCATCAACCAACCGTGCTTGGCCTTCTTCGGTTGTTGTTTGATTGGCAATCCGTCGGCCGGGTGACGGTCTCTGTCGTTAGTTGATGGATGGTTTTAGATGCTTTTAACAATTGAGGGGCCTTTACATGTCTTTTAATTAATAATTTGAGGGCTCTACTGTTGGATAACTTTAAACATATTGAGCTCAAAAACTGTACCAAGGAAACGACTGAGTATTTGTTTAATAACCTTGTCCAAAAAGGTATGTAAAAACTACAACGTCACTCACGAATTGGCTTACACTGAAACGTCCCCAAAGAAGGAAGGTGTGGAGCGAAGTATACGTGGAAGGTAGTTTTAAAGAGGATAGAGAAGAAGAAGGTGGTGATGAAGAGAGTGAATGATCATGCATGTTGTATTTGAGCTTAATCGTTAGTACCTTCACTCTTTTGATGTCGTTGATTTTTTTTTTCTTTCTCCTACTTACTTTTTTCCTAGAAATCTTGAGTATAGGATTTTAGGTTTATATGTCTATGAATATATGTAGTAAAATTTTCTTAGAAATCTGGAGTACAGGAGTTTAGGTTTAGATACTCTCCTAAAAATCTTGAGAACTTCTAGAAATTTTGGGCCTGTTTGGTTTGCGTTTCAAAAACAGGTATCCGAAAACAGTTTTTGAGAAGAGTTTTAAGAAAATGGTTTTGATATTTTTGGAGATAAAAAACTAGTTTGGTTAGATGATTTCAAAAACAATTTTATAGAACAGAAAATAGTAAAACATGTTTGGACAACCTAAATATATGTTTGAACATTAATAAAAAAATATAAGAAAGTTATTTTTAGATTGATAATTTCATAAAAAAAAAATTCAATAAACCAAACTTTAAAATATAATATATATTATAATAATATTATATTATATATTATATAATATAATATTCTATTATATTATAGTTATATATATTTATAAATTCTTATGTATAAATTCCTAGATATATATATACATATATATTTATAAATTTATAATATATATATAAATTGGTATAAATTGGTATATATATATATATATATATATTTATAAATTTGTAATATATATATAAATTCGTAGATATATATATACATATATATACCAATTTATATATATATGTATATATTTATAAATATATATATATATATATATATATATATATATATATTCTTATATATAAATTCGTAGATATATATATACATATATATACCAATTTATATATATATATATATTTATATACGAATTTTAATAATATTATATAATATAATATTTATATATTATATTATAATATTATATAATATAATAGAATATTATATAATATATTATATTATAATATCTATTATATATATATATTATATATTATGAGAGAGAGGAAGAAGTAAAAAAAAAAAAAGAATGAAGAAATTTGCTCCTAAGGAGACTCGAAGGGCAGACCTCATTAAAGTCCAAAATTGTTCTTCTTGTTTTCAAAATTTTCAAAGAAAACTCCGAAAACAAGCTAAACTTGTTTTCTGTTTCTTTGACTCAATTCTCAAAATTTTCTAAAATTTGGAGAACAAAAAAGCTAAACAAACAGGTTTCGGGTGTTTTTGAAATTTTGAGAACAAAAAACAGTTTTCGAAACACAAACCAAACACGCCCTTTGACTCCTATACTCAAGATTTCTAGGAGAATTTTACTACATAAATTCATAGACATCTAAACTTAACTCATGCAATCAACGACATCAAAAGAATGAAGGTACTAGCAGCAAAACTCAAATACAATTTACCTAAGAAGTACCTTCTTACGTAAACTTTGCTCCCCTTCTTGGGGGATGTTTCAGTGCAAGTCTGTCCGCTGAGTGACGTTCTAGCCTTTGCACGTGATAATGGTGGGATTTCGGTATGGGCCGGTCATCCAAAGCCCAACATGTTTAATCGGCCTTAGTGTGCATGGCGACCCAGACGGTTTACCCACAGCCTGCCCACCCTGAAAGTAGGATGGGCTGCGCCCCAAAGGAGGAAGCCCAACAGCGCCTAAATGTATAAAGTCTCAGCTCAGACCACATCCAGCTCGGCGCGCCACGTGTCCTGGGAGCAGGGGGACAATTTCTGAAACCCTTAACTAACATGCACTCTCTGTCAAAAGGAATATTTGTGCACGTAACCACTAGAGGATTGTGGGAATGATGGCGTCAGATGGGAGGGGTCACTACATGACAAAAGAAGATGGGACCACAAAATCAGTAAAAAAGTAGGAAGAAGTCGCAAGAAACCTTAAAAGAATTACTTGTACAAATAAGACACTATCACACTACAGAAGGGTACCTACTACTTCTTCACTGAAAAACCTGCATTCACTAAACACTGTATGTAAGGGTGTTCACCCTAACGTACGGGTAGGAAATATGGTCTTCCATCTTCCTACTCGATAATTTGCGGAATAATTTTTTCTTGACCTACCCTACCCGATCAAGTGTAGTATTCTTACCCGACTTTCGTCCAAATTAATCGGGTAAGAAGTCGGGTAGGAAATCGGGTGAATACGTTCAGTAGTTATTAATTTTTGGATCATTTTAACAATTCAATTAAATAACCTACACCAATTTAATAACACAATAAACCAATAATACTAAAATCTAAAACAATTACAATAACAATAATAATAAAACACAAGAAAACCCAAGGCATAAACATCAATCCATCATAATTATTGCACAAATACAATAACAACTATTTTAAGGTAGGGGTGTTCAAAGAGAGGGCGAGAGAGGTGAGAGAGGCTAGAAGATGAGGCTAGAGGCGAGACAGATGAGGTCTTGAGGAGGCTAGAGGCGTTAGGGAATTAATATATATATATATGCGGGTAGGATACGGTAGGAATACGAAAATTTGATGGGTATTCCGCATTCCTACCCGATTTAATCGGAAGACCAAAAAATCTTCCGTATTCTTACCCTATTTTTTCGGCTAGCCGGTCAATAGTGTAGGATAGGAAATTGTGGGTAATCGGAAATTTGAACATCTCTAACTGTATGCAAATGCTCTAAGCCAAACAACCTACTGTAATCTTCTTCTTCAAGAAATATACACATCCCCAAGGAGCAAGAGATGCCATTGCAGTGAACATAACCTTAGTCTTTCGGCTGAGGTGAACCACTTACATTCCGTTTCTGTCTCTTTTACTTAGCCAGTTAATCTGTACATTCATATTACCACCCTCTCTAGACCTTACAATCGTTGTTCTGCACTTGGGCTAAACATTTCTGAGCACTATCAGCACGCATATTTTCACAAGGTTCTTTTACACTTAGTCCGCCATTCTTTGGCATACTCTTTGAACTCAATATGTTTAAACCGGTGGTTCTCGTCTTCCGTCGCCATACAATAGTTTTTAACATTCACTTTTTTTAAAGTCGGCCAATGTTGTAGCTCATCAATTAGCAAAGTTTGCATTTACTTATTCGGATTCTATCCTATTGAGAGAGACCTCCTGAGTTTATACTATCCTCTCTCCAATCTGATGTATTACAATCTTGATCAAGGCAAATTAACATCGTTTCTTATCAAAAAAAGAAAAAGAAAAAAAGAGGATGGGTATCAAATAATTGATGTTCGATGTGAATTGGGCATGACCGATCAAATTAGGATATGATGCTAATTACTTTGAGGCTTTAAATATTTCTCCGGGCTTGTGGCTCTCCAGGTTGGTGTGTGTATTTGTATCACCTAAGAGAAAATTGAATTACTCGTGTACATTAATATTGAAGGAATGTATGACAACTTAGACAGATGTTGGCAATTTTATCAGATAGAGGAATGGTCAAGATACCTTGACCTCCGGGGTGCAACCAGTGTTGTCGTACACTGGGAGCAATCAATAGTTTGAGGAAAAAATCACATAACAATCATAATTTTTTTTTTTACAAAATTTGATCGATTTTTAGATAACAATCACATAAAATTCACATTGATTTTCAAACGATACGAATTCGATTTAAAAAATATTTTGTAGTATGATATGAATATTCAACGAATTTTTTTAACATTATATATTCAAATAAAGTAAATATTTGGAGTTGAATTTTATTAAATTACATTTTAGGTTGATTTGATTGTATAAAGTAATACTCAATTTGATCATATATCCACATATATGAATGTAATAAATTAAATTATATCACAATCAAATTAGAGTTTAGTATATTCAAATTTAAATTCGTGAAATAGCGCATAATTGATTTGAACTTGGATAATTAGTTAAAATTATCAATTAATATCTAGCTAATCGAATTTTAACTCATTGAATTTAAGTGAACATCAAATATGTTAAGAGTCCTAAATCTTAAATTTATGAAATAATCCCATGTGATTTTTAAAATATGAACCTATACCCAATTTTTTTATAAATTTTTGTGGGGGCAAGATTTAAAAAAACTTTTGCCCCACGTTGTATTCGCCCCTAATTAAATATACAGAAGTTTAATAAGAGAAAGAATATGGGGAAATAGAATGACCGTCCAACGTGAGTGTCAAAAATCTATTAAAAGGAAAAGATGACGAGAGGCGCAATCTTAATAAAGTGGATATTGTAGAGAATACTTAAGGGGAAACAAAAAAATTATAGGCATGTTTGGTTTGCGTTTCAAAAAATAGTATCCGAAAATAATTTTTGAGAAGAGTTTTAAGAAAAAGTATTTTGATGTTTTCTGAGATGAAAATTTTGTTTGATTAGATTATTTCAAAAACAATTTTACAGAATAGAAAATAGTAAAATTTGTTTGGACAGCTTAAATATATGTTTGAACAATAATTCAAAAATTAAAAAAAATATATAAGAAAGTTATTTTTAGATTGACAATTTCATAAAAAAAATACAATAAATCAAACTTTAAAATAAACCAAACATATTAAATAATTTTAATCAAAAATAAAATCAATATAAAAAAAATATATCAATGACCTTTATCTATTCTAAAACAAAACCAAACAGATTCAATAGAAAAAAAATATAAACACCAATAATTTTTTTTTAAAAAAAATAAATAAATAACACCGAAAAACACTCACACCATCACATAATATATATGTGTATATATATATATATATATACACACACACATATACACACTCACACACACACAGTCACACAATACACACACATCGCCCAGATCTGAAGAAGATCAACACAGATTTGAAGGAGATCAACCCAGATCGACATTGGAGCCGACGCCTTGAGATCGCTGGAGAGAGAGAGAGAGAGAGAGAAATGCTTGAGAAATGCTTGAGATGCACAGTCTGCTTCGTCTGTTTCCCGAAGTGGAGTCAGAGAGAAAGAGGAAGGCTTGAGAAAGAAAAAAAAAAAAAGGGAGAAATGCTTATTGCTGTTAAGGAAGTTCGAAGGACTGACGTCATTAAAGATGAACAGTACTCTTATACTCCGTGTTTTCAAAATTTTCAAGGAAGCTCTCCGAAAACAAGCCTAGCTTGTTTTTTGTTTTTGTTTTTCAAATCTCATTTTTTTCTCAAAATTTTGAGAACAAAAATGCTAAATAGATTTTAGGTGTTTTAAAAATTTTGAGAACAAAAAACTGTTTTGCAGAACATAACCAAACATGCCCATATATTTTAGACACGCTCAGTCAGAGAGGGGTTCAGAGACGTAAGTGACATCCCTCTGGTGGGTTTCCTCGTAGAAGACCACAAGAAGGTAAGTTTATATGCGATAGCTTTGGGACTTTTGATCCGACAACAGTGGACAAGAACGATCCTAAGTATGAAGACGAGTTGTTGCATGATCAAAGGTCCCAAAACCATCCCATGTGACTTCCCTCCACAACCCCCTTTTTTGGGCTTCTAATTCGAGGGAAGCCTGTCGAATGGGTGCTGTTCACGTCTTTGAATCTTTTCTAATTGAGCTTGTCTGAAATGTATTTTTTTGTTTCCCCTAAAGTACTCTTTACAACATCAGCCTTGTTAAGATTGTGCATCTCATCCACTTTTCTTTGAATATATTTTTGACACTCACATTCGGACAATCACTCTCTTTCTCAATATTCTTTTTTTTACTCAACTTTATATGTGTATGTTAAGTGAGATAACTTGTGAGATTATAATAATATTTTTGGGGCCGTTAGGAACGTGTACATCTACATGTTTGGAGTAGTTGTAACACTCTGTGTGTGTGAAGACAGGAAGAGAGTAGTGAGAGTGGTTTGTGCGAGTGTGAGGAGGAAGAAGAAACTGTTACAGAGGTACATTTGTGAGTAGCAAGAAGCTTAGAAAATTAAGAGGAGATAAGAAGTTGATTTTGAGTAACAAAACAAGAACTCAATGTAGAACGAGAATTAACGGGGAACCCATGACCCCAATTTATAGGAAAGTGGAAAAGAAAGAGTGGTGATATCCACCGTTCATGTGTCATAATCTTAGGGGTCTTATGGGGATTTCAATCCTTGTGTTGTGTGTTGATGTCTTTACCTCTTTTCTGTCACGCCCTGAATTTCATAAAAACGTGATTAAAAAGAATTTTTGTTTCTTCAAAGAACACATGTTGGTTTGTTGTAAAATTATTTAGGAAAGTATCATTTTAATTTAAATAAATCATTTTCTAAAATTCCGGCTGAGTTTTTTTTTTAAAATTGGGCATCCAGATAATCAGTGAGAAGCTACCTGTGAGAACATTAAATATAATAATTGTATGTAACTAGGTATTCACATCCTATCAACCATATATATCCATTCTCATGACATCAACAAATAAAATATTACTGTGCAATACCGGGGTGGCAAATGGAGGCCAATGAAGCCCTCCTAAACCTGAGTTACAATCCAATTATCCAAAATTCTTCGTCATGAACATAATATACAGAATATCTAAAATTTTTATAAGTAAACCATTTAAAAGGTCTCAATCTATACATATTCCCTCAAATTAACCAAGATATAAATCAATTACAAATCTTCAATAATACACATTATCGTACATTGTTCTTTATATGCTCTAACTAAATATATAAAAATTAGAACAATTATTTTATACCTCGATATTTCCACTATGCAATCCACCAACATATACTCATAACTGAAAATGTTAATTAATAGGGGCGTGCAACCACACGCGCAGTAGGATAATCCTTTTTTTCCAAGCACATATAAAGTTTTAAATGCCAATAGTTCACAATCATAATAATAAATAATGAAATAATTTATCAATAAGTCTAGGTACATGATAAATAGTAAGCATTTTTGAAAGTACATCAAGGAATTTACTACAAAAAAACCAAATCTCAAGGTTACAAACCTTTCTTCTTAAATCATAATGCAACACCATTGATTTTGTAAAGATGAAGTGAGAAATTTTTTTACAAGTATATGGACAATAAATTTGGTAAAGTAATCATTTTTTGTTTTGAGCACAATTTCATAAATTTATTATTTCCAAGTTATTTTTCAAAAATATTAACTTCACATACTTTCGTCTCAATCTCACCCCACTCAAGGGGTTTGTTGGAATATTGACCTATTGGTTTTTTGGCACAAAAAATCCATGTATGCTACCCATACGGACAAATATCATCAAACTAATACCGGTTTACGAATGAACCATCCCCTGGTAATCTTTTGGGTCGTGCACCCTAGGGTCTCATCGTCCTTCTTACTTTTCAGGGAGGATGTGTAAGGCACAACTTGTGATGCCATACAGGTTGTCACCGAAAAACCACTACTATCACTAATCCCTCCTAGGACTAGTAGTAGCCTTGGCGACCGCCCTTAAGGGCCCCAACCGTCTACTAACCCTGTGCCTATCGGTACTGCGCATACAAGTTTCAAACCATAATTTCATGATCTCCTTTCATTCCCAACACCAACTACAATTTCAGCATTTTTTTTAAAAAGTACGTAGTTTTTCAAAATCTTACATTTCTATTTCTAACATAACATATATTCAATTAGTGATAGCTAAAATAGTTAGAGAGACAATCAGAGAGCAACGGAGAATATGGGAGAAAATTGACAACAATATGAGAGATGCTGAGTGTCAAGCCTTAAATCCATACATAAACGTGATCTAACTAATAACCTTTAGAATGATGAGAGCATAACTAAAATACCTTAAAACAAATCAAAACAATAACATCTAACTTCATCTATTTAAAAATCCCAACATAAACATAATTCAACCACTGGAAGTTTCATCCCAAAAACCTTAAACAAAATCAAATATCTCCATCTAACTAAATAATATTCATAACATTATTTCATCATCAAATAGTTGAAACTAATGGATAAACAGATCTCTAAGCCTCAAAATCCAGATTCGCATCCTGATTCGCTTCACAATCCAACTCCACATGCTCACCTAGATTTGTATCTTTTTCAATACCAAAATCTAAAAAAATTTAAGGAAGGCTTAACTAAAACTAGTCTAGTAGATAAAAATTTTCAAGTCTAAACAAGGTTTAGAAATAAATAAAAACAAGTGGATCTCAGTTTAGCAAAATAGCATGCAACCTCTGACATAAAATATGTCATTATCAACAATCTCAAGCTTACGATACATAATTAGTAAATTCCTAAAATAGTGGAATCATTCAAGAAAACAACAGATTGTAACAATAGTGTCTCATGTCTACAAGTTGATTAAGAAGAATCACACACCCAATATATTTGGCTCTCCCACATAACATTTTAAGAAACGTGTACTAATCATTATTTAACAAAATCTTTCTAGTATATACTAACCCTCACCCTCGATCCACGTGAGTGAATAATATGAATTCTTAGAATCTCTCAAGGAACCAAGCAAATCCACTATGAGTGATAGAGAACCTTCAAACCCCTCAAGGTAAGAAATTCATTTAAATACTCTGCGATATAAGTTCGAGTACATTCAAGTTAATCACACCCTTCCATACAAAATATAATATTCATACTTTCAATAAAATCCACTTGTACCGGAAATTATAGTTCCGCAATTCTCAAAATAGAGAAAACTTCAATAATAATATGCAAGAGACCGTAAAAAAAATATTATCAATTTGATCGTCTCCAAGAATAAAAAACGTACAATCAAGTATAAATCATATATTTTCCAATGAAAATTGAGCATGCTTTTTCAAGAAACTCACCTTTTTCAAGAAAATTGAGCATATATATATAGTTCAATCAAAAAATACAAATAAATAAGCCCTAGCCACAATGAATAGGAAAGGGAAGAAACTCTACCTTGATGCAGAAAATTACTCCGAAAGCGTTGTGTGATTGACTACACATTGATATCCTCAAGATCTAGCCCAATCTATTCCTCTTCCTCCTCACCTTCTCTCCAAGACTCTCCTAGGCTCCTTAGGGTGTGTTTGAATAGGTTGGGCTAGATTGGAGAGCTAAAAAAGTATCATTTTTTATCCAACTCAAACCCACCTGCCATTGGACAAGTTAAAATTTAATAGCTATATCCTACCATTTTTAGTGTTTGTACAACACATAAGCACTTCTCTAGGACCCACGGAGAAGGGTAATGTAATATGGTACTATTGACTATTTTGCCCTTAACTTATCCAATCCAACATTATATTTGGTTTATAAATTAGTCTTTGACCAATTCCAAATAAAATTTTCTTGTAATTTTTAAAAATGTTATAATTTCATATCCTCTAAACGGGTGTTCATATGTTACGAGGACTATTGAGAATTAACTCAAGCTCTCATTAATTAGTTATTTTATTATTAGTTGTTAATCAATCTTAGTCCAAATAGGATATTACTTTATCAGAGTTAGTGAAATGCGTCTTTGTCTTCTTGAGGTATGTCAGCAGAGCTTTGCTTTCACAAAATAAATTTGTTAAAAAAAAATCAGATCTGTAAAAAACAAGAGTAGACAAAGTACACAAAAGAGAGAGAGAGAGAGAGAGAGGAGAATATGTTAATTTGGCCATTTGCATTAGTTATTCTGTCTGGAAAAAACAAATTCCAAGCCCCCATTGGGTTTCATTTAACCTATGTATATGGGTTAAAATTGACTTTTCAAATTGGGTTGTGATGAAATCCGAATGGGACTTCCGATACATTTTTTACTTATCAGACATGAGATATACGGGCCCTATATATTTTTTTATGATATCCTACCAAGGTTATCCCCCTTTAACCCGCGATCCAAACATTCTCTTAGAGTTGATAAAACATATAAAGAAACCATAAATGCATCCATAGGATATTTATAGTGTCAAAATGGAGAAATACCCAAAACTGATCAAGGCCAATTTCATAGGCGCGTCAGGATGCATGTTTTGCGTCCAAACGCACCAAACTCACTACTAGAAGTGTTAGAGGCACGTCCGGACGCGGGTGACTTTCTATCCTAGACTTTTGGATCGATTTTAACCTAGTTAGAAGCCGATTAAGCTAATTAGGTCATTTGAGTAAAAACTTATGGCCAAAATACTGAGTTAGTGTCAATTCTTTCCTACCCGAATTCTCTCCAAAATGCGTGTAAACCGGGAACACCTTCAAACTTCTAATAAAACTCATATCACCTATTCCAAGGTAAAGGCCATATTCTAGATTCAATGGTTGTATTATTTTAACTTAAAAATATTTAGAAACTTACGTAGCTAACCTTCTCATGCTTAAGCATCTCTAGAACTAAATTTGACCTGAACATCAATACGTGCGAAACTCAAACATTATAATCATTCAATCAACAATGATTTAAAGTTTCTATCATCCTTTAAATTTTTTTAGAACAACTCTTAACATAATATTATCCCCATTTTGTTATAATTACACTGAGAGAGTTCTCTCTCTAATGGTTGTATTGGCTCTGATAGTGAGTTATCTAGACTTCAAAGATCGTAAAGCTGACTCTGATGAAGAGTTATGTAGACTTCCAAGATCATAAAATTGACTATGATACCAATTTGTTCGAATTACTCCAATCAAAAAATAATTATGATACCAGTTTGTTGGAGTCAAGAGAACTATAAATAAAATGGAAGAAAGTAGACAATGATATGAACACTGAGAGAAAAAATAATTTTATTCAAGTTGATTACAACTACAATTTGGACTCTTCACATTCTCACTCAACTCTCCTTGCTTATAACACTAGATTATATGCACTATTTATATAGGTCATACACATAACTCCTAACATTACATTAAGATACCATTACACCCACTAACTCTTGTAATCTCTATAATATTAAGACTCACTTTT
This sequence comes from Ilex aquifolium, assembly GCA_951799425.1. Classification (NCBI taxonomy): domain Eukaryota; kingdom Viridiplantae; phylum Streptophyta; class Magnoliopsida; order Aquifoliales; family Aquifoliaceae; genus Ilex; species Ilex aquifolium. The sequence goes on from OX637399.1 coordinate 24,991,665, forward strand.
TTCACTACTAAGAGAATTGACTCACCACTAACACAATTCACTCACCCACTACATTCTATATTAATATTCCTCTAACAAACCATATTAAGAAAATTTAATAATAAAAACTCTAAAACAAATTTGTTTTCCAACAATCCGTCCTTTTAGCTCTATTAGAACTGCACACGTGTGTTGCTCGTGGATTATTTCAAGTTACAATGTGGAGCCAAATAAAGTCCAAAAAAAAAGTTTTACATGTTGTCTTAATGTGACTCTGTTTGATTTATTTATCTCAAAAAAAGTTGAAGGCCCCATTGACAAATTTCCTTCCCCTCTCAAAAGATAAATTATTCATGTTGACTGGAAGAAAATAGGCATTGAGATCACATATGATGTTAAAATTTTAAATTTGATTAACAATGACAGGCAAAAAAAAACCGTACAAATTGATTAACAATGTTTCAAATTTCAACAATGAAACCAGAAGATAACAAAAATTTTGACCTAATATTGAAAGACGGACAATTTGACCTTTTATTTGAAGCCAAATCAAAATGATTAGGAAGTTCATGATTTGTGAATTTCTCGACCACCTCAGATACATGATTGATGGTGCTGGTTGATATGAAAATTGTATGTATAGCTATGATGCAAATTAAGATAGCAACAAGGCCTATAGGAACATAAAAGGAACACTTAATGCATAGACCAATATTGTTAGATACATGATTCTTGAGTTTGAGCTTTCAAATAACCGACATATGTACAGGTTCAAAATCATATATTCATATTTGAAGTGTTGGCCGCCAATAAGATGGTCCAGTGGAAAACCGCGGACACATGGCAATATTAGAACTACAATCACCTGCCCACAATTATCCGAAATCAAACCTACTTACCCAAAAATCCAAATTAGGGGTGCCACTATGCTTACTGAAACCTGTTTCTTCATGCAAATGAATTTAAATAAACCAATACCAGTTTCCAATAAATTTTTAAAAAAATTTAGGTTAAAAAAGATAAATATAAACATGTTACTGAATAAAATATAACTCACAAAAACCATTCACTGTTACCCAAGGGAATAGTATATCCTCTAGGATCGTAGAAATGCTAACAGTTGGTATAAAATCAATAATGGTCAGTTTTAAGAGAAGATTTCTGAACAATCTTGCCAATACAGACTAAAGCATCAAAATAAATGGGATTCTAGAAACAAGGCTAGTGACAGATAGCAGTAAGATAACATACAAAACCATCGGTGATGACAACAGTTTTTGGTCAGCAACGACAACAAATGAGAAGAACCTTTGGCTTGGGTTCGTCCAGATCGCAAGGGTGAAGCGTTAAGAGCACTAAGAAAATAAATAGACACTTTCCCACAGACTCTTCAATACACAACAAAAATACATTCAATCTTTCTGAATTCTCCGAAGTATGCCACAAGCGAAACATGTATCAGTTGTCTCTCTTGGAGTTACGAAACTCCAAGAGGTCCATAAACATCATGTTCATTAATTGACAATGAGATTTTCAAGATAAAATTTAAGAGTAATGTCTTTTGAGTTGATTTATTTAAGATCCTAATTGCATTTTAAAACTGATGAGAATAGGCACGGTCAAGTGATAAATTAGTTAAAGTAGGAATTTATCATGGATACAATGGACTTTGTAGTATCAACTAAGGTTAAAATTGAAAACTATTTTTTTTTCAAGTAGGCCATTTTTATAAATAGTATAGATTACTAATGAAAATTATACCATCTAAAGTTGAAGTTACAACTTAAAAAGTTTAAATTATAGTTCAAAAAATTGTGATCAATTCAAAAATATTATGATCGAAGGTAAGAAATATATATTTTGAAGGTGAAGTAATTACCGCTAAACATCAAGTTATAATTTGGAAAATAAAAGTTACAACTGTTTAGAATAATCTTGATCAATAATAAATTATCTCAATCAATTTTAATTTTTTCCTTCTAAGGTATAATGTGGACGTCTATCGGCATTAAATTTTAGTATCGTAGTCTTTTCCTAATTTTGAAGGGAAAAAAGGACAAGACATGCATGATTACTATTCTGAGTTAATAAAAGTATTTCTTGCATTTTATGTCCTTGAAAAATATGACCGTTCACATTTGACCTATTCTTTATAGAAATTTTATAATATAAACATACTAGTTATTGATTGTGCCTAAAGGTACAGAGTAATAAAAAAAATGATCAACAATAAACATATTTATATTCACACCCAAAATTAAATCACAAACATAGAGGAGAGAGAAAAGAATTTAAGCACCGGTGGTAATGGGGTTGAGCGGTGGTAGTGGTAGTGGTAATGGGCGATGGTAGTGGTGGTAGTGGGAGACGGTGATGGTTATAGTGGGTGGCGACGACCGTGGTGATGGTGGCAGTCGTAGGTGGCAACGGTGATGGCGGTGGTAGATTTTGGGTGATGGTAGGTGATGGCGGTGGTGGTGGTGGGTGTGGGTTGTGTTGGACGACGATGATAGTGGTTGGCAGTGGTGGTGGTGGGTAATGACGATGGTGGTGGTGAGCGACGACGGGTGCTTCTAGGCGACAGTGTGATGGGTGGTGGCGAATGGTGGTGGCGATTGTAGTGGTAGGTGTTGTGGGGGTGGGTTGTGGTAGTGGGTGACGGTGGGCAACAATGGTGGTGGTCGGTGCTGACGATGGGCGACGGTGGTAATGAGATAATGGTAGTAGTGGTAATAAATATAAGAATGAGATGACGATGGTAATGGGTGGCGACGGTGGACGATGGTGGTAGCAATCGGTTGTAGGTGGCGATGATGGTGGTGTGGTTGTAACAAAGGTGGTGGTGTGGTGGCGATGGTGGTGGTGGTGGTGATAATGGTGAGGTAGTGACGGTGGCGATAGGGGTGGCGACGGTAGTGTTGGGGGGTGGCGACAGCAGTGGTGGTGGGGCGGTGAAGTTGGTGGGGGTGACGACAGTGGTGGTGGTGGTGGTGGCAATGGTGGGGCGGTGGAGGTGGTGGTAATGGTAGGGCGATGGTGGTGGTAATGGTGATGGTGATGGAGTGACGACAATGGTGGTGGTGGTGGTGCGGCGGTGATGGTAGTGGTGATGGTCGTGAGGGTAATGGTGGGGCGGTGGAGGTTGTGGGGGTAGAGGTGATAATGGGATAGTGGCAGTGGTGGTGTGGTGGTAGTGGTGGTGGGGTCGTGACGGTGGTGGTGGTGGTGGGGTGACGAAGGTGGTGGTGGTGGTGGGTTGACGACAGTGGTGATGGTAGTGATTATTATGGCAAAGGTGGTGATGGGGTGGTGACGGTGGTGGTGGTGGTGGTGGTAATGGTAATGGTGGTGGGGGTAGGGATGATGGTGGTGATAGTGGTGGTGGGGCGGTGGAAATGGTGGTAGTGGTGGGGCGGTGGAGGTGGACGTGGAGGTGGGTCAATTGGGAGGAGGGGGCGCTGGTGGTGGTGGGGGTAGTGCTGATGGTGGTTGGGGTGGTGATAGTGCGGTGATGGTGGTGTTGATGGTGGTTGGGGTGGTGGTGGTGTTGATGGTGGTGGTGGGGGTAGTTGTGGTGGTGGGGTGGTTGTAGTGGGGATGGTGGTGGGGCGATGAGGGTGGGAGTGGTAGTGGTAGTGGAGATGGTGGCGGAACGATTCTAAACACTACTTTTTTTTTTTTTGAAGTACTTATAAGAAATTATAAGTTCTAGAAACACTTTTAAAAAGTCATCCAAAACACACCTTTATGGCCTATTTTTGCTATTAAATTTGGAGTGTTAATATTAGCCGTCGGATTAACTTTAAAATAGGGGGGAGAGAGAGGGAGGGAGGCAACCAATTTTTTATTTTTCCATTTTGCCCTCTGTTTTGTCTGTAAAATACCAGAAATACCCTTAAAGATATGCACGTGACAGGCACATGGTGTTTTCTGTCTATTTTTGTGACGCCAGTTAGTGTCAAGGACTAAATTGACTCAATGTTTGAAATTTGGGGAAGAAATTGATGAAATTAGAACTTTAGGGATGAGAGTACAACAAGTGATAAATTTCAGGGACCATTGATGCAATTTACCCGATCAAATTATTTTTAAGTACTATAGACTTCTCCTTAAAGAAAATGTAGAAAAAAACGTTAATAACCTATCTAGACATAGTTGACAATCATTAGTGCTATACTGCTTTCTCAGATAAATCGACAAAAAAATAACGACATTTGTCTACTACGTGAGAAATTACTACAATGCGACCACAAGTTAGCTCAAGTGATTGAGAATCTGAACTCACTAAAAAATTAAGAACTTGAGAATCACCAAAGACAAGGATTCTGTGGCGAAATCTTTGCCCTTAAATTAAAGTGCAGGATTGAATGAGAGTAGGAAGCCGGCCATGTTGGGCCGTAGGCCAAGCATTGGGTTATTTGCTACTTCGGGCTAGCCTATGCTGAGAAACTAGGGCTAGCCTATGCTAATAACTGGGGGCCACAGTCAGCCTTAGCGGGTTGACACTATATAGGTCTTCATGGTCAAGGCTCTTTTTCATTTTTTGATTTTGGTCAAATTTCACTTTTTTTTTTTTTTTATCTTAATTGAGTCAATGGGTCGTCTTAGGAGGTCTTAGTCGAGTTAGATACCCAGCCAATCAAGCCGAGAAAAAAGGAAATTTAGACGCCGGTATAATTTATTGGACTTTTTTGTCTGAAAATCCAACGAGCATTCCTTTGAATCTTAAAAGACAATTAAAGTTATAAAGACTAATTTACATTTAATAACATAATGAGACAATGACCAAAAATAGTGACATTGGACAATAACACGTATATTTTACTGCAACTTCAATCTCCAGACATAGAAATAGACAATGACGTTGGACATAACATTGGACATTAATATGTATATTTTGCTGCAACTTCAATCTCTAGACATAGAAATGGACAATGACGTTGGACATAAACATAGGATAGCGAGATAGAAATTTCATTGCCCAATTCAAGGTTTTAATTTTTTTTTTCAGTAAAAAAGAGAGAGAAAGAAACTTCATTCATTTATGGAGTGTTCAATCTTATAGAGAGAGAAGTTCATTCGTTTATGGTGTTGAGTAGCCGTAAAGAAGAGAGAGAGACTGACTTCATTCATTTGTAGTGTTTAGTTATTGTGCGAGCGAGAGAGATAGATTATTTATTTATGGAGTGTTTAGTCAGTGTGCACGCATATAGTGTTTCTTTTCAGGGAAATATTATATATTTCAAATTTGTAATTCAAATTTGTATCCCAAATGAAGGGGGACCGTTGGATGAGTGGGTCCTATCAATTTTTTTAAATGGGACTCACGGATCCAATGGTCCCTTCATTTGGTATGCAGATTTGAGTTACATAGCATTGCTCTTCTTTATATACATTTCAATTTGAATATGTGAATATAACACAACAAAAAGAGAGAGAGAGAGTGCCTTCATTCATTTATGAAGTGTTTAATAGTCATCAAGAGAGATCAAAAATAACATCCATTATCAGTTCTAACTTTTAAATACCATATTGAAACATCAACATAAGAACAAGGTACCATTACCGATGATGTGGATACAAAATCGCCACATTACCATTATCGTAGCCTTATTAATTGTTGTAGTTGAAATAATTAATTTTTGCTTGTATTAGAACAGTCTGATCTGCATGTAGCTATTGGTTCTGTAGCTACAGTATAGGTGTGATTCTTTGCATATTCATAATAATAAGTAGGAAATGACTACCAATCCTACTTGTATTTTCCAAAGAAGAAAATGACAAAAGACAATAATGAAGTTCCAAAAATAAGAAAATGACAAAGTTTGTATCAAAAAAAAACAACCTTTGTTGGTACTGAGAAAATGATGTAGTCAGGCTTTATGTAAAAGTTGACATGATTCAATTGAGTAGTCTACTTTTTTTTTTATTGGCTAGTGAAAATATACGTACAGAGAAACAGTAATAATATCTTTCCTATTGGCTAAATTTGGCCTATTAATAGGGTATATGAGGGGGCTTTTGTGGTTGATGGATAACTTTACATGGTTCGATGGTCGAGCCTTCTAGGTGCCCGTTGTGATTCAGAAGATTATGATTGATTTGCAGTTGATTGGGCTTGTTTTTGGGTTTGCTCCGAGTCAGTTGCGTCGGGATGAGTCGGTTGAGTTTGTGGGTTCTCTTAGGGTCTTGGTTCCTCGACCTCGGCCTCTTCGCTTGGTTGCTTGGACTCGTCCTGTACCAGGTTATCTGAAGATCAGTGTTGATGGTTGTTCTAAAGGCAATCCGGGGCTGTCTGCGGCAGGGGGTGTTATTTGGGACCACCAGGGTCGAGTTCTCAGGGCTTTTGGCTTGTTTCTGGGGCATCAGCCTATTCTTTATGCGGAGATGCAGGCTGTTTGTGCTGGGTTGGAGTTGGCCGCAGATTTGGGAGCTTCGGAGTTGGTAGTGGAGTCAGATTCAGCTACAGTGGTTTCTTGGGTTTATTCTCAGGGTACTGGATGCTGGGTTTATGCTTACCTGCTTGCTCGGATTCGGCTTCTGTGTACTTCTCTCTCGGCTCGCGTCTGCCACGTTCTGCGGGAGGCAAATCAGGCAGCTGACTTCATGGCTAATTGGGCTTGTTCTCAGCAGCTCAATCAGCGATTTCTTGATTCGTCATCCCTTCCTTCTGGGATTGTTGGCATCCTCGCCTTGGATGCTCGACAGACTCCTCACGTTCGTCGGTGAATTTTATTTTCATTTATGTTTTCAGTTATTTTGTTCTGTGGGGAGTCTCCACTTTGTTGCTTTGATCCTCCCACTTTGTACTTCTGAAGGTTTGACTCTTTGTCCTCCTCCCTTGTACTTTTCCCCTTTTAGTTATATATACAGATAGGGGTCTGCCAAACCCCTCACCCACACTGGGTGGCTTTGGGGGAAAAAAAAAAAAAAAACTATGTGAGTGGGTTTTTGCTCTGATGGGCAAGTCTTCATTTATGGAGTGCTCAGTCTTACAATCAGAGAGAAAGAGAGTGAGAGAGAAATATTGCACCAGAAGGGAAAGCCGATCTAATTGCATCCATCAGGCCAACTGTTATTTTTTTTCACTGCCAATAACAATTGAACGTTGAAAATGACAATTCAACAATTTATTGCTGGCATTTCAGCCAGGTCCAGGCACGCCGATCTTCTGAGTTGAGCAATTGGTGATCACAAGGGATAAATCCCATTTTATCCCTGAAAAATACAAAAAAAAAAAATCAGTTTATTTTTAAAATAATTAATTTTCTCACATTACTCTTAAAAAATAAAAATATTATAATGTGGTCTATCGTCTTATTTTTACTTATTTGTCCGTCTATTTTATAATTCTTGATTAGTTAATTTAACACAAAATAAATGGACGACCAAATAAAAATATAGACTATCGACTACAATGTAACATTTTAATTTTTTTTAAAGGGATAATATGAAAAATTTTATCATTTAAAAAAAAATTAAAAAAATTTGTATCTTTACAAATCATAAAATTCATATGTCAGAGACCAGGTCCAAACATGCTTTAGTTCTGAGTTATTCTGCTGGGTGAAGTCAGTAATTTCATTGAGAGAGAGAGAGTATTTTATAATGCATGGCTGCAAGCCACTGATTCTTTCATGGTTGGTTAAGTCATTGGCCGCTACTCATGCTCGGTTTGGTAGGAATGATGAAAAGTAGGAATGATAAAATGTAGGAGGGATACACTTTCTATCTTTCAAGAAAGGAAAATATGAATGATATATTTTTTCTCCTTTATGTTTGGTTGAATGGATGGAAAATAAAAATGACTAATATTTTTTTTTTTTGTGTTGGCTAAGATTAGAGGTGACAATCGAGTTGTGTCGTGTCAAATTCGTGTTGAGTCATTACGAGTTTGTGTCGAACATTAGTTAAACCTAACTCAACTCATTTAACTAATTGTGTCGTGTCGAGTTGCAAGTTAACCTGTTTATTTTCGTATCATGCTCGTGTTCGTATTCGTGTTGATCCACATAAATTTTGAATAAAAAATGTAATACTAATATTCTATTTTCACTTCATTGGATCCATGTTAATATTTTTTCTACAAAATAAAAATTAACTTAAATAAATATAATAACAATAAGTAAAAATATCTTTTTTATATAATAATTATGTCAGTGCTTAATAAATAGTTACAAATAATTAATATTTTATATCTATAATACTAGTTAAACATGTTAGTTTTTTGTTACCATACAAACAAGAAAATAGAGAAAATGTTTATTTTTAAATAAACCGGTTAGTGGTGTCAATTTTGAGTTTGACTGATTGAATTGAATATGAGCCTTTTATATTTCTTGTTTGTGTGTCAGGTCATTTTCAAGTTCGTGTCGAGTTCGATTCGTGTCATCGTGCTGAGTCGAAAATTTTCACCCCTAGTTAAGATGAAAAAAGTATTTTTTTTTAATTTAAATATTTTTTTTAATTTTTTATTTACATAATATATGTATATATTAAAAGATATATAGACAAATAAGATATATCTCAACACAAATAATTAACTTTTCATCCATTTTCCTTCCGATTTTGGAGGGATTGATTTTGGTGAGTTGGAAGGAAAGTTAATTCATCCACTTTTCCATCCTTCCTATTTTCCTTTCTTACCAAACATGATGTTTTTTTTTATCTCTCCAACTTTCCATCCTCCCATTTTTCCATCATACTAAACAGAGCATTAGTGTCAGTATGCTCCCCCCTCCTCCCTATTTTCGATATTTTCGGAAACACAAGGTTTTTTTTTCCCCATAATTCATTAAACGGGAAAAAGTACATGTATACTAAACCTGAAAAAATAAAATAAAATCCGACTTAGTCTCTTATCGTCGTTTCGCTTTGATCGTAGCTACACCTTGTTCGGTAGCAAAGGGTTTGGGGATAAAAGATAAATAGTTTCGATAAGAAGATTTGTAATTGCCTAAGGAAGAAGGAGAAGACAAGAATGATTGTTCATTGTTCAACCATCCAATCCGATATTCTTCTTTATTGGCCAATTCGAGCATTTTCTCTCACCAAAAGTCCCGCCGAATAAACAATAAAATGATTCTAACTTACAATGATATCTATATAATATTTTTTGGGGTTGGCGGGCCATACAACTCTTCAGCCAAGGGTTTTAGTAAAATACGAAGAGAGAGTTTTTTTTTTTTTTTTTTTTGGGGGGGGGGGTTGCTTTCTTCTTATTGTGATAAAGAAAAATATCAAAAAAAGTCTAAGGATGTCACATTTATCCATACTCACCCTATAGCCAATCAAAGAGATTGCAAGGAAGTTTCGTGCATGCTTATTGAGGGCTATAAATAGATTAACTTTGTTGGAAAACCAAACAACGAAAGCTTGAGCTCTCTGAATTTGTAGACGAAAAACAATACATTACCTTTAGTTTCAAAATGAAGAAGGTCTCATCTCTACTTCAAATCCAGGCCCCAACTTATGGAAAGCTAATCACCATTCTCAGCATTGATGGAGGCGGTATAAGAGGCATCATTCCTGGCACTGTCCTTGCTTATCTTGAATCCCAACTTCAGGTTAGTCTTATTTTTTGCTGATATAATTGAGTGTGTGTGTGTGAGAGAGAGAGAGCTCTGCATTCATGATTTGTGAAAGTCGTGTGTGTGTGTGTGGAGTACTTTAATTATGAGTCGAGTTTTGAAAGCTCAATGCGCCTTAAAGTTTTGCAGCTCCATGGAGTTTCCTCATAAATATAAAAAAAATGTAGTGTAGAAAGATTATCTAACTCTAAATATTGCAATTTTGACGTGATCAGGAGTTGGATGGTAAGAATGCTATAGACTTGCAGATTACTTTGACGTGATTGCAGGAACAAGCACCGGTGGTCTTGTAACTGCCATGTTAACAGCTCCAGATGAAAACAATCGTCCTTTATTTGCCGCTAAAGACATTAAGCCTTTTTATCTTGAACATAGCCCTAAGATTTTCCCACATAAAAGGTAAACAGGAAATGTTTTTCTTGCTTTCAGTTTTCAAAAACGTATTGTTGTTGTTGCATGAAAACTTGGAATTAATTAGTTGGTATTTTGCCTGTGATCGATCTTGCTTTTATTTGTATCTATCTAATCATGAACACATATTGTTGCAATGTGGCAGGGGCATGTTTACATCACTTAGAAACACATTGAATTTATTAGCTGGACCCAAGTATGATGGCAAGTATCTTCACAAAGTTGTAAGGGAGAAACTAGGAGACTGTCGATTACATCAAACTTTAACCAATGTTGTCATCCCCACTTTCGATGTCAAGAATTTGCAGCCAATTATTTTCTCCACTTATGAGGTCTCTCTCTCTCTCTCTCTCTCTCTCTCTCTCTCTCATATATCCTTATATTTTTATGTCGATGCAGGCGGAAGAATCCCCCTTACTGGATGCTCGATTATCTGATATATGTATTAGTACGTCCGCAGCTCCAACTTATCTTCCTGCCCACCATTTTAGTGGCCAAGATAAAGAAGGGAACAGTTGGGAATTCAATCTTATTGATGGTGGTGTTGCAGCAAATAATCCGGTATGATCTTGTATATAGTAGATACATTTTAAGCTTTTCTTAATGTGTCACACATTGTTATATGCACTTGAATCTGCAATCAAACACTATATTTTCTTTACTGAATGAAAATAATAATCTAATTATCCAATTTATTAGGAGATACTTACAAGAGAGCTACTGATGGAGACAAAATAATCTAATTTATTAGAAGATACTCTTACAAGTAACAACCTAAGATACTAGGTAACTATACACCAACATCCCGACAGATTTGAATAATATAGTCACCCAAAGTATATATCTATGAAGTATAGAACATTGAATTAACCCCACTTTCATATGATTTTATTTTTTTTGGGTACCATGTTTTGTAGGCTTAGTTGCCATATCCCAGATAACCAAAAAGGTCTTCAGTGGAAGTCCAGATTTCTTCCCTATTAAGCCCATGGACTATGGACGCTTTCTAGGGATCTCAGTAGGCACTGGCTCTGCAAAGGTGGAACAGAAATACAGTGCGAAAATGGCAGCCAAGTGGGGTGTTTTTAGTTGGTTACTTCACGGCGGCTCCACTCCGTTGGTGGATGTTTTCACTCAAGCAAGTGCTGATATGGTTGATTTCCATATTTCTGCGGTTTTTCGAGCTCTTCATTCTGAAGAAAACTACCTTCGAATTCAAGTAAGCTAATATCATATTTAATAAATAAGCTAATATCAAGGTTTTTCATCTTAAGCATAATGGGTGATTTACCATCAAGTGAAAGTGTAATAGGAGAATTTTGATTCCACCTATATAGGAACTAAGTGCGCTTTCAGTTTTTATATGACACTGATGATCTATTGAATGTAATGCCAGGAGGACTCCTTAACTGGGACAGAATCCTCCGTTGATGTTGCTACAGAGGAGAACTTGAACAGACTTGTGGAGATTGGAGAGACATTGTTGAAGAAACCAGTTTCGAGGGTAAATTTGGAAACTGGTCTTTCTGAACCAGTCAAAAATGGTGGCACAAATAAGGATGCTCTGAAAAGGTATGGAGACAATCAAACAATTTTTTTGTCATTCGATTTGGTTTGGATGCCAAAAATTGGTGAGAAAGGGGACGAGGGATGGTATTGAAGGGTTAATTTTTGAATTCCCACCGCAAGTTTTGATTTAATCCAGCAAAATTTCAATGATCGATCTTAACATTTCAAGATTTATATCAATTTTTTTGAATCGTGACTAGACCCTCATTAGATTATAACTTATCTTTATAAAGTCACAACTTTTGGAATGATATCGGATACCGTAGTCGTTCTCAAAATTTGTTACTGCATTATTAATCAGTCACTTCCTGTCTCTTGCAGGTTTGTGAAATTGCTCTCAGATGAAAGGAAGCTTAGACAACTAAAATCACCATGCTCATACAAGGCTTAAAATAGGACAAGCAATTGTTGCATTGGTGTTTTTCTTCTCTTTTTTTCTAAGAAGGATTGTAATTTTATTTATTGTTTGTCTTGCCAACCCTCTATTGGATATACTTTTTAATGCATTTTATCTCTGAATTTTTGTTCCTTGTTTACAAATGACTATAATAAATAAGAGTTCTGAAGTTATAGTATGTGCCTGAAGGTTATTAATGGCACTTATTTGGTTACCAATTCCATGTTTTTGGGTCGCAATGTTAGCGAACACAAAGAAATCGTTGTTTCTCTATGTAATCATGAACATACAAATTTAAAATCATAAGACAAAAGGAGAATGAACTCTGAACACCCTGAAATTGTTATTCAATAATGGTTAAGACCGGTTGAGAATGCTCAGTACATAAAAGGCCTATGTAATACAACCAAAACCCTAGTTTGTGCTGGTTAGGTGATTAAATCTAATTGTGATGTTTGTTCATACCTCACGAAATGATGTGGGACACAATAAAGAGGCTTAGGGTGTGTTTCATTCATTATAAAGGGTGAGATTAAATAAGATAATGTTTGGTTTGCATCAAGTTATAAGAATCAATACCATGTCTGTACATATTTAAATGATTCATGATTGATATTAATATTCAAAAATAACAGACTCAATATCACACATTAATTGATATTAAGAATCAATACCATGTCAGCTTAATATCACACATTAATTGTCCATCTAGACATCAGATTGTTATTGACATAACAGACTCACCACCTACTTAGAATATAAAACTATCCAGGATGTAAAATGCATGAAAAAAATGATCATTACACGATGCAAACCCAATATTATCCATTAAAACTATCTGGGTTGTAATGAAAGATCATACCCACTCAGCGAATAATAAAAAAGTTTAAGACGGCAACCCTCCAAATTAGTTCTTTTGATCTAAGATAAAAACACAAAGGAAGATGATATATCTACAAACTCACAAAATTAGGGTTACGGGACCGAAAATCTTAACTATTGATTTTGAATTAGATGATTACTGACTATTAATAAAAATATTGTTCGCACTACGCATTTTTATTGATTAAAAAGCGAAGATACAATACCAAAAAAAATAAAAAACTTTTAGTACCATAATGAGACTCAACTAACTAACTCACAACTCCAGACAACTCTATTAGTTCGAGACAACTAGGAGTGTTCAAATTTTTGATTGGCCGCAATTTCCTACCCTACCCGACCCTACCCTACCCTATTGACTGGCTAGCCGCAAAAATCGGGTAAGAATGTGGAATACCCATCAATTTCCGCATTCCTTCAATTTCTGCATTCCTACCCTACCCTATTCGCAAAAAATATATTTAACTTTTTTATATCTTCTTTAGTAATTATAAGAGTATTTGTGTGGTATAATTTATATTATAACATTGTTATTGTTGTAGATGTTTGAGTTGCTAAAATATGAACTTGTTTTTTGTGTATGTTACATGATTTGTGGTGAACTGGTGATCTATTGGAGCAGTTATGATTTTAATATGTTTCATATGGTTTAAACTTAAAATAATTGTTATTTGTGTAACAATTATGATGGATTGATGTTCATATTTTCTTGTGTTTTATTATAATTGTTGTTATAGTTGTTTTAGGTTTTAGTGTTATTGATTTATGGTGTTGTTAAATTGGTGCATGTTATTTAGTTGAATTGTTAAAATGATCCAAAAATTAATAGCTATAAAAATGTTTACCCGACTTCCTACCCGATTAATCGGGTTGGAAGTCGGGTAGAAATACCACACCTAATCGGGTAGGGTAGGTCAAGAAAAAATTCTTCCACAAAGTATCGGGTAAGAAGACGGAAGACTATATTTCCTACCCGTAGGGTAAGGTGAACACCCCTGAAAACAACTTAGTCTTATGGCATTTGGGTCATAATCTATGAACAAATCGGTTAAATATGCTTAGTAAATAAATCATTTATGAGTTGAGTCAATTTCGACAGAATACGACTTATATAATTTAAATATATGATATGATATGACTTATTGTTATTTGTTACATTGCCTTGCACATGACTTGTTATTCTTGGTATTGATGTGATATGAATGAGTAAAAGTAGGAGTAATATTATTTGGATCACAAAATTTAATCTAATTTATTGATTTGATGATGTATTAGGTAATGTGGTTCGAATAAAAAAGTAAAACAGTTGCAACTATAATAATGTTATTAGGTTATGTAATTAACATATCATCAAATTAATAAATCAGTCAATTTTTTAAGTGTAATTAACATTACATTACTCATAAAAATAGTAGGATTATTTAGCGAGTTTGTTTGGCAATATTCAAACCTAGTCTCTTAACTTGTCATCAACTACCATTCATGGTATTGGATAAGATTTGTAATACAACGAAGATACCGTGTTTTCATGTTAACCTATTTATTAAGTGGATATAATGAGTTTAGTTATTTATCATCAAAAATTCACTTTTACATCAAAACCTATTTAATTTGTATCGATTTCGTATGTGTGTGATGATGTTTAGAATTAACAGCGGAGTTTGGTAACGTAACATTACAAGGCAGAGCTTCTTACACTTGAAAGCCGCCATCACTTTCCAAAATAAAAGAATTAAAAAACACAGCCACCAGCACTTTCCTTCCAAATGTACCAAAAAAAAAAAATTTAATGAAAGCCGCCAGTAGCTTTCTTTGACGAGCAACGTGCAAGTTCATGCAGCAAAACTTTGGCACGTAAGTAGATCATGCTTAAATCGAATTTGAATTTAACTTTATATTTTAAATTCATAATATGAATACAGGGTAATTGAATAATTAACTCCGATCTGAATAATATAATAATTTTGTGATGAAATTAATTAATTATTTAATACAGCGTTGCTGAGAATTCCATATAGTTTTATAAAATTCTGTCCACTTGAGTTATTTATTTATTTTTTTTGATCGTAGTCCACTTGAGTTATTGGAATTGGATTTTTTATTTTAATGAATTTGGATATGAATTTTGAAAATGAAATGCTTCGAAGATTCAAACGCAGAGATTTAGATCGAAACTTTTAAATTTGATCCAAAGAATTAGTCCGATTCCAATATGATCCAATCACATTGACAGAAATACTATGATTCATTGACATTGACATTGACATTGACATTGACATTGACAGAGGGGTATAGTGTATAATCACAAAAGTCTAGATGATTGAAGTGAAAAGGGGAGGTAGACAAATTTAGGTGCTGAAGCTGTACCGGAAGGCAATCCTGTGGGTCATATAGGTGAATTATTTGAGATGTAAAATCAGTTGTTCTCAACGAATATCTTCACTGAAAAAATCTGAAATAACCACCAAAACCCACCACCACCCAGCAGATAACCACCACCAGCCACCAAGACCCACCACCACCTAGCCGATAACCACCACTAGCCACCCAACTTCCACCAATATCGTTTGATCTGACACCCAGCAACCACCACCACCAGCCAACCAGCAACCACCACTAGCCACCCAACCTCCACCAAAACCCACCACCACCCAGCCACCACCAAACAGAGCAAAACCCACCACCACCAGCCAACCAACCTCCACCTTAACAACAACTGACACTAGGTAAAAGCAAGAGATCTAAGGATGGTTCCTCTGTTTTTTTCCGTCTCTCCCACCTTGAACCAATACCACCATTGTTGAGACACCTTGCACCCATCTCTTATCTCTTCTTCACTATTTCCCCTATCCTCTATTTTTGGCTACCCACCCACCTCTATTTTTCTCACGTTGCCCTAATATATCCCACAGTCCTTCTCACTTCTGACACAAGCATCCTTATATCAACCAACTCAACACCATATCCCTTTCTTCATTACTTCACCCACCTCTAGTTATCTACCCAAATCGTTCGATCCGACACCTATTTGCATTAATGCCTCACCCAACCAATTTTCCTTATCTACTCACCCATTAACTAACCCATTTTGTCAGCTCACTTTACTGATGGAATCACCCAATCAGTCACTCAGTCCAAACAAAAACCAAGACATTAACCCCTCCTTGATGTCTGGTGAAGAAGCAGCTTCGGAGGGCCAAGGGCAGATAGGGAAACAAAAAGGGGCAACCCACAGCCAAATTAATGAAGCTGATACTATTCCTGAGGGTAGCACATGCTTCTATTAGCAAAGGGAAATCCAAAGCCATAGCTCAGGTGGACCTACACAGAGAGGCTCTTACATTAGTGAGTAATAGGCAACAAAGACAAGGTCCACCCAAGGGGTCTTGGAGCCAAGTTGTGAAGGTAGGCAGAGGAGGTAATCCCCAAGAAGGAAACCCAGCTAATGGGGAAAAACAACAAATCATGAGGTTAAAGTATTGCAAACCTTGCAAAGAAAATGATAGAATTGTTGTCAAGCCACCATCAGAAATCGGAAAAAGGGATGCCTTGAGTGGCAAAACTGTCTGGTGGGGTATTTTATATAGAGGAAGATGCCCTATTCCATAGTTAGCTTCATTGCTCACAAGGTTTGGGATATGATGGGTTTGTTGGAAGTTCTTGTAAATGGGAACGGTTTTTACTATTTTAAGTTCATGGATGAGGAATCCCGAACTAAGGTGTTTGAGGCTAGCCCTTGGTTATTCTCAAAGAGGCCACTAATTTTGAAGAAATGGACCCCTGACCTGTTATTTACCAAAGAGGATCACTCCACCATTCCTCTTTGGGTCAAGTTTTATAATATTCCACTGCAATTTTGGAGTGAGGATGGGCTTAGCCATATAGCTAGTGCAGTTGGTACCCCTTTGTATGCTGACACCATGACTACCAACAAAAAGAGGCTTAACTTTGCAAGGGTCTGCATTGAGGTGAGTGCAGATGCCAATCTTGTGGAAGCGTTTGATTTGAGGATGGATTTGGAAGACAAAATAGAGACGGTGGAAATAAAGGTGGAGTATCAGTGGAAGCCTAGTGTTTGTCATTCTTGTAAAGTGTTTGGTCACAAAGAAGGTTATTGTTCACAAAAAGGAGCACTTCAATCTTCTCAGACTAAGTCAGACATGAATACTAATAGTCGCAGGGATAAGGGGAAAGCCATTATAACCCCAAGGAGGGATGTGGGAGGATCCATAGGGGTTCCACAGTCTGGGAAAATCATACCTCATGTGGGAGATACGTTTGCTAGCAGTAGTAGTGCGGACAAGTCAGTTACCAACCAGTGCTCTAATGGGTCACAAGATGATACCCAGGTAACTACTAACATTATCACTGCTATTATTGTGAGTGATAAAAATCATGCAGAGCAGTCTGTAAGCCAATTCAGTCCTCTAACAAATTTGAAAGCTTAAATTTGGAAGGAGGTGAAATTGTTGTGGATTTATCCCCAGCCCCTGGTACTAATAGTGGTGATGTTGCTATTATCAAGCGACAAGTTATGGATGTTGAATCCATTGGGCACAAACTAGAGGTGGAGAATATGCCTGAGGGAGAACATAAAAAGAAGAAGGTAAAGAAGAAAGATAGTAAACAAGGGAAAGCAAAGGTGTTGGAGCACCTCAAAACCAAAAAACCTCTACTATTATGTTAAAAGTTTCTTGTTGGAATGTGAGAGGGTTGAATAAACCCTGGAAGCAGGGAGAAGTTAGGAAATTGATCAGGGATAAACACTTGGATTTATTAAGTCTTGTGGAAACCAAGATTAAAAGTATTAATGAGGATGTGGCTATGAGAAATGTGTTTGGACAATGGGAACATGTGGACAATTATAATTGCCACAACAGAGGAAGGATTTGGGTTAGGTGGAACCCTCATACTTTAAAAGTGAATAAAATCTCTGCAACTGAGCAAGTTATTCATTGTTTTGTACACCACATGGAGACAAATGACTCCTTTTATGCTTCCTTTGTGTATAGCTCTAACGAGGAACAAGATAGAAGACATCTTTGGGGTAATCTGATTTATCATGTTGGAATGTTTGCCTCTTTACCCTGGACTATTCTAGGGGACTTTAATGTCATTAGACACACTCAAGAATCAATAGGCTGTTCTGGCATATGGTGCTAGTCCAATGAAGACTTTGATGATTGTCTAAAACGAGCTAAATTAGTGGATCTTAAGTTCTCTGGTTGCCTATTTACATGGAGTGATCACAGAATTGAGGCAGGGTGTATTGTCAAGAAGCTGGATAGGGTGCTGGTGAATGAAGAATGGAATATCATATTTCAACAATCTGAGGCTGTTTTTTTTTTTTTTTGCCACCAGGTATGTCAGATCATAGCCCTGGTTTACTTAAGATTGGTCAAGAAAAAAGAAAAAGAAAGAGTCCTTTCAAGTTCTTTAACTTCTTGGATGAGAGGCTGGATTTTCTACCTATGGTTGAACAAAGTTGGAGGGAACCCATCCAAGGAACTCTTCAATACCAGGTGTGCTGCAAATTGAAAAAACTCAGGGAATTATTCAAGACAAAGAGTAGAGAGCTTGGTGATGCTTCAATTAGGGCAAGGGAAGCAAAAGAGGCCTTAGAAAACAGCCAGAGAGGGTTAGCTACTGATCCACTTAACAATAATCTGAGACTTGAGGAGAGGCAACTTCTTACTTCCTACTCAGCAGCTGCTAGAATTGAGGAATCTTTCCTTAAACAGAAGTCCAGGGTTCTGTGGTTGAATGAAGGTGACAAAAACACAAGTTATTTTTTCAAAACCATAAACAAAGAGAAGAAATAGAAAGAAGATTTTATCCTTGCAAATAGAAGATGACGATTTTATTGAGGGTGAAAGTGCTGTTAAGCAGGAGGCTGTTTCTTTTTACCAACATCTGTTAGGTACCAAGAGTCCTACATTAAGCTCACAGGTTAGGAGTAGATTACTGGAGAGCATTGTGCAACAGAAGTTATCAGAGCAGCAAGCTTCTGATATGGTAAGGGATGTTGCCATAAAAGAATTCTTTTCTAATGAGATCCTTTTGAAGGAGTTCAATGCCACCATCATCACATTGGTTCCTAAAATTCTTAAATTCTTAATGCATCATGTATAGGGGAGTTTAGGCCTATTTCCTACTGCAGTGTGTTTTAAACAGCTATCTCAAAGCTTATTGCTAACAGAGTCATGCACTGAAGGATATTATTAGCCTCAATCAATCAGCTTTCATCCCTGGAAGGAGGATCATCGATAACATTATTTTGTCCCAAGAGATTATGAGGGATTACCATAAAGGTGGAGGGTCACCCAAATGTGCTGTCAAGGTGGACCTTATGAAGGCCTATGATACATTGGATTGGGACTTTATGATGGACACCTTAGGTGCCTTTAATGTTCCAGTCATAATGAGGAAGTGGATATGGTCTTGCATTACTTCTCCTACGTTCTCTATTAACATTAATGGAGAACTTGAAGGTTTTTTCCAAATGAGAGAGGATTAAGGCAGGGGAACCCTATTTCCCTTTACCTCTTTGTTATGGCCATGGAAGTGCTTACGTTGATTGTTCAACATAACATTAGGTCTAATAACAAGTTTAAATACCACTGGAGGTGCAAGAAGGTAAAACTCTGTTAGTTAACATTTGCTGATGACCTGTTGATGTTTTGTCATGGGGATATTAGCTCTGTCTCTATATTGAAGATGGCTATTGACCAGTTTAAGTGGGTGTCTGGTCTACAAGCCAATCCTACTAAAAGTAGTCTGTTCATGGCGGCAATCCAACCACAAGATATGGAGTAGATCAAGTTAATTTTTGGTTTCCCTGTGGGCTGCCTCCCTATCAAATACCTTGGAGTGCCTCTCATCTCTACTAGATTGAAAACCACACACTGCACTGCCCTCATTGAGAAAATTGAAAGTAAAGTGAAGGGGTGGACTAATAGATTCTTATCTTATGTAGGCAGGTTACAACTCATCATCTCTGTCCTTTCTAGCATGCATATCTACTGGGCAGCTCACCTCATCTTACCACAACAAGTTTTGGATAGAGTTGAACAAATAATGTGGGCTTTTTTATGGAAGGGGGTTGATCTTAAAATTACTGGGGCCAAAATTGCTTGGAAGCAAGAAGGAGGTCTAGGTATTAAATGCCTGAAAGTTTGGAATGCAGCTCTCATGTTGAGGCATTTATGGATTCTATTTGAGGACCAAGAGAACTTATGGGCAAAATGGATTCACACTTACCACTTGAAGGGGAGGTCCCTTTAGGTGGTAAGGCCATCAAGCAGCAGTTCATGTAATTGGCAGAATATGTTAAAGTTGAGAGACCGGATTAGACCTCACTTGATCCACACTATAGGGAATGGAGAGACGACAAGTCTATGGTATGACAATTGGCACCCAAGAGGATCTCTTATTTTGAACTGGAACCATAGAATTATTGTTGAGTCTGGTTTATCACAGGAGGCTAAAGTGAGCAGTATTATTTGTAACAGCCAGTGGCAGTGGCCGCATTCTCCAACAGTTGATTTATGTGATATATCAAGCACTATGCCTTCCTATGCCCCAAATCAGGCCAAAGTGGATAGTGTCAAGTGGGCTCCTTCTATCAATGGTAAGTTTTCTACTGCATCTGCTTGGGAACTTATTAGGAACCCAAACCCAAAATTGCCATGGTTTAAATTGGTTTGGTTCACACAAGCAGTTCTAAGAATGAGTTTCATTTTATGGTTGGCAGTTTATGAAAGATTATGTACTAAGGATAGGATTTTTAATCCTAGCATGAGTACGGACTGCATTTTGTGCAGAGGGGCTGCTGAAACACATGCCCACTTTTTCTTTGAGTGCACCTATTCTCATAGTGTTTGGCTTCATCTACAGAATATGCTCACTCAATCTTGGCAACCCAGGACTTGGTTGGTGTTTATTGCTTGGGCTGCTCAGCATTGGAAAGGCAAAGAAGTTCATGCACAAGACAACTATAGTGTTTCAAGTCTAAGGATGATCAGTTGCATAAGAAAAATAATTTTAATGCTAGCATAATTTTCAAGTTAGGAGTTGTTATATTTGAAAAAATTGAAACTGATAATGATAGACAATATTTATGATAATAGTAATTATGAAATATATTTCAAAAAGAATTTGAAATATTTTAAAATGTGTACTAATTGACAACTATGTGACAAAAAAGAGGATTTAATAGAGTATAAGTTCAGAGGTGGTACTTAAAGCCAAATAAGTTCTAAAAAAATACCGAACTTAAAATTAACCTTAAACTAAATTATAAGGATATATCTCGTTATTCAACCCTAAAATTTGGGCTGGCCTAAAGCCCATGTTTTTTTACTCTACTGTTGATTCAGTGATACAGTTCATATATATGTTCAAATTCAACATGTATTTCTCTCGTCTTCTTTAGAATTTTTCGTTCTCTGTATCGATGTTTCTTATAAACATCTTTTCGATTTCTTACGATGTACCTTTCTCTTCTTCTTTTCAATTTCTTGCTTTCCATTCGCATTTGTTCGTGTTGATAGGGGATACAGTTTTCTAATCTGCTTTAGATTTCTTGTTTTCCATATCCATTGTTTGTGCCGATACAGTGATACCGTTCATATATATATGTGTAATATGGATATTGCATCTTCTTTTGAGTTTCTTGCTTTCCGAATCCATTGTTTGTGTATGTTTAATATGTATATTTCTCTTATTCTTTTCAATTTTGCTTTCCATATTTACTGTTTGTGTTGATACAGAGATAAAGTCTGTATCTATAAGTATGTATATGTATAATATGTAGATTTCTCTTCTTCTTTTCAATTTCTTGCTTTCTCTTTGTGTTGATACAGAGATAATGTCCGTGATTATGTGTGTTATAGATAATAGGTGAGGAGGTTGTATAGACAATAGGTATCTTTCGCTTGCTTGCTTTCCATATCCACTGTTTGTGTTGACACAGGGATCCAGTTCATTATGTATATGACATGTATCTTTCTCATCTTCTTTTTGATTTCTTGCTTCCATGTCCACTGTTTTTGTTGTGATGGTTCACATATAGGCAGAGCTCGAGCAGAAGGGAATTTTTGTTGCCGTTGTTGATTTCTTGAAAAGGAAGTTTCATCCAAAGTTAGAATTTCCGACCGTTATGTTTATCAGATGTGATGTTTGAAAAAAAATAAAATCAACACTTGCTTTGTTTACAAGGCTTGAGATGGAGATGCAACTAATTTTCTACAGTGACTACAAGAAATAGCAGTCAACCCGGCGGTTTATGACCGGCGTTTGCTAAAAACGCGGATTACTCTCGTCGTTTACCTTAAAACGCCCAAATCTTTTAATGAAAATCTTTTAAACTTAAGTTTTTCCCCCAAATTCACTTATCACGTCCTCTCTCTGATTTCGTCACCGTTCTCTCTCTCGACACCTCATTGCTGCCCCCCTATCTCTATCTCTGGACTCCTCCTCGATGCCCCCCCCCCTCTCTCTCTCTCCTCCTACTCCGCTGCCTTGAGTTCAACCGAGAAGAGTCGCTGCCTTGAGGTCGACTGTGATATCTCAGTCTCTCTTGAAGCTTGGGCTCTTCAAGTTCAGCGTCACTCAGAATCTTTAATTTTCTTGGAGAGAGGTTCCAAAATGTTTGAAGTATTCTATTTATATGTCCTGTATAAGCATATACACATAAATTGTGAAAAGGAAATTTGTCGAAGGTTGCGATCCATGTAGGTTTTCTTTGAAGTGATGCGATGAATTCTTTACCGTCTCACACTACGGATTCTGTGAATCGAGTCAATTAAATGAAATTTTGTAAAGATCTTGTTTGATTCGTTGAATTTTGTGAATTATGGTGGTGTAGTTTGAATTAGGGTTTGTAATTTGGAGATCTTTCTTGGACGGGCAGTGCAAATCTATTGGGAGTGGTATGATTTCAGTTTGATGCTGATGATATCATTCTCATATATGCGGTTTAATTCAGGATTTCAAGTTTTGAGTATTTTTGGTTACTTCGATTGCTCTGATATTGTGTAGGACTTGGTGAAGACAAATGCAGTAATTGACGTTGTCGTTGTGGTTGGTGTTTGAACCAAATCATGTCGCAGAGTAATTCGGAAGCCGATAAGATGTACGTAGTTATTTCCCTTCCAATTCTTTTTTCCTTGTTTACTCCCTTAGCTTTAAGTGGATTACTCATTTTTTTAACTGGTTTGGTTGTTCTCTTGTTTTCAGGCTTGATGTTTACATTCATGACGATCTATTGAAAAGAAAACTACATGCTTCTGCAAAAGCTTTCATGATTGAAGGGAAGGCTGCCCAGACCCAGTAGGTAATATTGCTAGGTGACTTTTTGTTTATTGTATCAGGGTTAATTGACTTTTAAATATCCAAAAGTAATTTTTTCCAGCCAGTTGATTAAGAATTCTGCACAAGTCAAAAATTCTCGGCAGAAAATTCATGGGCATATAACCTTTAGTTTGAATTTTCAGCTATTGATGCGCCCAGAGGATTTCTCTTTGAATGGTGGTCTGTCTTTTGGGACATCTTCATTGCTAGGACAAATGAGAAACATTCTGAAGCTGCTGCTGCTTACATAGAGGTCTCTCCGAGCTTCAGATTTTTTTGGGTTATTTGTGGAACAGTTTGTTAAATGTGATATATCTATCATTAACAAACGCCGGAATTTAGGAAATTTCTTGTAGTGATAGTTCATGTGAAAAATATGCGTTGCTATTTCTTTGTGCTCTTTAAAGCCTTGCGTTTTCATAGCAAACACACTTTTGAATTTGGTGCTATAATCACAAACATGTGCAACCTTTGATCTTGAGGTAGTTTTGATCTTAATTTTTGACTCACTTCGCACAGATGCCATTCTCAATAGCTTATATTATGCTTGGTTTATGGTGGAGTTTCAAGGAACTGAAAAATAATATATAATTAGAAGTGTATCAGTTATATGGAGAACCAACGAGTGGTTGTTTTGCTCCCATGGTATCTCACTCAAACTTCCAAGCGATTAAGATTTATAAATATCTTTACATTATTAGCCAGAGACTGCATGTCTTTGATAATGTGTCATTGGGGATGTCTAATCGTGCTACAGAACTCATAGGAGTGATAAGACCAAAATTTTGATTGCAACTTTATTGCCATATGCACCAAGATAAAAGTTGTTCAAAAACAGATATAAGTGTGCTTTTTCATTATTCATGATTAATTCTATTGTGTTGTGTTTGTCTTTCTACATAGAATCATTCTGCAATATAATATGTATTGATGTTTTGAAAATTTGCATTAATCTTTCCACTTTAAACAGGAGAACTGAATGCTACTTTTAAAAAGCGCTTGGAGACATATGGAAGCTTGGACATATGCATTAATAGTACAGGCATTGGAAACCCAGTGCCATTCCATAAAGATCAAACTGATGGTTCTGGTTCATGGAGGCACACTATTAATATGAATGTTAATGCAGTGATAGACTGCACGTTGTTTTCATCACTAGCTGTCAATTTGCTGTCATCGCACTTGTATGTATCCTGTTTACTGGAAGTTCTTGTAATTTGATATACGAATGTTTCTGATATATGTTTTTTTTGCATAGAAGTCATTATCTCCTGAAATAATATTTGCTTGGCACTTGGTGGTAGTATGGTATTCGGGAGGGGGGACAATTTTGTAATAGACTCATTTCTTTTTTGTAACAGATCACACATTTCTGTTGACTTTCAATCATGTCCTTTTTTTGAAATTGAAGGCAGCACAAATGGATTTGGGAAAAAATAGTTCTGGTGACTGCTGCTGCACGAGGTACTGGACAGTTTGCATTCCAGGTAAATATTTTAATCTGAAAAAATATATGTCATGCAGTATATGGCCAACAACATCCTACACAAAGGACAATAATTTAGTGGATGCCTATTTATTTCACTTGTTCAAAAAAACATATCAGATCCTTTTGGTCGTCTAATTCAGTCTTTCTTGTTTCTCCCCCTCTCTTCCTGTGTTTTGTGTAATTGCTTAATTATAATAGCTATCATTTCTTCTTCTTTCCACTTAGCTTATGTTTTTCCCATTCTAGCTCTTGTACTTTCTATGTACCCCTTGTAAATTCCCCCTACAGACATATTAAGTTCCATAAAAATTGCGAACGAAGACAAATCGGACAGTATATATGCCAGAGTTTTCGAAGTGCTGGGGCTCTATTTAAGATGAATGTCCACTGTGCTAAAACATTTAAGTGAAAGTAAAGGGATATATAAATAGGACTACTTGACTAGATGGGGAGTTTTTATGATCTTCTGAAAACATGTTAGTTCATCTTGGAAGTAAACACTTTTTCCTCTTCAAAAGAGGCAATTCCACTTAAAAGAAGAATACTGTGGGGGTCATATGAGGAGAAATTTAAGCACGGTTTGTACTCTTATTTTTTCTCCTTTAACTTTCTTTAGACGGTCTGCTGATGTGCTATGCCTCACTGTATCATATTTTATTGGATTACAAAATAATGTTCCTTCCTTTTTCCCTAATTACAATGATAAGTTAGCTAATACTGGGCTGTGGTAATTGCAGCTTGCAAAATTAGTTGGACATACAGTGGTTGCAACTTGTGGAGGTAAAGAAAAGGCTTTGATTTTGTGCGATTTGGGTGTTGATCGAGTCATAGACTACAAAGTGGAAGATATCAAAAGTGTATGTGATTTATATAAGGTATTCTATGTTTCGTACTCCTTTCTCTTTTGGGGTCTTCACTGGTTCATTATTTGATGGCAATACATTGGCCAACTAATTCACCTCAGTCGGTTCATTGAGATGCATTCTTTTCGAAAGAAAGCTAGCTATGAAGGGGGATAAAAAACTTGTCCCATTCTCTCGAGCCAGGATTATAAGGGTACACAAGCTCAAGTAGAAAATTGATTCATGATACTATCATCTGAATGTAACCATTTTTTGGGTATAATCTTCTTGTTAGATCATTTTTTCGCAATTTAATGATTTCCAACAGTGATTATCCCAGATCCTATCTGCTCCTCCTCTTTAAACGTGTAGAAGTTATTGATAAACTTGTCGACTTACTAGAATTTGATCACGAATCTGCTCGTCCTCATATCCATTTCTTTGGTCAACATATTTCCCGCAAATGGATATAGTTTTATGTGATAAATATGGGACTATAAGGATATTGCTTTTCATTGTACTTTTCTTTTCATGCTACATGTTTTCACAGTGGTGGATCATTGTTCCTGTGACGAAGAATGAATATTTGGAATTGCAGTATGGTTCTGTCTGCATGCTGAGTTTTTGTTGGTCACATTTCCGTTGTATGGGGTCCACCTACCTTATCCTGCAATCTGTGTTCTAGCGACCTTTCCCTATGACTTGGATAGTATTTCTTTAACTGCATTTGCTTAGAATAATTCTCAGTGTTTTTGTTGGAGAATGTATGTGAAGTTGTGGGCTAGTTATTTTCCAGTATGTATGCTGAGACATGTCATTACATTCCCCCAAGTTCAGAAGTTCACGAGAGTTGCCCAAGATACCATGATATTACAGAGTATGTTCTAAAAAATGCAGCATGATGTCTTTCACAATGACTATGTTGCTCCTGTTACTTTATCTGGTTACACATTTTCCTATTCAATTATATGACTCTTGATCTGACATGAGTTCTCTAGTGATTAGAGTATCTGATAAGTCGATGACCCAGTGCAGTTACAGGCCTACTTTTACCTTCAACCTTCTATTTGGATTGCCAAGTTCTTCTAAACAATGGGTGCATCGTTGTCAGATTACATTTACTGTTTGTCCTCATTTTCATGTCAGTAAAGTTTTAACTTCAACTTTTCCAGGTTCTAAAAAAGGAGTTCCCAAAAGGTGTTGACATCATCTATGAGTCTGTTGGTGGTGCAATGTTTGATCTATGCTTGAATGCACTAGCAACCCATGGACGACTGGTTGTGATTGGGATGATTTCTCAGGTAACCTATCAAAAGAAAAAAATAATAGATTCCTCAGGTTGATGTGGTAGTCACATCAAATATTTCCATATTATTCCTGTTACAGAGTGTCAATGCTTCCTGCTGCATGATTGTCAGATTCATGAGGGTCAATTCTTTTTATTTACATAATTCCGTCAACCTTTTAATAAAAAATGTATAAAGACACTTCCAAAATTTCTGGAGTTCTGCGTCATGTGACATTCTTATTGATGCTGAACATAAAAAGTTTTAAGATCATTGTTGCATAGATCCCATATGAACCGAGTGTTAATGATCATATTCTGAATTCTAAATTTGTTACATCAGTTTATTACACAACAACACTGATTGGTAATTCATGATTACAGCTTTCTATTGGTGAACTAATAAGTTGTGGTTTCAGTATCAAGGAGAACATGGATGGACGCTGTTAAATTGTACTGGACTATGTGAGAAGATTCTCGCGAAAAGCCAAACTGTGGTATGTACGGTATCTGGTTACTAATTTGATGCGCTAGTAGGCTGTACATAACTGATGTTCTTTGTTTCATGATGTTTCTTTACATTCTCATGATGGTCAATGATCAAGTTATTAACTTTAGTTGACAGAGTAACTATAACCTCCAATAGATGTTACTGAAACAACTTTCACAGGCTTGAGGACAAGCATTATTAAGATACTATAATCATTATTGTTACATATCATTTTGTGATTATCTTTGTTATGGCGATGACAATGTGCATGTGGCGGTGTTTTGGTGCTTGTGTTTGCATAGCTGTTCTGATATTTAATAATATATGCATATACCCAAATTCTTTTTAGCTTACTCCCTAATGCAAACTAGTTCAATGTCTTTGCTTGGCAAGTAGACATAAAAGAATATTGGAAGTGAGAATATTTGAAGCTTATAATGTCATTGTTGAAGTCTCATAATATCTCCTCTATAATGCAGAGGGACTAATCTATCTAGTTAAAGGATGCTTGTAGCAAAATTATGTAGTTAGGCTTATCTTACTAAGATATGCCACCACATGATATTGTCAGTAGCAAACTTAAATCTAGTTGTGTGATGTAAGCCACTGAATGATATGGACAATGGGGGTCTAGTTCCATATGTATCAGTCTCCAAATTTGAGTTGTGCATTGAGTGAGGAATTTGTTCCGAGTCTCTAAAAAGGTCTGGAAATTGCATGTCTAAATAAATATAAAATATCGATTCAAAAGGTTTTCTTGATTATTACTGTCATTTATTTTATCTGCCTTAAATGAGGTTTGAAATTTGGTATTCATTTCAATGATCTCCTTTAAATGACTAGAAAAATTTAAAGCATAATATATTGTGTTTTTTTTTGGTGCTCTTGTTATGAAGATTCCAACATTTTCAGGCTGGCTTTTTCCTGGTACAATATAGTCACCTATGGCAACAGCATCTGGACAGGCTTGCTTAAGGTGATATATATGGCTAACACTTCTTATATCTGTGTTGTGTCCCCTCCTAAGATTCCATCATGCAATTTCTGTTCAATCATGCATCTTATTTCTGGCACAACCCAAATGCAATGTTTATATTGAATGTAAATTTGAATCATTGCTTAGATAATAGCTACTATTATGCAGAATTGACTCTCACTGATTACAGGTGACTTACTTTAACCCTTTCCTTTTCAGAATTTTATTAAATATGGGTTACCTGCTTCTCTTATAACGACGTGTCCATGAAAGAGCAACATCGAAGCATATTTTATGAACAGGTTGACCGGTCCAGCGCAAATTTTTACAATTCCACTAATAATGGATTTATATGGTATATTTTAGTGTTTTAACACGGTGTGTGGGTGTACATGTATATGTTGATTAGTGTGTGTGTGTTTTGGGGTGAGTGTGTGCATTTTGGTGTATGAGTGTGTGTACATTTGTGTTTGTATAATAGTGTGTGTTTTGGTATATTAGTGTGTGCATTTTGGTGGATTAGCTTGTGTTAATACTACATGTGATGGAGTGTATGTCTTTTGGTGAATTAATGTGTGTATGCATGTGTTTAAGTGTATTAATGTGTTTATCTTTTGGTGTATTAGTGTGTATTAACAGAGTTTATAGGAGGGTGTATTAGTGTGTGTTGTGTCTGTGTAATAGTGTGCTAATGTTCAATTTTTTTTGATGTATTATGTGTGTTTTTGGTGTATTAGTGTTTGTTAACACTGTGTGTGGGTATGTATTTTTTTCATGTATTAGCTTGTGTGTTGACAGTGTATTTATATGTGTGTTTCAGTGATGGTGTGAGCATGTGTGCGTGTGTTTTGTGTAATTATTTTTTGCGTGGGCATGTTTTTGGTGTGTTATTGTGCGTGTTAACACAATGTGTATTTAGGTGTATTAATTTGTATTTTTTCGTGTACTAGTATATGTGTATGTGTAATACTGTTGTATATATGTGTTTTTGTGTATTAGTAGTTGTAATGGAAAAGACTAACCTACTACAATTACTCTGTTGCCATACTTGGTGTTTTTTATTTCTTAAATTTTTGTGCTATGACTCGATGTGTAATATTGCCTATTGAGTGTTGTAGTACCTTAAAATGATGGAGGAAAGACAAACCTATTGAAATTTGGGAAGCTTATAAGAAAACAATCAAAGCAGTTACAGATTTACCATTAGGTGAGCTTATAGCAATTGTAGATTTTTGCGTGAATATTATATGGTATTTTTATGACTCAATGTGTGCTATTGCTTATTGAGTATAGTACCTTGAGATGGTGGATGGAAGACCAATCCATTGAAATTTGGTGGGTTCGTAAAGCAACAATCCAAGCTGTTGCAGATTTACCTTCACTTGGAACAGGTGTAGATTTTTCTTCAACTATTGTATGATATTGATATTGTGGTATGATTTTGTTAGCGTGTTTTTTCTTCTATTTCTTGTAAAATTCTTAATTATTGTCTCCGATCTCAATCGTTTGCTTAAGATTTCTTGTAGTTATCGAACTATGAAGACACTAATGTTGAAGCTCGAATATCCTACACCATGAAGCAATCCAAGCAAATTTACCATTAAGTGAACTTTTTTAACGATTATATATTTTTACTTAAGTATTGTATGTTATTGCTATGACCCAATGTGTGCTATTGTTTATTGAGTGCAGTACCTTAAGATGGTGGAGGGCTCTCGTAAACCAACAATTCAAACGGTTGCAGATTTACCTTAAGGAGATCTTGTGACAAGTGTAGATTTTTCTGAGTATTGATTTTGTGGTATGATTCTGTTAGCATTTTCTTTTCTTTTCATGTGAAATTCTTAATTATTTTCTTCGATCTCAATCTTTTGCTTACGATTTCTTGCAGTTATAAAGATACTATGTTGCTCTCAATGCAAATGAACAATGATGATTTTTGTCAATGGTAATTGAGGTTCAAGTGACATAACTCTATACCTACTTTTGAAGAGCATATATGTTGGTTTTTTGCATGTCTACATGACTATTCCTTTTGGATATTTTTGATTAGATATTCTAACTTTTATTTTTAAGTTTTAATGATGTGTTTTCTTAATAATTGTGATAGTGTTTGAAAGTTTTCACTCCAAGTAAAAAACTTGATTTAGTTATTGTATTCTAAACGAATCTTTAAATTTACAAGTTATGAAAAAAGGACACACTAATACATGCACACACACACGCACATGCACACGAACTAATACACTACAAAAACAAACATACTAATACACCAAAATACACATACACATTAAGATACTAAACCACACATGCAATGCTTCCACACATTGTTAACACACACTAATACATAAAAAAATGCACATGCTATGAGTGTGTTTTTGGTGGTATTAGTGTCGGTGTATGGGTGTTTTTTTTTTTGGTATTTGTGTGTGAATAGAGCATTTGCTTTGGAGTGTGTTTTTTTTTTTGGTCTATAATAGTGTGTTTTTATTGTGTTTATTTGTTTGTTGTATTAGTGTGTGTGTATGTGTTTGTAGTATATTTTTGTGTGTTAACACGGTGTGTGTATGTGTATGTGTGTTTATTTTGTGGTATTTGCTAATTAGTGTGTTGATGTGTGTCTATTTTGTTGTGCGAGTGTGTGCATTTGTGCTTGTATGATAGTGTGTATTTTGGTTAATTAGTGTGTGCTTTTTTGATGGATTATTGTGTGCATTTTGGTGGATTAGCCTGTGTTAACACCACATGTGATGGAGTGCATGCATTTTTGGTGAATTAATGTGTATATGTTTTAGGTGTATTAATGTGTTTATTTTGTGGTGAATTAATGTGTATATGTTTTAGGTGTATTAATGTGTTTATTTTGTGGTGTATTAGTGTGTGTTAATAGTGTATGGGATGGTGTATTAGTGTGTGTGTGGGTGCGTATGTTGTGTCTGTGTAATAGTGTTTTAGTGTCTATTTTTTTGATGTATTATGTGTATTTTTTGGTATATTAGTGTTTGTTAACACAATTTGCGGTTATGTATTTTGATATATAATTGTTTGTGGTGTGTGTATTTTGTCTTTCAGCGAAAATGTGAGCATGTTTTTTGGTGTGTTAGTGTGCGTGTTTATACAATGTGTTTTTTTAGGTGCAGTAGTATATGTGTAATACCGTTGTATATATGTGTTTTTGTGTATTAGTAGTTGTAATAGAAAAGACTAACCTACTACAACTACTCTATTGCCATACTTAGTGTATTTTATTTCTTAAAATTTTGTGTTCTGACTCTATGTATAATATTGCCTATTGAGTGTTGTAGCACTTTAAAACGATGAAGGAAATACCAACTTATTGAAATTTGGGAGGCTTATAAAATAGCAATCCAAGCAGGTACATATTTACCATTAGGTGAGCTTGTAACGGTTGTAGATTTTTGCTTGAATTTTATATACTATTTCTATGACTCAATGCGTTCTATTGCTTATTGAGTGTAGTACCTTGAGATGGTGGATGGAAGACCAATTCATTGAAATTCTGTAGGCTCGTAAAACAACAATCCAAGCTGTTGCTGATTTACCTTCAGGCGGGCTTGTGACAGGTGTAGATTTTTCTTTGAATATAGTATGGTATTGATATTATTGTATGATTCTGTTAGCGTTTTTTTACTTCTATTTCTTGTAAAATTCTTAATTATTGTCTCGGATTTCAATCTTTTGCGTAAGATTTTTTGTAGTTATCAAATTATGAAGACACTAATGTTGAAGCTTGAAGATCTTACACCATGAAGCAATCCAAACAAATTTACCGAGCTTGCAACGATTGTAGATTTTTACTTGAGTATTGTATGCTATTGCTATGATTCAATGTGTACTATTTCTTATTGAGTGCAGTACCTTAAGATGGTGAATAACTCGTAAAGCAACAAGTCAAGCAGTTGCTGATTTACCATAAGGCGAGCTTGATACAGGTGTGTAATGGCGATTTTTGTCAATGGTAATTCAGGTTCAAGTGACACAATTCTACACCAACTTTTGAAGAGCATAAATGTTTGTTTCTTGCATGTCTACATGACTATTACTTTTGCATGTCATTGAGTAGCTGTTCTAGCTTTCATTTTTAAGTTTTAATGATTTGTTTTCTTAATACTTTGGTGGTATTTGAAAGATTTCACTCCTAGTAAAAAAAATGATTTAGTAGTTGTATTCTAGACGAATCTTTAAATTTACTTGTTATGGAAGAAAGGACACACACACTAATACCCTCACACGGACACGGACACACACACACTAATACACCACAAAACCAAACATACAAATACACCAAAACACACATACACACTAAGACACTAAACTGCACATGCAATGTTTCCACACATTGTTAACACACACACTAATACATCAAAAAATGTAAATGCTAATACACAAAAACACATCCAATGTTAATACACTCAACAAAGCGCAAGTGCTCAGCGCATCTTCGACACGCCCGAATGAACTTAAATGTACAATATGTGAGTGTTACTTTGATTAATTATCCATCTCGTAAAATTTGATACTCTTTTAATTTTGAACAATGATTAGTTTGTATGTATTTTGTGCATTAGCGTATCTGTATTTCTTTGGTGTATCAGTGTATGAGTGTGTTTTTTGTGGTATTAGTGTCGGTGTATGGGTTTATTTTTATTTTTTTTGGTATTAATGTGTGTGTGAATAGAGCATTTGCTTTGGAGTGTGATTACTTTGGTGTATGTGTTAGTTTGTGTTTCTATAATTGTGTATTTTTATTGTGTTTATTTGTTTGTTGTATTAGTATGTGTGTTTGCGGTATATTTCTCTGTGTGTTTGTGGTATATTTTTATGTATGTGTTTGCGGTATATTTCTGTGTGTGTGTGTGTGTGCCTGTATATGCTGATCAAGGGGTGTGTATATGTTTTAGTGTGTTAATATGTGTCCATTTTGTTGTGTGAGTGTGTGCATTTTGGTGGATTAGCATGTGTTAACACCACATGTGATGGAGTGTATGTATTTTGGTGAATTAATGTGTATGTGTTATATGCGTATTTGTGGTGTATTAGTGTGTGTTAATAGTGTATGGGATGGTGTAGTAGTGTGTGTGTGTGTGTGGGTGCGTGTGTTGTGTCTGTGTAATAGTGTGTTTTGGTGTCTATTTTTTTGATTTATTGTATGTTTTTTGGTGTAGTAGTGTTTGTTAACACAGTTTGTGGGTATGTATTTTGATATATAAGTGTTTGTGGTGTGTTTATTTTTGTGTCTGTCAGCGAAAATGTGTGCATGTTTTTGGTGTGTTAGTGTGCGTGTTAATACAATGTGTGTTTTAATGCATTAATGTGTGTTTTTACGTGTACTAGTATATGTGTATTTGTGTAATACTGTTATATATATATATGTGTGTGTGTGTGTGTGTTTTTGTGTATTAGTAGTTGTGATAGAAAAAACTAACCTACTAAAACTACTCTGTTGTCATACTTAGTATTTTATTTCTTTAATTTTTGTGGTAGGACTCGATGTGTAATATTGCTTATTGAGTGTTGTAGTACCTTAAAACAATGGAGAAAATACCAAACTATTGAAATTTGGGAGGCTTATAAAACAAAAATAGAAGCAGTTATAAATTTACCATCAAGTGAGTTTGTGACGGTTGTAGATTTTCGCTTCAATATTATATGCTATTTCTATAACTCAATGTGTGCTATTATTGCTTATTAAGTGTAGTACCTTGAGATGTGGATGGAAGACCAATCCATTGAAATTTGGAAGGCTCGTAAAACAACAATCCAAGCTATTGCAGATTTACCTTCAGGCGAGCTTGTGACAGGTGTAGATTTTTCTTTGAGTATTTTATGGTATTGATATTGTGGTATGATTCTGTTAGCTTTTGCTTTTTTTTTTTTTTCTATTTCTTGTAAAATTCTTAATTACTGTCTCTGATCTCAATCTTTTGCTTAAGATTTTTTGTAGTTATCGAGCTATGAAAACACTAATGTTGAAGCTTGAAGATCTTACACCATAAAGCAATCCAAACAGATTTACCATTAGGTGCGCTGGTAACGATTGTCGATTTTTACTTTAGTATTATATGCTATTGCCATGACTCAATGTGTGCTATTACTTATTGAGTGCAATACCTTAAGATGGTGGATGGCTCGTAAAGCAACAAGTCAAGCGGTTGCAGATTTACCATATGGCGAGCTTGAGACAAATGTAGATTTTTCTGAGTATTGATTTTGTGGTATGATTCTGTTAGCACTTTTTTTCTTCTCTTTATGTAAAATTCTTAATTATTGTCTTTGATCTCAATCTTTTGCGTAAGATTTCTTGTAGTTGTCGAACTATAAAGACACCATGTTACTCTCGATACGCATGAACTATGACGATTTTTGTCAATGGTAATTCAGGTTCAAGTGACACAACTCTACACCTACTTTTGAAGAGCATACATGTTGGTTTCTTGCATGTCTACATGACTATTCCTTTTGGATATCTTGAAGTAGCTATTCTAGCTTTCATTTTTATGTTTTAATGATTTGTTTTTTTAATAATTGTGGTGGTATTTAAAAGTTTTCACTGCTAGTAAAAAATATGAATTAGTGAGTTTGTAACGGTTGTAGATTTTTGCTTGAATATTATATACTATTTCTATGACTCAATGTGTACTATTGCTTGTTAAGTGTAGTACCTTGAGATGGTGGATGAAAGACCAATCCATTGAAATTCTATAGGCTCGTAAAACAACAATCCAAGCTATTGCTGATTTACCTTCGGGCGAACTTGTGACAGATGTAGATTTTTCTTTGAGTATGGTATGATATTGATATTGTGATATGATTCGGTTAGCATTTGTTTTCTTCTATTTCTTTAAAATTCTTAATTATTGTCTTGAATCTCAACCTTTTGTATAAGATTTCTTGTAGTTATCAAACTATGAAGACACTAATGTTGGAGCTTGAAGATCTTACATCATGAAGCAATCCAAACAAATTTACCATCAGGTGAGCTTGTAACGATTGTAGATTTTTACTTGTGTATTGTATGCTATTGCTATGATTCAATGTGTGTTATTGCTTATTGAGTGCAGTACCTTAAGATAGTGGATGGGTCGTAAAGCAGCAAGTCAAGCGGTTGCAGATTTATCATTAGGCGAACTTGAGACGTGTACATTTTTCTGAGTATTGATTTTGTGGTATGATTCTGTTAGCATTTTCTTTTCTTCTCTTCATGTAAAATTCTTATTATTGTCTTCAATCTCAATCTTTTGCTTAAGGTTTCTTGTAGTTATCGAACTATAAAGAAGACCATGTTGCTCTCGATACGAATGAAATGAGCAATGGCGATTTTTGTTAATGGTAATCCAGGTTGAAGTGACACAACTCTACACCTACTTTTGAAGAGCATACATGTTGGTTTCTTGCATGTCTATATGACTATTCCTTTTGGACATCTTTGATAGATATTCTAGCTTTCATTTTTAAGTTTTAGTGATTTATTTTCTTAATAATTGTGGCGGTATTTAAAAATTCACTCCTAGTAAAAAATATGATTTAGTTATTGTATTCTAGACGAATCTTTAAATTTACAAGTTATGAAAAAAGGACACACACTAATACACATAACGCACACGCACTAATACACCACAAACACAAATTTACTAATACACCAAAATACACATACACACTAGGACACTAAACTGTGCATGTAATGCTTCCACACATTGTTAACACGCACACTAATACATCAAAAAATACTAATCCACAAAAGCACATCCAATGTTAATACACCCTCAACAAAGTGTAATTGCTCTGCGCATCTCTGACTAGTCCCAACAAACTTAAATGTTCAATATG
The DNA here is from genome assembly GCA_951799425.1 of Ilex aquifolium. NCBI lineage: Eukaryota > Viridiplantae > Streptophyta > Magnoliopsida > Aquifoliales > Aquifoliaceae > Ilex > Ilex aquifolium. Next base: position 25,027,776 of record OX637399.1, read on the forward strand.
TGAGTGTTACTTTGATTAGTTATCTATCACGTAAAATTTGATACTCTTTTAATTTTGAACAATGATTAGCTTGTGTGTATTTTGTGCATTAGTGTGTCTGTGTTTCTTTGATGTATTGTTGTATTTTTTGTGGTATTAGTGTCGGTTATGGGTGTGTTTTTTGTGGTATTAGTGTGTGTGTGAATAGAGGATTTGCTTTGGAGTGTGTTTTCTTTGGTGTATTTGTTAGTTTGTGTTTCTATAATAATGTGTTTTTATTGTGTTTATTTGTTTGTTGTATTAGTGTGTGTTTGCGGTATATTTATGTGTGTGCATGTATATGTTGGTTAGTGTGTGTGTGTGTGCATTTTGGTGTGTCAATGTGTGTCCGTTTTGTTGTGTGTGTGCATTTGTGTTTGTATAATAGTGTGTAATTTGGTTAATTAGTGTGCATTTTTGGTGGATTAGTGTGTGCATTTTGTGGATTAGCCTGTGTTAATACCACATGTGGTGGAGTGTATGTATTTTACTGAATTAATGTGCATGTGTTTTAGGCGTATTAATGTGTTTATTTTGTGGTATATTTGTGTGTGTAAACAGTGTATGGGATGGTGTATTAATGTGTGTGTGTGGGGGTTCGTGTGTTGTATCTGTGTAATAGTGTGTTTTGGTGTCTATTTTTTTGTTGTATTAGTATTTGTTAACGCAGTTTGTTGGTATGTATTTTGATATTTAAATGTTTGTGGTGTTTGTATTTTTGTGTCTTTTAGCGAAAATGTGTGCATGTTTTTGGTGTGTTAGTGTGCGTTTTAATACAATGAGTGTTTTAATGAATTAATTTGTGTGTTTTTTCGTGTAGTAGTATATGTGTATTAGTATATTAGTAGTTGTAATAGAAAAAACTAACCTACTACAACTACTCTATTGTCATACCTAGTGTATTTTATTTCTTAAATTTTTGTGCTCTAACTCGATATATAATCTTACCTATTGAGTGTTGTAGTACCTTAAAACGATGGTGGAAAGACCAACCTATTGAAATTTGGGAGGCTTATAAAGCAACAGTTCAAGGAGTTACAGATTTACCATTATGTGAGCTTATAATGGTTGTAGATTTTTGCTTGAATATTTTATGTTATTTATGTGACTCAATGTGTGCTATTACTTATTGAGTGTAATACCTTGAAATGGTGGATGAAAGACCAATCCATTGAAATTTGGTAGGCTCGTAAAACAACCATCCAAGCTGTTCCAAATTTATCTTCAGGCGAGATTGTGACAGGCGTAGATTTTTCTTTGAGTATTGTATGGTGTTGCTATTGTGGAATGATTCTGTTAGCGTTTTCTTTTCTTCTATTTCTTGTAAAATTCTTAATTATTGTCTCCGATCTCAATCTGTTGCTTAAGATTTCATGTAGTTATCGAACTATAAAGACACTAATGTTGAAGCTTCAAGATCCTACAACATGAAGAAATCCAAGCAGATTTATCATTAGGTGAACTTGTAACGGTTATATATTTTTTCTTGAGTTTTGTATGTCATTGCTATGACTCAATGTGTGCTATTTCTTATTGAGTGCAGTACCTTAAGATGGTAGAGGGATCGAAAAGCAATAATTCAAGCGCCTGCAGATTTATCTTAAGGCGAGCTTGTGACAGGTGTAGATTTTTTTGAGTACTGATTTTGTGGTATGATTCTGTTAGCATTTTTTTTCTTCTCTTTATGTAAAATTCTGAATTATTATCTTTGATTCCAATCTTTTGCGTAAGATTTCTTGCAGATGTCGAACTATAAAGACACCATATTGCTCTAGATACGAATGAACAATGACAATTTTTGTCAATGGTAATCCAGGTTCAAGTGACACAACTCTACACCTACTTTTAAAGAGTATACATGTTGGTTTCTTGCATGTTTACATGACTATTCTTTTTAGATATCTTTTAGTAGATGTTCTAGCTTTCATTTTTAAGTTTTAATGATTTGTTTTCTTAATAATTGTGGTGGTATTTAAAAGTTTTCACTTCTAGTAAAAAACTTGATTTAATTTTTGCATTCTAGTCGAATCTTTAAATTTAAAAGTTATGAAAAAGGACACACACTAATACACGCACATGCACACGCACACGCACTAACACAAACTTAATAATACACCAAAATACACATATATACTAAGACACTAAACCGCGCATGCAATGCTTCCACACATTGTTAACACATAGACTAATACATCAAAAAATGCAAATGCTAATACAAAAAAACACATCCAATGTTAATACTCACGCAACAAAGCGCAAGTGTTTTGTGCATCTCTGAGTGTTACTTTGATTAGTTATCCATCACGTAAAATGTGATAAACTTTTTTAATTTTGAACAATGATTAGTTTGTGTGTATTTTGTGGTGTTGGTGTATGAGTGTGTTTTTTGTGGTATTAGTGTTTGTGTGAGTAGAGAGTTTGCTTTGGAGTGTGTTTTCTTTGGTGTATGTGTTAGTTTGTGATTCTATGATAGTGTTATTTTATTGTGTATATTTGATTGTTGTATTAGTGTATGTGTTTGCGGTATATTTTTGTGTATGTGCTTGCGGTATATTGCTGTGTTAACGTAGTGCGTGTTTAGTGTGTTAATTTATGTCCATTTTGTTGAGTGAATGTGTATTTGTGTTTGTATAATAATGTGTATTTTGTTGGATTAGTGTGTGCATTTTGGTGGATTAGCCTGTGTTTTGTGTCTGTGTAGTAGTGTGTTTTGGTATCTATTGTTTTGATGTATTACGTGTATTTTTTGGTGTATTAGTGTTTGTTAACACAATTTGTGGTTATGTATTTTGATATATAAGTGTTTGTGGTGTGTGTATTTTTGTTGTGTCTTTCAGCGAAAATGTGAGCATGTTTTTGGTGTGTTAGTGTGCGTGTTAATACAATGTGTGTTTTAGTGTATTAATTTGTGTATTAGTAGTTGTAATAGAAAATACTAACCTACTACAACTAGTCTGCTGCCATACTTGGTGTATTAGTAGTTGTAATAGAAAATGTGTAATATTGCCCATTGAGTGTTGTAGTACCTTAAAAGGATGGATGAAATATCAAACTACTGAAATTTGGGAGGTTTATAAAACAGAAATCAAAGCATTTACAAATTTACCATTAGGTGAGGTTGTGACGGTTGTAGATTTTTTCTTGAATATGATGTGCTATTTTTATGACTAAATGTGTGTTATTTCTTATTGAGCGTAGTACCTTGAGATGTGGATGGAAGACCAAGCCATTGAAATTTGGTAGGCTCATAAAACAACAATTCTAGCTGTTGCAGATTTACTTTCAGGCGAGTTTGTGATAGGTGTAGATTTTTCTTTGAGTATGTATGGTAATTATATTGTGGTATGATTCTGTTAGTGCTTTCTTTTCTTCTATTTCGTGTTAAATTCTTAATTATTGTCTCCGATCTCAATCTTTTGCTTAAGATTTCTTGTAGTTATTGAACTATAAAGACACTAATGTTGAATAAATATTGAAAAGATCCTACACCATGAAGCAATCCAAGCAGATTTACCATCAGGTGAGCTTGTAACGGTTGTGCTATTGCTTATTGAGTGCAGTACTTTAAGGTGGTGGAGGGCTCGTAAAGCAACAATTCAAGCGATTGCAGATTTACCTTAAGGCGAGCTTGTGACAGGTGTAGATTTTTCTGAGTATTGATTTTGTGGTATAATTTTGTTAGCATTTTCTTTTCTTCTCTTCATGTAAAATTCTTAATTATTATCTTCAATTTTAATCTTTTTTTATAGTTATCGATCTATAAAGACACCACGTTACTCTCGATAGGAATGAACATTGACGATTTTTGTCAATTGTAATCCAGGTTCAAGTGACACAACTCAACACCTACGTTTGAAGAGCATACATGTTGGTTTCTTACATGTCTACATGACTATCCTATTTTATATATCTTTGAGTAGATGTTCTAGCTTTCATTTTTAAGTTTTAATGATATGTTTTCTTAATAACTGTAGTGGTGTTTGAAATTTTACTCCTAGTAAAAAACATGATTTAGTTGTTGTATTGTAGACGAATTATTAAATTTACAAGTTATGAGTAAAGGAGACACACACTAATGCACGCACACGTACTAATACACCACAAACACAAACATACTAATACACCAAAACACATATACACACCAAGACACTAAACCGTGCAAATGATGCTTCCACACATTGTTAGCACACACACTAATACATAAAAAAATGCATATGTTAATGCACAAAACAATTCCAATGTTAATACACTTTAAACAAAGCGTAAGTGCTCTGCGCATCTTTGACCCGTCCCAGCGAACCTAAATGTGCACTATGTGAGTGTTACTTTAAGTAGTTATCCATCTCGTAAAATTTGATAAACTCTTTTAATTTTGAACAATGATTAGGTTGTGTATTTTGTGCATAAGTGTGTTTATGTTTCTTTGGTATATCAGTGTATGGGTGTGTTTTTTAGGGTATTAGTGTCAGTGTATGGATGTGCGTTTTTTAGTATTAGTGTGTGTGTGAATAAAATGTTTGCTTTGGAGTGTGTTTTCTTTGGTGTATATGTTATTGTGTTTCTATAATATTGTGTTTATTTGTTTGTTTTATTAGTATGTGTGTGTGTGTATGTGTGTTTGCGGTATATTTCTGCGTATGTGTTTGTGGTATATTTCTGTGTGTTAATAGGGTGTGTGTGTGTGTGTATATATGCTGATTAGAGTGTGTGTGTTTTAGTGTGTTAATGTGTGTCCGTTTCGTTATGTGAATGTGTGCATTTTGGTGGATTGGCATGTGTTAACACCACAGGTGATGGAGTGTATGTATTTTGGTGAATTAATGTGTATGTGTTTTTGGCGTATTAATGTGTTTATTTTGTGGTGTATTAGTATGTGTTAATATTGTATGGGATGGGTATTAGCACGTGTGTGTGTGGGTGGGTGTGTTGTGTATGTGGAATAGTGTGTTTTGGTGTCTATCTTTTTTTTTTCATGTATTATGTGTGTTTTTTGGTGTATTAGTGTTTGTTAACACAGTTTATGGTTATATATTTTGATATATAAGTGTTTGTGGTGTGTATATTTTTGTGTCTTTCAACGAAAATGTGTGCATGTTTTTCTTATGCATGTTAATACATTGTGTTTTAGTGTATTAATTTGCGTGTTTTTACGTGTACTAGTATATGTTTATTTGTGTAATACTGTTGTATATATGTGTTTTTGTGTATTAGTAGTTGTAATAGGAAAGACTAACTTACTACAACTACTCTGTTGTCATACTTGGTGTATTTTATTTCTTAAATTTTTGTGCTATGACTCAATATCGCCTATTGAGTGTTGTTGTAGTACCTTAAAAAGATGGAGGAAAGACCAACCTATTGAAATTTGGGAGGGTTATAAAACAACAATCCAAGCAATTTTAGATTTACCATTAAGTGAGTCTGTGACGGTTATAGTTTTTTGCTTGAATATTATATGCTATTTCTATGACTCAATTTGTGCTATTGTTTATTGAGTGTAGTACCTTGAGATGGTGGATGGAAGACCAATCCATTAAAATTTGGTAGGCTCGTAAAGCAACAATCCAACTTGTTTCAGATTTACCTTCAGGTGAGTTTGTGACAGGTGTAGATTTTTCTTTGAGTATTGTATGATATTGATATTGTGGTATAATCCTTGATTAAAAAAAAAAAAGATAGTGGTATGATTTTGTTATCGTTTTCTTTTCTTCTATTTCTTGCAAAATTCTTAATTATTGTTTTCGAACTCAATCTTTTGCTTAAGATTACTTGTAGTTATCAAACTATGAAGACACTAATGTGGAAGCTTGAAGATCCTATACCACGAAGCAATCCAAGTAGATTTACCATTAGGTGAGCTTGTAATGGTTGTAGATTTTTACTTGAGTATTGTATGCTATTGCTATGACTCAATGTGTGCTATTACTTATTGAGTGTAGTATCTTAAGGTGGTGGAGGGCTCATAAAGCACAATTCAAGTGGTTGCAGCTTTATTTTAACGCGAGCTTGTGACAGATGTAGATTTTTCTTTGTATTGATTTTGTTGTATGATTATGTTGACATTTTTTTTTCTCTTTTCTTCATGTAAAATTCTTAATTATTGTCTTCGATCTCAATCTTTTGCTTAAAATTTCTTGCAATAGGATTATCTGAAATTGGGGGGTGTACAGAAAAAATAATGTTTTTTAGCGAGAAATTTATGAATTTTGTACTGATACATCAAAGTAGAAAAAGAATTTGATAAATCATAACTGTTGTTGTGTTTTTATAAATTGGGTTTTCTAATTGTAACATTAAATAAATTTAAGCCACAAATTAATAAAAAATTAAATAATTCAATTTTTACTAGAAGTGGGTGATCTATATATTTATATACTAATAAAATTTATATTTATACTACTAATAAAAATATCTCAATATGAAAAATTTTTGATTAGTTATTTTGCCCTTATAAGAAATTATAAAGGTTAACATTGTGTCTTTTTGTATTTAAATATTTAAATTACTATTATATCCCTCTATACTTGAATAAAATTTACATGTCTTTTTGTATTTAAATATGTAAATCTTTCTATATTTTCCAAACTTTAAGATAAAAATATTATTCTTTTTTTTTTTTCAAAACCCCAATATTAATACACATTGAAAAATTCATTGATACAATATAATCTCCGATGCCAAAAAATTGATATGTATATTTTTGTTTTTCATCCACAATACAAACAATTTAAGTATAATAAACATGAGACAATATCTAATTTAGCTATATAGTTAAATTTTTATGTATTTTATCAAATGTTTTAACGAAAATTTTCACGTGCAATGTACGTAGTGCATTACTAGTGTTATGCAACTGATCTCTAACAAGCATTCACACACCTGCTTTAGTGTACATACATTAATGACTTGAACGAGTCACCTCATATTAAATATGAGCAAACATAGTGTATACTAGTCTATCCGAATTATATAGTGCCCACATAATAATCTTATGACTAGAAACATTTAAGAGTTAAGTACCCAGAAGTATATGTCTTTTCTTCTTAACACCTTGAGAAACTTTCTTCTTAACTTACACTATATGGACTTTATCATGTATGTTAAAATAAATAATGTTTTGGGATGGTACTAGCAATATTCATTACTTGATTAAATAAAAGGGTAATCAAGTAATGAATATTGCTAGTACCATCCCAAAACATTATTTATATGATTGTTCTTAAGAGCATACTAATAACACAAAGCTTCGAGTAAAAGAAACCTCCAATGTACTGATGAAATGGGAGTGAAGCGTACAGAGAGTGAAGCTTTGGGGGAGGGTTTTTGGTCAGAACAGGTGTCGTTTGGTGCACACATTTATTTCAACGAAATTTTAAAAGGCGCTTTGTTTCAAAGTAAAAGTTTAACCGGATAGGATTACCAAAGTTACATTTGACATAATTTTTCAAAGTAAAAGTCCATTTTTAATATGGACTTTATAAAATGGATTTATGAAATACCTAACTATTTGGTTAAAATGTAATTTTTAGTGCTTTTGAACCAAAAAGTCCATCTAGGTATTAGATTGATGTTTGTTGACAACATTTGAGCATTTCGTTGATTATATATATATATATATATATATTGTACTTGCTATAAAAATCATGTAGACATTAGGATTGAATGCATGTTAAAGTGATTATGCACATCTTAAAACAAATAAGTTGCAAAAAAAAATAAAAAATTGTTTCACTAATAATAAAAAAAAATATCATTCATATGGCTCTATGAAATATTATAAGAATTTGGTCAAATATAAAATCTCTAACAAAAAAAATTGTCCTAAATATGGGAGTTATTAAAATAATATTTGATTAGTTTTCTCTTGCATGATATATTGAATTGGTGAGCGCATAACGCCTAATACTCATCTCAGCAAGTTGTTGTTCATTTATTAATCCAGTAAACTCATTGTCATCCACTTCCATATAATGTAGGGTATGTAATTTAGCTATGAAGTAAGGCCAAAACAGTTATTGTCTAGTAAAAATAGAGGTTAATATGAGAAAGTTGGTGGATATTTTTTTGCACTTGTCGAGAAGTGGGAAAGGAGGGTTTTGAGAAGCTCCCCAAGGAAGTTTCTCTAGAATGAGCATTTTAAAGAAGAAATTTATGAAGAGTCCAAATATTTTTAGACACCAAATATCCTAATTTTTAACAGAAGCACTTACCTTTTTAGAATTAACTTATAGACATTGCGCCAAACAAGGCCCAAATAATTAACTACCCAACCACGAATGTAAAGGGTGAAAATATACTTAGGATAATCATAGGAAAGGGAGAGCAAATGTTACGGAGAGATTGGATCGAGCAGTAGCCAGGCCTAGCTGGAGGGTAGCTTTTCCTAATGCTGTTGTTTTTTCCCTTCCAGCTATAGGTTCAGATCACTCTCCACTTATTGTGGATACTCAACCACCAAATAGCAGGGTCAAGCGTAACTTTAAATTTGAAGCTTGTTGGGCTAATGAAAGACAGTGTAATGAGGTTATCAAAGAGAGCTGGGGAAGGCAAGTTGAAGGATCCAGAATGTATCGATTGAAGGCAAAGCTCAAGAACTGTAGCAGAGATTTAAGCAATTGCAGTTCCAGTTGTTCAAGAATTGTAGGAGGAAAATTGAGGCTCTCAAGTTAAAGCTCATTGATGTGCAGAATAGACAAGAAATACAAGAAGACCACAATGAGGAGGAAATCCTTAAAGCTAAAATTGAATAACTCTGGATTAGAGAGGAGAAGTATTAGGGGCAAAGATCAAGGGTTAAATGGCTTCAGTCTGGGGACAATAATTCTCAATTTTTCCATGCAACTACCATTCAAAGAAGGCAACGAAATAAGATGTTATTGCTCAAAAATTTTAAAGATGAGGGGGTTATTGGGAAAGAACCGATCCTTAATCTTATACATGAATACTATGAACATTTTTTTACTTCAGGTGGCTCAAGACATTATCATCAGACTCTACAAGTAATCCCTCGGATCGTCACTACTCAAATGAATGAAGCTTTGCTGAGAGAACCAACGATGGAGGAGGTTAAGGAGACAGTTTTCAGCCTTGGAGCACTCAAATCACCTGGACCAGATGGCTTACCGGGGCTCTTATATCAGAGATATTGGGATATTTTTCATCCAGAGGTATTTTCTGCGTTCACAACCTTCTTTCAATCTGGTTTTCTCTTAAAAGATTTGAATGAAACTAATATCTCACTGATTCCAAAGATGTTTGAGGAAGTTCAAAAGCTAATAGCATCCAAGTTGAAGCAATTCATTCGTTGCTTGATTTCACAAAACCAAAGTGTTTTCATAAGAGGAAGGAAAATACAAGATAACATTAATGTGGCACAAGAAATTATGCACTCCATGAGAGCAAGGAAGAGGACAAAGAAATACTAAATGGCAATTAAACTCGATATGGCAAAGGCATATGATCGAGTAGAATGGGATTTTCTGAGGGGGTTGCTAACTAAAATGGGATTTCATCCCAGATGGGTGAATATGATTATGCAGTGTGTTACTACAGTAAGGTATATAACATTATAGTTAATGGAGAAAGTGCTATAAGGTTGATTCCTAGCAGGGGTTTGAGACAAGGGGACCCCCTCTCCCCTTATCTCTTTAACTTGGTCACAGAGTGCTTGACCAGATTGATTGAAAGAGATTTGGAAAATGGGACAATAAAAGGCCTTCATCTGAATAGATATTCCCCCAGAGTCTTTCATCTCCTTTTTGCAGACGACTCAATCTTTTTCTCAGTAGCATCAAGGGCTGAATGTCATCAACTGATGAACACTCTAAACATATATTGTGAAGCAACAGGACAACAAATCAACCTGAATAAATCATGAGTGGTTTTTAGCCGGAATACACCACAATAGCTGTAGAGAGAATTTGCCTACATCCTCAGAATGCCTTTTTTAACCAATACAGGGAAATATCTTGGCCTTCCAACAGAGTGGGGAAGATTAAAAAAAAAACACTTTCCTGGTTGAAAGAAAGAATCTTGGCTAAGATGGCAGGGTGGAAGGAGAAAATACTAAACCATGCAGGAAAAGAGGGGCTTATTAAAGTAGTGGTACAGGTGATACCTACTTATGCGATGACAATTTTCAAATTTCCTAAATCCTTTTGTTAGGAAATCACCACTTGTATTAAAAGATTTTGGTGTTGTAAGACCTCAGGGGAGAAGCGGGTACACTGGAAGAGTTGGAACCTCATTACAAAGAGGACAATGGAAGGTAGTCTAGGCTTTAGGCACATTGAAATTTTCAACATTGCTTTTTGTTAGCAAAACAAGCATGGCACCTAGTCCAAAACCCATATTCACTATGGGAGAAGCTTCTCAAAGCAAAATATTTCCATGACAGATCTATATGGGAGGTCAAGCCTAAAGCTACAAGCTCTTGGATTTGGCGTAGCCTACTGTATGGTAGAGATCTTCTTCACAAAGGGTGTTTATGCAAGTCGGTGATGGAAGTCAGGTTAAATGCTTGGAGGATAGTTGGGTGCCTGGGGATGGAAGGATCTTGAATGAACAGATAAGTATGATAAGCACAGTTCAGCAGCTGATAATCCCAACCCAAAGAAGATGGGACACAGAGTTGGTGTTGGCCACTTTTCCATATGAGTTGGCCAAGAAAATATTACAAATACCTCTTAGTGAAACATTACAGGAGGATGTAGTAAGATGGCAATTTACTACATCAGGAACTTATACTGTTAGGAGTGGATATCACTTCCAAATGCAACAAAAGATGAATATCTTAAGAAGATCCCAAACATCCTCATCCTTTCAAGTGCCTGAGGAAGTATGGAGAGTTACTTGGAAGCTCAAAGTACCACCAAAGATACAATCTTTTATGTGGAAAGTTGCGAATGGTTCCCTTGCAACTAAATGGGAACTTTGGAAGAGAAAGGTTGTTAAGAATCCCATTTTTCCTATATGTGGAGAAGAAGAAAAGACTGCTAAACAACTTTTTCTTCTATGTCCCTGGGCAAGAGAGGTGTGGATTTCCTCCCCTTTAGAAATTCATATTGATCCATATCATGTTAGCAGAATGGAAACTTGGTTGGTTGAATCATTTAGGTGCTTAAAGAATGGAGTCGATGCCTACAATGAAGGGCAACCACTTTTATCCTATCTGTGTTGGTCCATTTGGAAGGCACGAAATGAGTGGATCTACCATCATCGTCAACCCAATACAAGGGGTGCTATTAACCAAGCCTTAATCTATGTGCAAGATTTTCTAAAGACAGCGGAGACTCAGAAACCACGGCAAACCAGCAAAACTCCCTTGCCTAACTGGGAGGCACCATCTTCGGGAAGGATAACTATTAATTGTGATGGGGGTTTTTTAACTAAAACCAATAGGGGAGCTTATGGTGTTGTTGCTCGTGACCATAAAGGAGATCTGATAGCAGGAAGAGTTGGAGCAATAGCAGCTACCTCACCACTTGTCTCTGAAGCTTATGCTGTTAGGAGAGCATGCCAGATGATCTAGGAAGAAGGCTTATGCGAGGTAAGTGTGCAATATGATTCCAAGATTCTTGTAGACTCTCTTAACAAAGGACAGAGAGCAATTTTGAGAGAGATAGAGCCAATCCAAAAAGATATATGGGTTTATGTGCAGCAAATCCCTTATGTTTCATCTTCATTGTTCGATCAACCAACCAACTTGCACATGCTGTGGCTCAACTGAAACAGAGAGGCTACCTCCCAATACAATGGGTTACCAATCCTCCTACACAACTATTGGAGATTATCCAAAAGGAAGCTCGTCAAGGAATAGGCTAGGAGTCCTTTGTCTTTTGTATTCATGGACTGGATGGTTTTTTTTAATGTTTTAATATAACAGAGTTTCTTTGATCAAAGAAAAAAAAAGGAGTTAAATTTGGTTTTTTTTTTGGGTGGGGGAGAGGTTGAAGAGAAAGAGGGGTATGAATTTTTTTTTTTTGGGTGATGTATGTGTATAATATTTTTTTTTATATTCTAGAATATAGAAGATTAATTGATAATGAAAACCAACAATCGTTGGTGATTGAAGGTTCTATGCCATATCGGAAAGTCCATAATTGGAGAAGAATATAGGGAAAATCATTGGTTGAGGACAACAGTTGAAGAAGATACTGGCAGATGATTTAGAATAAATGTTCAAAATTCAAACAAATAATAAAATCTAATCAAATCTTTACATATTTGAATAGAAAATAAACTACTAATCAGTTATACATTATTTAAGAAATGATAATGAAGTAATGCAGAAAAAAGTAAACTGAATTGTATATCTAATCACGAGAAATTTATGTATAAGTGATCTTAATATAATAAAAATTTGGACTGTTAACCCACACCCAATTTTTGTTGTGAAAATTTTAATTCAAGATTGCTACAAATCAAATGATAAATAAGAAATAGAAAACTTATCGATAGAGACGTGTAGTCACTGCCCTTAATAGTAAATTTTCGTCCCTCTGAGTACGAAATACGGTGCAATAGGTTATGGAGTCCTACCTTATAGGATTCAACTATCGCTTCTCCACAAGCGTGTCCTCGCAAATTTAGAGGTATCTCGAACAACTTTTGATCGTTCCCAAATCAAATCAAATCAAAGAAATGGCAAAAGATAGTATTCTTGAATTGAAAGCAAAGAAATCGGATTGAATAAATTCTTCCCAAAATCCACTGTTCAAACTCTAGTTACTCTCTGTACACTTTCATCTGTTTTTCTTCTCTACTATGTTTTTTGTTCATTCCGAAATACAATCTGCACCACTTTAAATAGCAACACAGACAGAGAGATGCAACTTTTGGATGTAAAGCTTTGGATGCAACTGTTGGTAAAATGTTTATATTTGAATAAACTATTCATTCACCAACTAACACAAATGGAAAATAGTTGACACATATACATAAATATATATATAATGACCAATTGGCCATCACCTGGGAAGCATTAAAATAATGTAATACTTGAAATCCTTTGAAGTCTTGCAACGGATAGAACTCATCCAACTGGTAGCACACTAAAGGAAAGATAAACGGTATTAACCGGTTGAAATTTTATATTTCAGATTTGTGTAACTACTCAAACATATATACATATTTATTTTGTATAACTAAATATTTTGAATTTTGAAATAACCATTATATTGTACAACAATCCCCCACATATTTTTAAATACAAATATAAATATATATTTAAAAATAATAAAATCGATTTGGGAACACAATTATCTAATGCATTGTGACGGTGTCTTTTGGACTATGAACCGACAGTTAGGATCAATAAGGCATAGCTTACAGAAACCAAGTGAAATTTAAAATTTGAGTTAACTACCTATTTAGCCTTTAAACTATATGATTTAAGTCAATTAAGCCCCTCAGCTTTGGTTTGTGTCAATTTAGCCCCTCAACTTGTCAGTGTATGTCAATCAACCCCTTCCATCCAATTCAGCCGTTTACTGTGACGGACAAACGCACGCATGACTCACGTGAGGCAAGGTCCAGAGGTAATTAAGGGAATAGCAACTGTTCGTCTCTTCCATGTTCAAAAAAAAAAATTTGTTGGTCTCTTCTCATAGAAAAACCCATCAGATTTCATCCATTGTTCACAAACCCTACCTTAATCAACTGCTTCTTTGTGCTTGTGGCTTACCAAAACGATGTCTTGGGTGTTGCGACCTGTAGATCAATTTTTGGATCCAGATAAAATATATTGTAAGTCATGATTCTAAGTTTTTATAAGTGTTTGAATGAAGACGAATATTATATTATTTGATTTTTGGGATTCAATTTTGTATTGGTGTTGAAAGATCTACCTTTTGTTTTTTTGTCTTGTATTATCTGTTGATGTAAGTGGTCCAGAAGTTTGATTATTTTGTGCTTTAGAATATTATAATATATTTTTGTGTGTGGTCCCAATAACAGAGGTCTCAATAAAGTGTTGTAATCCATCTGTTTATGTGATTTTTATTGTAATTTTGCATGGTTTCAACCATATACTCTACTTTATTCAGCATTGAAGTACACTATCGGGGTAAGTTCATAAGCATTCCGTATAAGAAATATGTGGGTGGCTCTACTGTGTACATTGACTGGATTGATGCAGAAAAAATTTCGATTCTAGAGATTCATTGCATGGCCAAAGAGATTGGGTGTGCTGATGTAATGGCATGTTGGTATAGAGTTCCTGCAATGGACATCATTAGTGGGTTGAGGGTTTTGGAATATGATAGAGACAATTCTTTCAATGGTGGAATGGATACCAACATATAGAGTGATTGAGATATACTTAGACCATGAGGCAACAGTATATGAAATGCAAGGCCAAGTGCAGTCAAGTACTAGTGATAGTAACTTTGATCCTGATAATGCTTCAACAAGCTCAGCAAGTAGTTCAGAATCTGCAAATAACACTGATAATGAATTGAATGAAGATGAGGTGTTGATTGATACGATTGTTGATAATGCACCCAACTGGTAGCACACTAAAGGAAAGATAAACGGTATTAACCGGTTGAAATTTTATATTTCAGATTTGTGTAACTACTCAAACATATATACATATATATTTTGTATAACTAAATATTTTGAATTTTGAAATAACCATTATAATGTACAACAATCCCCCACATATTTCTAAATACAAATATAAATATATATTTAAAAATAATAAAATCGATTTGGGAACACAATTATCTAATGCATTGTGATGGTGTCTTTTGGACTATGAACCGATAGTTAGGATCAATAAGGCATAGCTTACAGAAACCAAGTGAAATTTAAAATTTCTATAAACTTGATTTCTTTGGTGTAAACTGACTGCACTCATCACCCACATTAGACCCTCTAATATGAGTTTGTTCATCGCGGGTTGGTGCAAATAGGCCATGCACCCTACCTGGATATTCATAGATGCTCTAGAAAACTTGCCCAAGCTCTCATAGGAAGTGGCTCCACTCCCACATCTATATAGGTGCATCCATCAAGTATATATTGCAACTATACACTACCTAATCTAGGCTATGGATCCATTAAGAGTTTAACTCAACCTTATACCCAGTGAGTCGTTATTACCCATATGAACTTATTTCCTGGGATCACCATTCATGTAAGTTGGGTTACCATCACTAGCAATTTATGTATAGGCATAAGTCTCATCGCCCTCGATGTCTCACTCACTAGTTTTCTTCCTAGTGGGTTTGTCAGAGGATTGGCCAAATTCAACTCTGACCTCACAAAGTCTAGGGATATTATCCCATCATTAAGCAGCTGCCTCACAATATTATGATTTAAGCGTATATGCCTATTTTTACCATTATAGGTCTTATTCTTTGCCATTGCTATTACAGCTTGGCAATCACAATGCATAGACATAGATGGAACTG
Source organism: Ilex aquifolium (assembly GCA_951799425.1). Taxonomy (NCBI): domain Eukaryota; kingdom Viridiplantae; phylum Streptophyta; class Magnoliopsida; order Aquifoliales; family Aquifoliaceae; genus Ilex; species Ilex aquifolium. The sequence continues at coordinate 25,043,210 of OX637399.1, forward strand.
GTCTCATCCATAAAGGGATATCCGCTAAGAAGTTTCTTAACCACTTAGCCTCAGTGTCAGCCTTCTCTAAGTCAATAAACTCAGAGTACATAGTAGAACAAGTTGTACACTTCTTCTTGGAAGATTTCCAAGACACTGCACCCCCACCAAGGGTAAACACATAACCACTTGTGGATTTCGTCTCGTCTAAATCAGAGATTTAGTTAGCATCACTATACCCTTCTAGTACCGTGGGAAATCCACTATATGATAAACCATAATTAATAGTCCCTTTCAAGTATTTCAACCATCTAGAAATAACATTCCAATGTTCTTTATTGGGGTTATGTGTGTATCTACTTAACCTACCGGCGTATGCAATATCAGGACGTGTACAATTCATAAGATACATTAAATTTTCAATTATTTGTGCATAATCATTTTGACACAAAGGATCACCTTTATTTTTCTGTAGGCTTATGATCAAAATGATTAAACTTTCTAGGTATCTTATCCACATAGTGTTCTTGAGACAATATCAAACTATTTGGAGTTTTCAAAATTTTAATTCCTAAAATTACATCTCCATCCCCCATATCTTTCATGTCAAACTTACACATTAAGAACTTTTTAGTATTGGTAACAATCTCTAGACTTGTACCCATTATTAGCATATCATCAACATACAAACAAATAATAACACCAGAATTATCACAAAACTTACAATATACACATCTGTCAGCGTCATTAATTTTAAAACCATTTGACACTAACACGTTATCAAAATTCTCATGTCATTGTTTCGGTGCTTGTTTTAAACCATATAATGATTTAATCAATTTACATACCATATGCTTTTTACCTAGTACAGTAGATCCTTCCGGTTGTTCCATGTATATTTCCTCTTCCAAGTCTCCATTCAAGAACACCGTTTTTACATCCATTTGATGAATTACTAATTTATATATAGAAGCTATAACAATCAAAATCCTAATAGATGCTATTCTTGTAACTGGAGAATAAGTATCAAAATAATCAACATCTTTCTTTTGTTTATAACCTTTGGCTACTAGTCGGACTTTGTACTTATCAATTGTGTCATCAATTTTCAATTTTCTTTTAAACATCCATTTGCACCCGATAGGTTTTGCACGATGAGGTAACTCTATTAATTCCCAAGTATGATTAGACATAATGGAGTCTAACTCGTCTTTAATTGCTTCGTTCCAAAAAAGGAGCATCTTGTGATCTAATAGCTTCCCCATATGTTTGTGGGTCATTATCAATTAGAAATGTAAAAAACTCATCTCCTAAGTTAGTCTCCTTCCTTACTCTTTTACTCCTTCTTGGTTCAAGTACTTCTTCCCTAGAAGTATCATCTTTGGGTTCATTACTAACATGAATTAATTTACTCTCATTTGATACCTTATTTTTCATAGGAAAAATATTCTCAAAGAATATAGCATTTTTTGGCTCAATGATTGTGTTAGGTTCTAAAATGTTATGCTTACTTCTAAGCACTAGAAACCTATATGAAGTACTATTAATCAAATAGCCTATAAAAACACAATTTGAAGTTTTAGAACCTAATTTTCTCTTCTTAGGTTCCGGTAACATAACTTTTGCTAAACACCCTCACACTTTTAAGTATTTTAAGGATGGTGGATGCCCTACCCTAAGTTCATAGGGACTTTTTCCTATTTTCTTATGTGGAATTCTATTTTGAATATGACATGTCGATAGAATAGCTTCACCCCATAAATTATTCGGTAGCCCTTAACTTATTAACATAGAATTCATCATTTCCTCTAAAGTCGTATTTTTCCTTTCGGCTACACCATTAGATTCGGGTGAGTATGGAGGAGTAACTTTATGTATAATACCATGTTGCTCACAATAGTCTTTAAAAGGATTAGATTCGTATTCTCCTCCCCTATCAGTTCTCAACCTTTTTATTTTTCTTTTCAGTTGATTTTCGACTTCTAATTTATACTTGATAAACATTTCACTTGCTTCATCCTTATTTCTCAACAAGTATAATTTAGTATACCTCGAATAATCATCAATAAAAGTAACATAATATATTTTTCCACCTCTTGTCATGGTATTCTTAAGATCACCTAAATCACTATGTATCAAGCTTAATATTTCGGTTTCTCTTTCAACCATCCTAGAATACTTTTTAGTGATTTTAGATTCAACACAGACTTCACATTTACCAACATATGAATTCAAAAAATTTGAGATGAGACCTAATTCTCTCATTTTCTTAATTTAAGTAAAATTCAGATGACCTAATCTACCATGTCACATATTAAGAGAGTCAAGCATACAAGCAAAAGAACTAGACTTATTCTCATTCATAACTTCAGCAACATATAGTACATAAAAACCCTTATTACAGTAACCTTTCCCAACAAATGTATCATTCTTGGTCATTATGATCTTCTCATTCTCAAATGTTACTTTCACTCCCACCTTATTCAAGACAGATACCGACACCAAGTTCCAACGAATATTAGGCACGTGGAGCACTTTATACAATGAGAGGATCTTTCCAAAAGTCAACTTTAGTAACACCTTTCCCTTACCCATAACAGACGAGGGTCTACAGTCACCCATAAAAAACTAGTTCCTCTCCATCCCCCACAAGTGTGTAAGAGGTAAAAACACTTCTATTGCCACAAATATGTTTGCTAGCCCCAGAGTATCAACCAATCTTTCGTAGTAGCAACCACGTTAACCTCGGATATGACCGCAACAATAATATCATTTGCCTTGACATTTGGCTTGGTAGGTTTGTCTTTCCGCTTTCGGTGTTGACATTCTTGAGCATAATGTCCTGCCTTTCCACAAACAAAACAATTACCTTTGTTCTTAGAGCTAAAACCTTGAGCCTTATGGAGATTTTTTTCCGTTGTGATTCTTTTTCTTATGCTTATATTGAGTCTTATTCATAGTCTCCACAACATTGGCCTTAGAGACATTTTTCTTGGCCTTTTCCATTTTATCCTTCAAATGATTTTTCTCCTCAATCCTAATATGGATAATCACATCTTCCAAAGACATATCCTTCCTTTTATGTTTAAGATTGTTCTTGTAAACTTTCCAAGAATCGGGGAATTTTTCAATGAAAGCACTGGCTACGAATGATTCAAGCAAAGTAATTTTTTTATTCCTCAACTCATTAATAATCAAATGATACTCATGAATTTGAGAAGACACATGCTTCTCCTCAACCATCTTATTGTCTAAAAAATTTTCTATTGCATACTTTTTAATCCCCGCATCTTCGACAATATACTTTTTTTACCAAACTATCACAAATCTCTCTAGCATGCTTATAATTATAATAAACATCAAACAATTCATTTGATAGAGCATTCAATATAATATTCTGACAAACCTTATCAGCCTTTTCCCATTTTTCTTTTTCTCTTACATAATTTTTTGTATCTTCTTCGGGTTTTAAATCAGTTAAAGCAAATGCAACACTAGCTATATTAAGTAACATCATAATTCTTTGCTGCCAACGCTTAAAATTAGACCCATTGAAAGGCTCGATTTTTGTCACATCAGGAATAGTCTTGTTTATAATTGTAGCATCCATATTAATCTATTCTTTAGATTGTTGTGAAAATTTCAATTCAAGATTGCTACAAATTAGATGATAAATAAGAAATAGAAAACTTATTGATAGAGACGTGTAGTCAATGTCCTTAAGGATAGATTTCTGCCCCTCTGAGTATGAAACCTGGTGCAATAGGTTATGGCGTCCAACCCTCCAGAATTCAACTATCGCTTCTCCACAAGTGTGTACTCGCATATGTTGAGGTATCTCAAACAACTCTTGCTCGTTCCCAAATCAAATCAAATCAAATAAATGACAAAAGATTAATGAGAGTTTTTTACAATTAACTTTAATTTGGTGTACCCCTTCCAATTTCTCTAATTTGCAATTTATGTGATTAATGAGAGTTTTTCCTTGGGCCAATTTAATTAGTAAAGACAACTATCACTTGGGGGTCCTCTTTTTATTGCGTGAGCAATTGCTTAGATGGCTTGCCTATTGGCCGGCCTTGCGTTTGGCCCCGTGGCCGAGCCTGTTAGCTAGGTAGCCCAACGGAGCAAGGATTGGTTGGACCAAGGGTGTGTTTGGTAAGTAGGTTAAAGTGGGTTAACACCCATATGCATAGACTAATAAGGTAATGGGTCCCACAAAACCCTTGTTTGGGAAGTAAAAATTGAGTGAGGGTATAAATCCCGGGTCAAACCTTGACCCGTGTGCTATAGTGTTTTTTATTCCAGCTACATGGGTTAAATGTAACCCACCTCCCCCATAGGTTACAAACCTTGCCGAGAGGATAAGAGATGCAATGACATTTTTACCCTAGACAAACGTTCCTACCTTTTTCGGATCCTTGGCTGAGAAGCACATAGGCAACGACGACGACGAAGGCAAAGGGGAAGCTTCTGGTAGGTCTCTCGCTCTCTCTGTTCTCCGACGAAGGTCAGTGGTACATGTGTTCCCCCTCTCCGAGGAATAGGTCTCTCTCTCTCTCTCTCTCTCTATCTCTCTCTCTCTCGATCTGTATCAGTCAAGGTCTGCTAATTGGAGGGATATTCTATTCTGTGTCATGGGTCTTGAGCCTCTTGATCCTCTAGAGCTTCCTGAGGTCTGCAGGATTGGTGTGTCTGTTGAGATGGTTTCTTGGGGTTTGGATTTGGGTTGGTTTGAGTCTGATGGCGGTGGTTTGGTGGAGTTGATGCCATCTCCTAAAGCTCTTTTCCGAGCTGCCATGGCGGAAGAGTGTGAATGTGTGTGTGTGCGCGCTTTCTCCCCTCTCTCTTTCTCTCTCTCCTCTGTGGAATAAGCTTGAATTGAATGGAAAGCTCAGTTCTCTTCTCTCTCTACCTCCGGCAGTGATGGGTAGAGACCCAATTGCTTGAAGAGTTCTATTCTCTCTTTCTGCCTTAATTGCTTGAAAAGGCTAAATTTCTTATGTTGGAATTGAAGTTCGAGGAAAATTGAGATTGGGAAAATTGAGACCCAATTGCTTGTATTTGGACTGCTGCGTTGGTGGGTATGTTGAAGCTGCTTGAGGACTGTTGTATTGGTGCTGTTGTAATGGTAGGTCTATTAAAGCGTTTTGAGGAATGCTGTGATGGTGCTGCTATGATGGTGGGTCTTCTGCCAGTGGAAGCTACTACAATTTTTGATGTTTTGTGTCTTTTCTTGGTTGTAATGCTTATGACAGTAGTTTGTTTTGAAGGATTCAAGCCAAGTTGTGGCTTATCCTTTTTTCTTCTTGTAAATTTTTCTGTTTTTTAATAATTTTTTTAAAAAAAAATAAAAATTTATAGATGTTTATAGGTTAAGTGAGAAATCCAAACAAATGATTGCATTTGATTAGATATATCAATGGGTAAAATGGTAAATATCTACAAAACCAAATATCAAAGTCCATGGCCCCATAAAATTAAATTATTCTTGCCAAACAATGGTTTGGATTGGATAGCATACATAACCCATCCAATTAAGTGGCTGATTGGGTTTGGGTGGGATAGGTTAGGAAACAAAAAATCCTATCCTTTACTATCCTTGTGGGTTATCCAAACGCACCCCCAAGACTCTAGATAGACGCCGGACTTCACTGTGGTCTGGCAGAGTGGGTTAAAAAACCCATCGGATCCCAACTGTCTTTCAACCTGACTGTTGAGATCCACAGTCAACCTGGCTAGAATTTTTATCATAACACGTAATATTTGGTGGTAACCAAGGACCGTTAATGCCATGAAGTGAATGGATGAAAACAGAGGGCTTCACAGAGATATTAACTTGGGGATGTCTGAATAATGACTTTGAATCACTTTTTGAAAATGGGTGTTTATTTATTTAGATTGGTTACGGTGAAAGGCGGAGCCAATATTTGATATGCTTATAGATTTCTGTGATAGATATTAGTTGCAAGTCCCAACTAATAATTAAAACGTTTATTAAATGAGGATGATTAATTAGGCCAATAAATTAAGTCATTAAATTATATTCAAATAACTATGGTTATTAGCAGGTCCATGCAAATCTTGCACCCTATTCAATTCAATCGAATAGGTATAATTGATCATAACAAGAAATTAAAACAAGAAATTAGATTCAAATAACATTATTTTTTTTCAGCCTCTAACACCCTTATGTTCGGTAGTGGATCCTGTCAGGACGAAAGCATGTGGCATTAAAATTGTATTGTGTCAATATTTATTCGATCAATATTGACTTGTTTATGGCATCATGGCTAATATACCTCGGGTATAGCCTAGTTCGAGTCGTATTTATTTGAGTTTGAGTGCATCTATTTATTAAGTGTGATTGATTCATCGATTTACCACCTCAACATGTTAAAGCTAAAATCAAATTTGCTAATCTCAAAAATTGTTCTTGAGCTCTAAACATGTAAAAGTTAAAACCTCAAGAATTAAGGAAACTAAACTTTTTGTCTTTTTTTCCAATTCTGCTTCTGATGATGCACAAAATCGTCTTTGGCAAGATCAACAGTCAAGTATAAATAGTGATGCAATTAACGAGTAATTAACGAGCAATCAATGGCAATCAATGAATCCAAACAGTAAACAAAGAATCAACACAGAGATTTATAGTGGTTCGGTCCGGTTGACCTACGTCCACTCTCGGGAACGGCAGCGGTGGCCTGGTGTTCTTTTATTGATGAATAATGGTACTCCGGAGAGTTACAGAGCTTTGAGAGAGAGACTTGGTGTAGAGAGAGACAAAGCTCTCGGTGGAGAGAGGTGTAGTGTGTGTAGATTCTCGGATGCCTCTCCAAGTGGAGAGAGCTTACATTATATAGGTTCACTAAGGCGGTGAGTTGAGGCGGTCACCACTATTTTGGTAAGTGTAGTTATGGTAGGATTCTACCACTTTGGTAGGTACAGTTATGGTAGAACTAGATCTCCGGTGCGTATCCCGATATTTTCTCCCTCGTGCCCCTATTCCGTCGGAGGTGGTCCTGAGATGGACTAAGCTTGATTTGGAGTGGGCTAGGCTTGAGTCGTAGGAGGCTTCATTGGAATAAGGAGGCAAGGGAGGAGGAGACCAAGGCAGGAAGGAGGAGGAGACCAGAGGGGTAGGCAGGCGCCCACATGGGCGACGCCCCCTTGGGCGTGGCCAAGCGGGAGGCCTCCCATGGGCGGCGCCCCTTGGTCTTTAGGCTTGGGTTCTTTGGACTCCGTATTGATTTGCGGCCGCCTAATTACTTTTGTGCCTTCCGTATTGTTTTACGGCCGCCTAATTCCCTTTATGCCCTCCGTATAGTATCTCCTTTGGACTTTCTCGGTCTGTTCAAGTTGGGCTCGGCCCAGTCAAATTTGGACTCGTCAGCTTCTATTAAAGAGAAAATTTGTCAAAGAAACATGTTTTAGTTCATCAGGAAAATAGCATTAAGAAGAAACTGAAAAAATAAAAAAATCACGTAGGTATTTGAATCGTTTTGAAAAAAAGTCTACAAAAAAAGTCTTTGAAATTACCCATCTATTTAACAGTCGTATGTCAAAAAAGTTTTATTTAAATATGTAATAATCCACCTGTAATGCAATTTTTATTAGTTATTGGTGAATCAATCAAACCAAATATTTTTAAAATTTATAGTTCCATCCTGAATCTTAGATACTATAATTGTTTGCAAGGCTAATCTCAACTTGCACTTCGAAAGATCACTCGAATTTTAATTTGTACCCTCAAAGTTTAAAAATATTAATTTACATCCTAAAAGATATAAATACATATCAATGTACACCTGAAACGAACTCCTATCTACGAAAATTCATATAATACTATTTAATATTTTTTAAAAATTAAAAAATATCAATTTTTTGTCTATAATACTCGTTAAATAACTATTTTCTGTCTATAGTTGTATTATTCGTATCTAACTTTAATTTAATTGGACAATCAAAAGATTTGTGTCTAACTGTAGATAGAAAATAGCTAGTTCAACGAGTATTGTAGGCAAAAAATAGGTATTTTATATATTTTTTTAAATTTTGAAATTTTTTTTTTTATTGACTCGAACACGACATGAAGATGTTATGATACGATATAATTAAGAGCTATTTAACAAGCATTAATAGATGAAATTCTTTTTGGATCATAAATATAAAATATTTAAACTTTGAGTGGTACAATTTATAATTAGTCCAAACTTTTTTAATGGCAATAATGGATGGAGTTAACCCCAAGTACACATTGATACGAATTTATGTCTTTCAAGGTATAAATTGATAGGGTGCAAATTAAGATTTGAATAATCTTTCGGAGTACAAGTTGAAATTAGCCCTTGTTCGCAAACCGTATCTATTGATTAAACTTGGATTTGATGCGATAAGTGGCACTCACATACAAAATGCAAAAGTTTACGCTTTGTCCATTTATTTGATCACTAAAAAATTTCAAACGAGAGTTGATGTAATATATGTTTTTAAAGCAACATCGGTAGTGATCAAACCTTCACATGTAATTAGCTCAAAGAATTGGCTTAAGTCTGTAAGTAAATACTTAAATGGATTTTTGAAGGTCAGTTCATAGTTGCGGACTTTTGGGTCAATAAAGACTGACACATTATTTTGGGGGCTTAAAGGACATTTAAAGGTATTAATTTATCCTTAACAACATAAATAACTATATTATAAATTAGACAGTAACAACGAGACAATAACAGTAATAACAAGATAGTAACAATAACAATGACATAATAATAATAACAGTAACAATGACAGAGTAACATTAACGGTTACTATCACAATTACACGATTACAGTAACAACAAGGGTAAACCACATAAATGGCCCCAGAACTTTTCTATTTTTTTTAAATTGCACCCTGAATTTTAAATTTTTTGATTTTACCCCCTAAACTATTTAAATCATTTTAATCAATTCATTATGTTAGATTTCACCATTAAATATGGATAAAACTCAAACGACAAATGCAGATGGCATATATTGAAGGTCATTTTTGGCATTTCACTTATTGTGTAAGTTTTAGGTGCCAAAATTCTCTCCCTTGATGCTATGTTCTATGTTTTAATGCTCTGTTCTGTCCAGTTGAGAGAGAGAGAGAGACAGGCAGAGAGAAAATCAAGCAAAATCAAGACATGGATGTTTACTGTCACTGTGGGAGAAGAGCAGTGATGAAGACGTTTTGGACTGATAGTAATCCAGGCAGGAGGTTCTTCTCTTGCTACATGTCCATGGTAAGTTTCTAACATATACAGCCTAGACTGAAACCAAGCCATGGATGTTTATTGCCACTAACGTTCTTATCTTGTAGGTAATTTACAGATTCTAACATATATAACATGTTCGTGTACTTGTAGAATGGGGGTTGCGGGTTCTTCGACTGGTACGACTGTAACACCCCCAAAAGCATCCTGGACGGCATTACATTCTAAAACCATTTACATAATGAGAGCACTAAGATATTTCATCAATAAGAAAATTTTTCCATTCATCATCCATAGAATTTACAATATCATCCCAAAAGAATAAGCCAAGCTATGGCATTTACATCCCAAAAGAATTAAACGTAACTTAGCAGCGGAGTAACAAAAGATTATATTTTACATGATCCCAAAATACCCCATCAATCTAATACAAAGAAGGACCGTCGAGATATCCCCCTCCGGATCCCCCTACTCGGCTTCTTCCCGATCCTCTTTTACAGCATCACCTGAAAAATGTGTTGGTTTGTAAGGGGTGAGCACTAAGCTCTGTAGGAAAATCCTCACAAACTCAAACAAGGTTTAGAAAATATGTAAAATAAGTCGGTCTCATTTCACAAATATCATATATAACTTTTGAAGTAAAATCAGGACATTTAATAGATCTCAAGTTTAAGGAACAACAGTAATTGAATGAATAAGTGAAACCACTATACAGTTAGCAAACCATTTCCAAATATAATCCAATCCACCATACACTGTTTCCACAAGTTCTCGCGGAATCCCATACTTCCCAAGACTCTTGTAGAAACCGTCTATGGTAGAATGAACAATACCCAATATACAATAGATAATAATCCAACCCACCATACACTGTTTCCACAAGTTCTCGCGGAATCCCATACTTCCCAAGACTCTTGTAGAAACCGTCTATGGTAGAATGAACAATCACCAATATACAATAGATAATACTTTCCACCATAAACAATTTTCAACAATTCTTTCGGTAGGTGGCATACTTTATGGTAACCTCCACCCCCCTTTTGGTCATCTTTGATTCTTTCGGTAGGTGGCATACTTTGTGGTAACCTCCACCCACCTTTCGGTCATCTTTGATTCTTTCGGTAGGTATCATACTTTGTGGTAACCTCCACCCCCCTTTCGGTCATCTTTGATTCTTTCGGTAGGTGGCATACTTTGTGGTAACCTCCACCCCCCTTTTAGGTCATCTTTGATTCTCAAGCATCCTTACCGGGAACCTCTTGAGAATGGGTGAGCATCCTTACATGGAACCTCTCACTCATGTGCATCACAAACAACCCAACCCAAGCATACAATTCCAACATTTATCGCAATTCACAGTAACTCCACAAATCCCCAATTTCACATGTAACATTCCAATAGAACAATTTAAGCAAAAGTACATGAGATCATCAAAATATCATTTTATTGTTCGACACAAACCACTAAAGTTTTGAAATCAAAACATATGAGTAATCAAACTTTGGAATCATTATAGATGAATATTAAGCTTGAAGTACAAAGAATAAAGGCGCACCAAGTTTGAAAATCATGGACCAAGGAGAAATTAAGATTTAACGGAACAATCATGTATGGACATAAATAACAAACGACTACCAAGGTGTGAAATCAAGAACAAATGATTATGAAGCTTAGAAATCAAGACCAAAAGAGCACTCAAGTCTTGGAACCAAGGATAAAGAATATCAAGTATTGAATATCAAGCTTAGAATTCAAAATAAAGGAACAATCATGTATTGAAATCAATAACAAATGAGAAGTCAAGAGGAAAACACATTTCCCTTGAAGACTAGGGTTTGGTAGCAAGCAAGGAGATTTAAGGGTTACCCAACAATCACATTATTTTCCACATGACATTAATTGCAAGAATAGCAAGAATTAAGGATTGGATAGCATAAATATAACATTTAGAGTTAAGAGATACATATAAATAAACCTAGCTTCAATGTAAGAGAATGGAAGAAAACCCCTACTCTCTTTTTCCTTAGGGTTCTTTGAGGAATTTGAAGTTTTGATCATCTTCAAGGTGTAAATCTCTCTTGATCTTGTGTTTTCCCCTTCTTTCTTCCTCTCTAAGATTATCTAGGGTTAGAAATGTTGAAATGAGGCAAAGAGAGGCGTCCTTATGTATTTATAGGGTGAGAAATGGTCTTTTGTACGCGATTTCTGAAACCCAGATTCGTCATTGGCGTTCGAACGGTCGTTGCTCCCAGTACTTTTGTTTTTCCATCAGACAAGAGTACTGGAACGCACTTTCGTTCGAACGTTTATTCACGTTCGAACGTCGATTCACGTTCGAACGTCATTTCACGTTTGAACGGAATTCCTATTTTTTTTTTCTGAAACTTCCAGTGAAGTTTTGGCCTATTTAGAAATTGATTTGAAAAAGTTTCGTGAAATACTCTTTTGTAGCCCTGAAAGTATGCTATCTAATGTCAAAATTTCAGAGCCAACGGGCATTAGAATAAAAAGTTATGATCAAAATACTAGAAAGTGTCCAAAATCCTTTCTACCCAAGTTTCCTCTTAAATGTGCTTTCATTCCGAAAATCTTCCTAGCTTCTAATACATACCCTATTACACCGCCTAACATTTTTATTTCTACTTTTTCAATCTACCAAATTCAAACACACATCACTACGCATATCCCCATTTTTACAACAATTATTTACTATATATCTATATACATATATAAAAGAAAATGCGGGGTGTTACAATCCACCCCCCTTAAAGAAAGTTTCGTCCTCGAAACTTAATCGTCGAGTTAGTCTCTCAAATTCTCAATAATTTGAGAGCCTAGAATCAAAATACATTCCTTCACTAGCATTCATTTATCACCTCTATTCTTAATAATTGTAGACGTTTGTTCCAACTAATTTCTTTTCATGCCTATCGATTAGATCATAATACTTAATTGTGTACTCATCAAATATCACCTCTCTTTTGAATTTCACCAATCATTTCAATCAACCTCGTATTTGCTTCTTACATGTAGCTTCTTCATAAGCATATCAAAATAACTCAAATGCAATTCCACCATTAGGATTACTCATCTTTCCTATCCTAACATCATGGTGTAACACAAAATTTATTAATGGCATCACGGTAAGATTTATCTCAATTCTTGAAAATAGATACAACGTTCTTCAGGATTTCATCTCTCACAACCCAAGAGGGATTTACAATCTTTGACATCTACCATAATTTCAATTCATAACTACACACTCCACCAAAGTCAATATTCTAAGATCAACTCTTAGATTTCTCATCAATTTGTACTTTTTCATAATACTCCTTACCGTCACCATTATCATCATTAATCCAATAGCTCGCTGCGCACTCTAATATAAATTATAATCCACCGATTCCCAAGGCAAAATATGCTACAAGATAAGAACTTCGCATAGATTTGAAAGTTCTGAGAGGGTATCTTAGATTCCACCAAAGTATACAAGTGAAACCTAACCGCACTTGTTTTCCAATTATAGCTTCCAAAATGTGTACACTAACGATCCATCAAATCCATTAAAAAGTGAATTTTTTTTTTGGTAATTAACCAACTATAATACTTAAGCTAAGGATCAGGTTATATCCTAAGATATTTGCTCTCGATCTACAATCTTGAGCTAGAACTAATAACCATTTAATCAATTCTTAGTGGCTTTCATTCACATCACAACTCCTTTCATGATACCTATACTTTCGAATCTTTCTGATACCATTCATTACAATATACCTCTGGTAACATCCCAACATGTGAGGATAGACTGTCAAGGGTCCCAAAACTAAAATAATCTAAACTAAAATAAGACTCTCGATGATTCATCCCATGTCAAAGCAAATCTTCATAGGTATCATCCTTGATTCTTCAATTTACTTCTTTACCATTATCACCATCAATCATAAGTTCGAATCTTCTATACTCATACTAACATTCCTCAAGTATAACTAATCATTCCGATCTTAACAAGGTACTAAAAGAGACAAGAAGAAGAACGTCCTATTCCCTCAACACAAATCCAATGACATTAAAAGGTTTCCTAGAACAATAGAAGTTCACCTCAAATTTGGGATATCATCTTCTTTTCAACAATTATTTTCTATATTTGACCTCGAGCTTTTAAGCCTCTATTATCTTTAATCCTAAGCTATCTAGGGTCAAAGGTAACTACTGCAACTTTGTCAAGCTTAATAGATTTCCCATCAAGTTTGTGAATACAAGTCAACTATTGATTCTACACTTAACTGAGAGGTTCTTAATGGTTAATGCCTTAGATACTCTAAATGTAGTCAACTAAGCCCACAACGAATTAAGATTACCTAAGTATAACCTCCTCCATAAGCATCTTAGGTATGACTCTTCTAAATCATTTATACTTCCAAGTAAATTTAATCAACTCTCTATAATATTTTCAAAACAATATGGGTAACCTCAAGTTTGCGGTTATGAAAACAAACTCCGATCCATTTAAGAACCATAATCACAATTTCTATCGTTAATCCAAAATAGGCTCTCTTTCGAGGTAACCTTTCCCTATTCCATCAATTGATCATCTTTAAGAATTATTCAATCTCATACATCGCACTCACCATTACCCTCCCAGGGTTTCCATTATAGAACCAAAACTACATTCATTCCTTAATTTCTATGCCTTTTAAGTAACACACATAACCTTCCATACCCTTATCATTAGGAACTTAATTCATCTTAGAGAACCTCTAAGTTAACCTTATTTCCACACATCCCAATTGGGTTATCATATCCCTTGACTTCTAAAATATGAGCAATACTATTAGTGGAAGAGAATACTTAAAGTTGACAAGCACCAAATCATAATCACCCTTTTATATTGTTATCCATCAAAAGCACTTCAATCAATATGGGGGTGTCTCTCAATCAAAGCCTAAATAATGTGAAAGTTCACTTAAGGATAGGTCCTTCAGAATCTAAGAAGAAAGTACAACACTTTACTGTCCAAAGAACACCACCGTGCAGATTTTTTTTTTTTGACCAACTTCGAAGAATAAACTGATTTGACTCGAGTATTTTGAGCATGCGTGACCTATATGGTTGGAAATACATACGAGTTAGGGTTCTAACAAAAATAACGGTGCACAATTTGGACTTTCCAATGAAGAGTTATAAACAAATTGGTGCGAGGTAGTCTGCCAGACTGTTTGGTTCCTTTATACTTGTCTAACTCAAGTTTGGGTGTCTTTGTCACACATCCTATCTCATACTCATCTCCGATATACATAATATGACTCGCAATCGAGATCCATGCCTAATCTCATTTAGAAACCAAAAGCCAAATTATCATCCGTTTCCTAGACTAATCTAAACCACATGATACAAACTAGCCTACCCATTCATGTCTAACGCAACTATGTCAATAATCCATTCCTACTCACCACTTCTAAGCACACACACCTCTACACATCCTCTTAGTATCCAACCGTTCTCCCGTGGGCATGTCTATACTCAAAGCATGTTCAAGTTTCCCAAAAATCCAAACCCAGATTAAGTGCATATTTCATGTGTATGAAAGAATGTGTAGCACCGGGGTCAAATAAAATTCGGGCCCAGAAATTATAAAGAAGCATGATACCTTCCACTACGACATTGGAAGTGTCTTCTTCCGGTTGAGTCAAGGCAAAAACCCTTCCTTGATTAGCGCCTCCGGGGGCTTGAGCTTGTAACGGTCTCTGCTGTGCTGGCCTTTGTATAGGTGGCCTGTTCACTGGTATCTGCCCGGTTGCTTGATTGGTCCTTGGCGGAAACGTGGGGCATCTATGTTTGAAGTGCCCAAACTCTCCGCATGCAAAGCATTGACGTGGGTCAGTGCTTGTTCTAGTCTGAGTGGCTCCCTCTCCTCGAACTGCCTGAGATCTCTGTTGTGGGGGCTTTTGTGGTGGTGGCTTATTTGCATTTACTTGACCCGCTGTCTGGGTATTCTTCTGAGGTGGAAAAATCGGACAATGAATCCGAATATGTCCCAAACCTCCACAAGCAAAGCATTGACGTGGGTGAGTGTCTGTCCTATTCCTAGTAACCCTAGCTCCTCGAACCCCTTGATTCCCTTGCCTTGAGGCTTGGCCAGGTCGATGGTACGGAGCTGCCCTTTGTGTAACTCCACTACTGCCAGCCCCAGTCCTGATCAGACCTCCCCTCGCTAAGTTCTGTAGTTGCTGGTGGTTGATCCTATTCTGGTGTTGTACCAGAGTGGTGAGCTCCCTCAAGTATTGATATATGCCATGGATGCCATCGGGAGGTGGTGGTGATGGTTGATTTTGCTTGGCCACCACGTCCACGGCCACGGCCACGGCCACGTCCTCGTCCTCGTTCACCATCCATCCTGCACATCAATTCCTAAATTTAATTTCCTTGATGTACAAGACGTAGTTAGGATGTCTCGATCTAAACGAGAGGTTTGTATTAGATTTAAATCAACACATATTCTCTACACATATAACTTCAGACGAATTCAAGCCTAGAGTTCCTTCAACCCAACCTAATACTTCGGTGATAATCCATAACCTACAACTCCCATGTAAGACCTAAAGCCTAAGCTCTGATACCAACTTTGTAACACCCCCAAAACCATCCTGGACGGCATTACATTCTAAAACCATTTACATAATGAGAGCACTAAGATATTTCATCAATAAGAAAATTTTTCCATTCATCATCCATAGAATTTACAATATTATCCCAAAAGAATAAGTCAAGCTATGGCATTTACATCCCAAAAGAATTAAACGTAACTTAGCAGCGGAGTAACAAAAGATTATATTTTACATGATCCCAAAATACCCCATCAATCTAATACAAAGAAGGACCGTCGAGATATCCCCCTCCGGATCCCCCTACTCGGCTTCTTCCCGATCCTCTTTTACAGCATCACCTGAAAAATGTGTTGGTTTGTAGGGGGTGAGCACTAAGCTCTGTAGGAAAATCCTCCCAAACTCAAACAAGGTTTAGAAAATATGTAAAATAAGTCGGTCTCATTTCACAAATATCATATATAACTTTTGAAGTAAAATCAGGACATTTAATAGATCTCAAGTTTAAGGAACAACAGTAATTGAATGAATAAGTGAAACCACTATACAGTTAGCAAACCATTTCCAAATATAATCCAATCCACCATACACTGTTTCCACAAGTTCTCGCGGAATCCCATACTTCCCAAGACTCTTGTAGAAACCGTCTATGGTAGAATGAACAATACCCAATATATAATAGATAATAATCCAACCCACCATACACTGTTTCCACAAGTTCTCGCGGAATCTCATACTTCCCAAGACTCTTGTAGAAATCGTCTATGGTAGAATGAACAATCACCAATATACAATAGATAATACCTTCCACCATAAACAATTTCCAACAATTCTTTCTGTAGGTGGCATACTTTATGGTAACCTCCACCCCCCTTTCGGTCATCTTTGATTCTTTCGGTAGGTGGCATACTTTGTGGTAACCTCCACCCCCCTTTCGGTCATCTTTGATTCTTTCGATAGGTGTCATACTTTGTGGTAACCTCCACCCCCCTTTCGGTCATCTTTGATTCTTTCGGTAGGTGGCATACTTTGTGGTAACCTCCACCCCCCTTTTAGGTCATCTTTGATTCTCAAGCATCCTTACCGGGAACCTCTTGAGAATGGGTGAGCATCCTTACATGGAACCTCTCACTCATGTGCATCACAAACAACCCAACCCAAGCATACAATTCCAACATTTATCTCAATTCACAGTAACTCCACAAATCCCCAATTTCACATGTAACATTCCAATAGAACAATTTAAGCAAAAGTACATGAGATCATCAAAATATCATTTTATTGTTCGACACAAACCACTAAAGTTTTGAAATCAAAACATATGAGTAATCAAACTTTGGAATCATTATAGATGAATATTAAGCTTGGAGTACAAAGAATAAAGGCGCACCAAGTTTGAAAATCATGGACCAAGGAGAAATTAAGATTTAACGGAACAATCATGTATGGACATAAATAACAAACGACTACCAAGGTGTGAAATCAAGAACAAATGATTATGAAGCTTAGAAATCAAGACCAAAAGAACACTCAAGTCTTGGAACCAAGGATAAAGAATATCAAGTATTGAATATCAAGCTTAGAATTCAAAATAAAGGAACAATCATGTATTGAAATCAATAACAAATGAGAAGTCAAGAGGAAAACACATTTCCCTTGAAGACTAGGGTTTGGTAGCAAGCAAGGAGATTTAAGGGTTACCCAACAATCACATTATTTTCCACATGACATTAATTGCAAGAATAGCAAGAATTAAGGATTGGATAGCATAAATATAACATTTAGAGTTAAGAGATACATATAAATAAACCTAGCTTCAATGTAAGAGAATGGAAGAAAACCCCTACTCTCTTTTTCCTTAGGGTTCTTTGAGGAATTTGAAGTTTTGATCATCTTCAAGGTGTAAATCTCTCTTGATCTTGTGTTTTCCCCTTCTTTCTTCCTCTCTAAGATTATCTAGGGTTAGAAATGTTGAATGAGGCAAAGAGAGGCGTCTTTATGTATTTATAGGGTGAGAAATGGTCTCTTGTACGCGATTTCTGAAACCCAGATTCGTCATTGGCGTTCGAACGGTCGTTGCTCCCAGTACTTTTGTTTTTCCATCAGACAAGAGTACTGGAATGCACTTTCGTTCGAACGTCGATTCACATTCGAACGGAATTTCACGTTCGAACGGAATTCCTGTTTTTTTTTTTTCTGAAACTTCCAGTTAAGTTTTTGGCCTATTTAGAAATTGATTTGGAAAATTTTCGTGAAATACTCTTTTGTAGCCCTGGAAGTATGCTATCTAATGTCAAAATTTCAGAGCCAACAGACATTAAAATAAAAAGTTATGATCAAAATATTATGAAGTGTCCAAAATCCTTTCTACCCAAGTTTCCTCTTAAATGTGCTTTCATTCCGAAAATCTTCCTAGCTTCTAATACATACCCTATTACACCGCCTAACATTTTTATTTCTACTTTTCCAATCTACCAAATTCAAACACACATCACTACGCATATCCCCATTTTTACAACAATTATTTAATATATATCTATATACATATATAAAAGAAAATGCGGGGTGTTACAACGACCCACCTATTTGCCCTCGTGCCCGGCAAATAATTCCTGGCCTTATAAAACGAGTTTCAGTTGCAGAGAAACAAGCTAGGAAGCAAAAAAGGAGAGAGTGTTTCTTGTGGGTTGCATTGGTAATTTCGTGGTTGGTAATTTGGGCATTATCCAGCAATGGAACTGGTGGAGAAGCATCAACAAGCTTTGACAGTCAATTTGAACCGACTATAAAATTTGATTAAGAGAAATTGCTGGAGAAAGTGTTGAATGTGAAAAAATTGAACTTGACCAAGTCATGGGAATATGAATTGCTTGGATGTTATTGATGGTTTGTTAAGTTAGTAAGGATGTAATGTTAATTAGTAATGGAAAGATGTAGTTGATGTATTTGTTTGAGTTTCTTATTAGTGAGCATCTACAATATGTTTGTTATTAGTAATGGGTAAGTGTTGCCTGATATGCTTCAGATGAATAAGTGCATTCAAACAGAAGGCAGAAAATGATTTTGCAGACAAAAATATGATAATTGAGACAAAAAGCTTTGCTTCATAATAAGATGTTCATATAGACAAAACACAACACTTCAGAAGTTGTTACAAGGTGGCTTGCACTTCGCTAATACAAAACAAAGTCCAAAAAAGAAGGATTCACAATAAACTCCAAAAACCCAAGAACAAAGAACATCCATCTGGAGATTTTTGCACATCCTTCTAAGTTTTGTCCACCTTCTTCTTTGTCCATCTTACAAAATACTCAGCCACCAGTTAAGCTATTGAGTTGATTGCCCACCATCCTTTTTCTTTTTTCTCATTGCTTCAGCTTTTTTTTGTAGTGATGAGCGTGTTACAATCCTCTGACCCTCTAATGAGGATGGCCTGCCATTATTAGGATGATGAGATTGCGGAGGTTGTGACATCCCTAGCCTCACAAAAAAACAACCATGAGCTGCTGAATGTGACCAAACTACATTTGGGCTTGCTGCCTATGATTGAATTGGGACTGAGCTTGATGTCTGTGATTGAATTGGGACTGAGACTGATGGTTCATTGGCTTTAAATCTTTTTACCTACATTGAAATATAACATTTGAGTATGAAGGCAAATATGATCATAACAAATAACTAAGTATCATAAGTAGTAGACACTCACAGGTAATTTAGGTCTTCTGCCACTTGTGGCATTAGTTGAAACAGTTTTTTCCACACTTGGGACTGACCTTGGTAGACTATTTGGCCCTTTGCAACTTCGTTGGTTGTGGCCAAAGTTATCACATTTGCTACATGTCATCTTAACTCTTTTCTTACCCAATTTCCCAACTTTTGGAGGCTCATCAAATTCTCTTCTTCTTGCTTTCTTTGGTCTGCCTAGTTGCACATGAGCTATAGATGGATCTAGTGGTATTTTTCCTATTGGAGGCCACAAATCACTTCCATTGATAGGGTGCAATACATGGTCATATGTCTTCAAGTACGTCTCTTTCTTGAAACAATCATCAACAAACAAGTGAGGGTCTCTGCCATGATAGTGAATTGCTGACACAACATGAGTACATGGAATTCCACTAAGGTCCCATTGCCTACAACTACAACTTCTATCTCTTATGTTTACCACAAACTGAGCCCCATCAGAACATAAAACTTGAAAACTGTGCAAACCATTAAACCTGGGCCTGCAAGTCATGGACTCTTTGATTATCATCCACTCACAAGGTGGCTTACACTTAGCCCTGACCCTGTGCTTCTCATTTCTAACAAACCTTATGTCATTCCCTTTCCAAATGGCATACTGTTTAACAGCTTGCTTAAACTGCTGCGATGACACAAACAACATACCCAACTTAAATTCAGGATGTTCCATGTCTTTGTTTGCACTAAATTCTACATATCTTGGTCTTGGTTTAGATGAACTGTCCACTGCATCATCATCAGATGAACTGAAAATCATTCTAAGTTCATTAGAAGTAGCATAATCATTAGAGATGACATCTGTGTCCACTGCATGTTCACTATTATTTGTGCATTGCTGCCTCATGTTTGTATCTTCACCCAAACCACCAAACTCAGCCACATTGTCTACATATGTGTCAAATAAGTAATCATCAGTTTCTTCCTCACCATTATTAGACACTTCTTCATAATTTGATGCATCAGAATGATCACCATCAACTGCATCATACTCTTCCTCATCATACTCTTCCTGTACATCATATTCTTCCTGTGCATCTTTGTCAACGAAGTCATGTTCCAAGTATACTTCTATTACCTTGTTCTTGGGAACCAACTCTAACATTCCTAATACATCACTGTCATCATTCAACACCCTCAAACCATCAGTGAGATTCATTCCAGGAACTCTATAGTGGTAACTAGTAACCACCTCACATTGTAATTCGTTTGTCATTTCACTTATCTCAGGGACAGAGATCTTATCAACATCACACAAATCAAAATGGTTAACTTTCCCTCCTAAGTACATTCTATGGGGCATATGCTTGAACTTACCACCATAATGCATCTCTATTGTGAAAAACTTTGGGTACAGATCTGCTCATGCATTGTGAAGCCAACACAAATATAAATTGCAGTCAAATACTGACAATCAATATAGAAAAAAACCAACAAAATATGGATTAAATAATGCATTCCTTATAGAATTAGCGTTGTGTATCCAACAATCAAATTATGTAAGGAACACACAGTACCCAACACCCAACAACACTACCTAACACCCGATTTCTTTAAGAAACACAATACATAAAACCCAATACCCAACACCGAAAAGCCAACAACACGAAAATTAGTCTAATACCCAATACCCAACACCAAACAACCAAAGCTACAAGATTGAGATGCAATATTTACTGTAGACTTGTTGTGGATGGAAGATAACACCCGTTGTCCGCAATAACCAAGTCATTGTGGTTTAGTTAGTCGTTGAATGTAGGAGATGATTAGGAGATGGGAATGAGATGAAAGGTCTACCTATTTACAACATTCAGTCAATATAAGAATCATGAACACAAAAGCCTAACCCTAACCCAGACATTGTGCTTCAGTCGTTGAATGTAGGAGATGAAGGGACTAGGTTTACGAACAGAGCATCAAGGGAGGGAATTTTGGAACCTAAAACGTACACAATAGGTGAAATGTCGAAAATGACCTTCAATATATGCCATCTGCATTTGCCGTTTGAGTTTTATCCATATTTAACGGTGAAATCTAACAGAAGGTATTGATTAAAATGATTTAAATAGTTCAGGGGGTAAATCAAAAAATTTAAAGTTCAGGGTGCAATTTAAAAAAAATAGAAAAGTTCAGGGGCCATTTATGTGGTTTACCCTAACAACAATGCCCGTATGAGTGAGGTGTAAGGGCCGATGACTGGAAATGGAGGTGCTATGGAAAGTAGTAGGGCTGGAACATAGAATGGTGGTGGACTAGACAACAACACGATCACAGTAACAACTGATGATGCACAACTTAGGCTATGCACAATCAAATATTCAAGTATATGATGCAAGGGTAATTAATGAGGGAAGTAATAACAGAAGACAAAGATTTGGTGATTGGGCCGAGGTGACCTAACCACTGAAGGCGGCGAAGGTGGCTGGAGAACTTTATTAATAAAGTAGTAAGTGGAGGAGAGAGAGAACAAAAGTAAGCTCTAAGTGTGGTGAGATAGCTGTGTGAGAGATGTGTTCCTCATGTGTAGAGGTCTTATAATTTATAGATACAGAGTCTTAGTTGAGGCGGTGGCATAAAGGTTAGGCAACTAGTCCCTCGGGGAGGATAGCTACAATTAAAGATAGGTACAATTAAGGATAGTCTTGATCTTAGAGCAGTAGTTATCTCGATAATTACTTCCCACATACGTTGACCTTCTTGGGTTTCTTGAACATCAGACTGGGCTGAGACCATGAGTTGAGCTCGGCCTACCTTTTGGCTAATTGTGCCTGACCTAGTTGAATCTGAGCTCATCATTTGCCCCCCATGCCCTAAGCCCCAATGGTGACAAAGGGCGTTGAGGGTATGAGTGAGCCCCTTCATCTAGATTAGAGTAAGGTTTTTTGTACTACACGGTGGTTTGCCGTTACTTTGGAAACCCACTCCTTCATCTCCTAGCTTCATTGCAGTACTGCCATCAGGTTAGAGGAAACTTTACTTCTTCCCATTAAAAAACCCTTTACCCTTTATTTAGGGCACCATCTTCTAGGGTCTTAGGGCCTCATAGGTTAGTACATATACCATAAACCACTCCAATCCACTCTTTCATTCAAAAGCCTTTCTCTTGAGAGTTGCAGGTTGGGAGAGGTCGAAGAAGATGAGCTCCATAGATGATTTTTCAGGTTATTCTTTTATGAATTGCCAAATTTACCATCGACCAACTATACTAATAAATTTAAAGTAGTAGTAAACATCATTTTTATATTAATTAAATTAAATTAAATGCTAATTGGATTAAATAGAATGTTTTCTATAAAAAAAATGTTTCAAACAAAATTTTAATTTTAAAAATAATATTAATTTGATAAAACTAAATACTAAATTCAAAAAATTGATGAAATTGAATGTTAATTTGAAATTCAATAAAAAAATGATGTTAGTTTGATAAATTGGATGTTAAATTGATGAAATTAAATGTTAATTTGATGAAATTGAATATTGATTTGGTATTAATTTTATGAAATTGAATAGCGATTTGATGAGATAGAATATTAGTTTGTTGAATCAAGATGATATTTTTATAAAATTTAAGATCAATTTCAGGTTAATTTGGCAAAATCTTGTATTAATTTGATAAAATTGATAGTTAATTTGGTATTAAATAGATCAAATTGAATATTAATGTGATTTTAATAAAATTGAATATGAATTTGGCTTTAATTTCATGAAATTGAATATTAATTTAGTATTAGTTTAATAAAATTGAATGTTAATTAGATGAATTGAATAGTAAGTTAATGAATGCGAATGTTAATTTGGAAAATTTTAATGTTATTATAATAAAATTTAATGTTAATTTAGTGCTGATTTGATGAAATTAAATATTGAATTAGTGTTAATTTGATAAAATTAAATATTATTTGGGTAAATTTGAATATTAATCAAACAAACTTAAAGATCAAGTTGATGTTAATTTAATAAATTACAAATTATTTTTGTATTAATTTGAGTAAGGGTAATTAAGTAAAATAGGAGTTCTAATAAGGGTAATTTAGTAAAATTACATATTCTATTAGGGAACAAAAATTAACAGGGGTATGCAATGATATTTCAGAAATCAGAAGGGTGTCAATGAAATATAACATAAATCCAGGGTGTGTCCATGAAATTTACCCTAGAATTATTGTTAGTGTAATACATTGATTTTCTTGAGATATATGCATTTGAACACAATCTGTCCGATTAGTGAGACTCCCTTTGAAATCATTTGGAACTTAGTCGAGTGGCCATCGTGATACTACAAAACAAGATATCCTATAAGACGTTTAATATTACTATCTCATGTGCCACAGTCGGTGTAAAACCTGGGTAAATTTGAACTTTTGTGAAAAAGGGCAAAATGGTAATATGTCACTACGGTGCAGGTTGAAAACCTGAATTTTTCTAGAGCTCGGATGACGAAACAGACCTCACTGTTGGATTCGTCTCGCGAAATCTAGTTACCCTGTCAAATTTCGTTGAATTCCGAGTTAGTCGGATTTTTCACGTTTTACGAGGCGGTCGGGCCTCGGGAGACCAAAAAATGAATTTCTGAATAAAATTTTAAATTTTGGGAAATAAATGATGGCAAGTTAAAATAAAAATATTTTGAACTTGAACCGGAGTAAAATTTAATCGTTTCGGGACGAAAACGGACCCGGGAAAGAAGGGTCGTGTGGCGCATTGTGGGCCAAGTATTTAGAGAGTATAAATAGGAGAGAAAATCAGATTTTCAGCCCATTTTTGCTTCAGCCGTTCAACGTGAAAACAAGAGAGGGAAAGCTAGGGTTTTTCTCCACCTTCTCTCTAAGATCTTCGTCTCCACGGAGCTCAAATCCACTCGAGCCAAGAGGAAAAGTTGTTCTCCTCTCCAAGGGCTACAAAACCATACCAAGGAGGTCGGGTTTGGGCGAAATTCCAAGGATGGGATTTTTGGAAGCTAGGGCTTTGGGCTAGAAGCGGGTTCTAAGGGCTTCCTACGATCGTTCCTTACGCTTCAAGAGGTAGGGTTTCCTCCTACTAAGGTTTTTTCCAAGCCTAGAATGCTTAGGTGAAATGGGTGGATGGATAGATTCATGTATCATTGCATATTGTTGTTAATTGGGTGACATGGGTATTGAAATGGGTAAAGATCAATTCTAGTTGGATTGGTAATTAGAAGTCTCTAAATGTGATTTCTAGAATTGGGTATGTAAAATTGACCCAATGTGACTCTTGGGTTATGTGAATTGTGGGCATGCTATGTGTTTACATTATGCCTTGAGGATTGAAATGTGTTATTATTTGATTATGTGATGACATGTTTGGGTGTTGTTTAAGATAAAATGTGATATATTGACATTGTAAAGAATTATGGGAATTATACGCGTATGATATAATTTTGCCATGGGATATGTGGAATGCTTGAATTAGTTCATATGTCATTCATAGTATATTTGACATTTTGCCATTGTTGCAATGAGACATTACATTGCATTATGCACGGAAACATCGCATATGTAGGTGTGTGTGTATGGTTGTTGTCAACACCACATTTGGTGGATGACGGATGGACTCGTGTAAGCTTGGTCGAAGACCTAGCCGAGTATCACGGTTTGCATGGTTGATAGGGTTGGGGTAGCAAGAAGGGCTAGAAGATCACTCGGGTGCAAGACCCGGTGATTAGGATACGCACTCATTTGGCTCGGCCCACGAAGTGTGTAGGTGTACGCAGAACCTTCGGTGGAAGTTCGTAAATTCCGTGTAGGTTGGGTGACCTTTGGTGTGAGTCCATGAACATCCACCCCTACAAAGACCCTAGATTGGTAAATGTCATTTGATGTGCAACATAAATGACAGATTCATACACATTGGCACTTGCATGTGTTGAGGAGCCAGGAAGGGCTCGGGATAATGTGCGTGAGTGAGTCGCATCTCATTTCATAGCATGACATGGTAGATTCCAACATGGAATGCATATTCTAAAATGGAATGTTGAGAATTGTTGGTTTGTTGGCATGTGAACATTTCATATGCATATAGGTTGGGGAGTAGCCTCTTTAGGAGATACCCTATTGAGCGTGGCTCACCCTTCGTGGGAAAAACATTTCAGGTGCGGGATATACGCCGGTGGATGGCTCCCAATTAGAGCCCCAAGGATGAAGAAGGCCGAAATGTGGCTTTGTTTGAGTTTTTGTAAAACCTTATGAAAACTTAGTTTTTGGTATGTAAAATTATGGAATTAAGTGTAATAGAGTTGCTTTTAACCTTGTATAGTATGAAAACTTTCATTATGTATGTGTTGGATGAGTTTGGAATGGAGTTGAATGGATTGGAAATGAAAAACAAAGGAAAAAGGCAAAAGTGGCAGAACCATACCGGTACGCGTACCAGTACGACGACAACCAGAAGGCAGAGCGTACCGGTACGTCGAGGTCCAGTGGGCATACCGTATCGGTACGCGTACCAGTACGCCCTCCAAAATTTTCTAAAATTTAAATATTGTTTGCCAAACTTTTGGACTATTGTTTTCCCTCCTTTAAATGTTATAAATGGACCATAATGAGCTACCAATGTTGGTATGTTGGACCTCGGATGGGTCATCGGGTTAAAAGTGAATAAACTTTATTTTCTTTTATAATACCGGATAAAGATATACTAGGGACATGATGTCGAGTGGTGTGAAAATCACGAATACTTCCGCGGGTTGATGGGTTATCAACGGGCAATAAAGGACCCCCGAATTTTGGGGTGTCACTGTCGGCCTAGAGTTCAGCTCTCCGTTATGATCAAGTAATCATATAATTTAAGTTTGGACTAGAATTACGAATCTAAAAATATATGATTAAAACAGGAATGATATATGTTTGGAAAAAAAATGGTCCCCTCCAAAGGGAAAAAAGATGGAGATGTGAGTGGTAGTGAATTACTATTTTACTACTCATGATGGATGTTTTGTTGGCTTCCCCCCTCATTTTTGGACCACCTTTGATGAGGACCAAAAAATGATATTGCACTCATGGTAAAAGATCCATTATATTGAAATGTGTATATGATCCACTTAATTTGATTTGGATGTCTAACCCATTTGAAACTCCAAACACGTGTAGAACATACTTTTTCAATTTTGTTTAAACAGAATGGGGAAGAAAGCAATTCCCATAAATGAGAGTGGGACGAGTTGAAACTCCAGTAAAGTGGAAGATGCCAATTCTGTGTTTCTGTGATTGTGGAAGAGAAAGAAACGAAAATTTGGTCTTTAAGATGCTGCATAATGTGAACTCAAAAAATCTGTACTGTAGAAAATGTGAACTCATAAAATCTGTACTGTAGAAAATGTGACCTCAAAAAATCTGGGCTGTAGAAAATGTGAACTCAGAAAATCAGTGTTGCAGAAAATGTGAACTGCCTAATCTCATCTTAGAATTGGTCCAACAAAAATCTGTATTGCAGAAAATCTGGAACTGAAAAAAATATCTCATGAAGACAGTGTGTTATATGCAGAATCTGAACTGCCGAAAGTAACTTTGGACCTTGTCGTTAAAAAAAAAAACTTAGCTTGTCCAAGTTCTGATGCCTGTTTTTAAATTTATAACTGCTAATAGATGTTTTTGTTAGGCTAGAACTAGAAGCTGCTCAGAATTACTTTACAAGCAAAAACAAAAAATTGGCATAAAATATAAAACCTTTCAAACACAAGCATAAAAAAAAAAAACCAAAGTTCTAAGAGATTATTAGTTTAATGTTACATAACTTAATCCCTGATACTATCCTAAAAACAATCCTCAGTTAATGTCTCTGTGTGAGCGATCAACCCATTGCCTGCGACAAAACCAGAAACTACCGACCCACCGACAGCAACAATACCCACCGACATCTCTCTCGCCAGACAATACCCACCGACAATACCCACCAACAATACTCTCTATTCGGTGAGTTTTGGCTTTGTTCTTGCGATTACCGATTTTCTTTGGAATTGAGAAGAATTGGAAAAGAATTGATACTGTAGAAAATTGGATGGTTTTCATATAATTAACCCTAACCCTAACCCTAACCCTACTCCACGTCGCAGCCACCAGCCACCGTCACTGCCCCAACCCAGCCAATTCTACAGCCAACCACCCAGCAGTAATACCAGCCTGCAACCCCACTGCCCACTCCACGGCCCACCCCACCGACTGCCCACTCTACTATCAACAAACATTAAACTGAAATCAAACTGAACACACCTACCGACAAACTTCAATCCCCTCATTCAAACTCCCATGGCTAATCTGGCTGCGGTGAGGACCCAACCGCTGCCTAAACCCACCACCCGATCCTCCTCCCTCTCCCGGTGCACACACTTATACTGGCAAAGTTATCCACCACCCCACTGCCGATGACTTACATCATGTTGACCTCGCGGGTTACACTTCTAATCAAAGTTGGCCCATCTCTCAATCTGCCCATCCCATCATTAAGCCCGACCCACTTCCCCTAACTAATACCATTCGCCAACCTCCTCAAGCTAAACACCAACCCGGCCGAAACCCAACACAACCTGGTGCTCCCAAACCAGCCATACCCATCGCCCATAATTCTTGGACCCGACCCCCCGGTTCTGCCCCGGACCCGACCTGACCACACAAATCATTCATAGATGTTTTGAGGCGATCTGCCTCCCTGGCTCCGACGCCCCCACTTGTCGAGTTCCCTGCCCTGTCACACAGTACAGGGGTGCCCCGGCGGTTGACTTTTCTCATGAGGAGATTGAGAGTCTCGCAGCTCCTTTCAGGTTGGCCCTGGTGGGCAAGTTTACCCGAGACCGCCCCCCAATGGAAATGATTAGGAGATTCCTTCAGTTGATTGGATTAAGGGGGAAGGTTAGTGCCTCTTTGTTAGATAGCCGACACGTCCTCCTGATGTGCGACCTTAAGGAGGATTACACCCGTCTCTGGGTGAAGCAGGTTTGGTCAGTTTATGGCAGAGAGATGCGCATGTTCAAGTGGACTCTGCAGTTTTGTTGTACCGAGGAGTCACCTATAGTCCCTATCTAGGTTTCATTCCCATATTTACCAGTCCACTTTGTGTGCTCACAGGATGCATTATTCTCGATAGCCTCGACGATTGGGACGCCTTTACAGGTTGATCAGGTCACAGCGAGTTTAAATCGACCTTCAGTTGTTAGTGTACTGGTTGAGTATGATGTCACATGGCGGCGGGTGCCGAGGATTAGGATAGGAAGACATGAGATCAGATTTTGGCAGAAGGTGCTTTATGAGGATGTACCGTAGTATTGTACTGGGTGTTGGCATTTAGGCCATTCAGTGGAGACCTACATTACCCACTCCCTGCCTCGGGAAGAGATCAGTGGAGACCAACCACAGTAGGGTCGAGGTGATGGCCAGCAGAGGACTAGACCACAGGAGGGTGCACCCATTCAGAGAGCCCCAGCCCCTATTGTTCCTCCTAGGAGTGTTGAACAGGTTAGAGTATCCTCTAGGGGAGTGATAGATGTTACCGTTGTTCCTCCCCCTAGGGCCAGAGTTGTTACCGCTGGGGAGTCCGCTTCAGTTGCTCCTGTCCAGCTTGTTGTTGAGCCCCGTACTGTGGGTGAGCCTGTGGTTGTGGTCAGTTCAGATACTATCCCTGCTAGAGTTGTGCAGGAGCAGAGGTGCCCCGATCTTTCTATTGACACAGTTCTTGAGCTAGTCCGTGATGGACCTGTGACTACCCCGATCGTTCGTCAGACTATTCGTGAGCTTCGAGGGGTTCAGAGTGTTGGGACTTGTAGTCGGCCCACAGATTGTACCACCTCGACTGATATTCCTCTAAACCCTGGATTGTTTACTGAGGTTGAGAGCCACTCTACTGGAGATATATCATCTGATGAGTCCTTGGGTGGTGACGTTGGATCCGTTTTTGACCCGCAGAAGGGCCTTTCTCAACCTGTAGGAGTTTTAGTGCTTTATGATGATTCACAGTCTGGTTGGCAGGTCCCGTTGCGTAGATCTCAACATATTGGTAGGGGAGGTCAAGCAAGAAAAGGAGGTAGAGGTGGTAGGCCTGGCCGAGGGATGCTTAGTGTGGTTCTTCCACTCCTTTCCGATGATTAGTACGCTCATTTGGAACATCAGAGGGATCAGCCAGGCCTCTTCGATTAGGAGGCTCAGGAAGCTGATCCGCTCATATTACTTATCGATGTTCTGTATTTTGGAGCCTTTTGTTGACCGGGATCGGTTAGAGTCCTTTCGGATTCGTTGCACATGGAGCACATTTTTTGTTCTATTTTGGGGAAGATTTGGATCTTTTGGTCTTCACCTTTTCGGTTGGAGGTTATTCAGGATGATGGTCAGGTGGTTCACTGCCAGGTGCGACATTCTTCCTTACCGGATCCGATTTTTGTTTCTTTTGTGTATGCCAGTTGCGTAGCTTCTGTTCAGCAGGGTTTGTGGGATTCCTTGACACAGTTTGGGATCATTCATGATGATCCGTGGATGGTTGGTGGGGATTTCAACGTTGTTGAGTCCCATTCTGAGATCCGGGGGGGTCATACACAGTCTCAGTCTGCTATTGATGCCTTCTCCCCAGCTTTGTTGTCCAGTGGTTTGGAGGATGTTGGGTTTGAGAGTAATCTGTTCACATGGACGAATGGACGTACTTGGAGGAGATTGGATAGAGTAGTGGTGAATGCTTAGTGGAGTTCTTATTTTTTCGTGTTTCGGGTTGCTCACCTGAACCGGACTTGTTCAGATCATTCACCATTGTTGATTTCTGGAGGTCTGCGTCAGAGCAGAGGGATGAGCCGGTTCAAGTTTCTTCACACTTGGACCAGACACATAGATTTTCTGAAGGTTGTGCGGCAGAGCTGGACCCTTCCTGGGTTCGCTTCGGGGATGTCTGCGTTTCAATCGAAGCTTATTTAGTTGAAACAAATCCTGAAGATCTGGAACAAGAAAGTGTTCGACAATGTGTTTCAGCGAGTTTAGAAGGCCGAGGCCGAGGCCGAGGTTAGTAGGAGAGAGGTGGCACATGATCAATCAGGGTCTCCTTCAGATCAGGCTACCCTCCATCAGGCCAGGGCTGAGCTGCAATAGACTTTACAGTGTGATGAGTCCTTTATGAGACAGCAGTCCCGTGTCTGCTGGCTTTGAGAGGGGGATTCGAACACCCGCTTCTTTCATGCTTTAGTGAGGAAGAACCGGCATGTTCTTTCAGTCCATCGGATCTGGGGTAATGACGCAGAGTGGATTACTGAGCCTGGGGCTATTGCTGCTTCGACAGTTTCCTTTTTGCAGGGATTGTTCTCTGTGGGAGCTGGTCAGGTTGAGGTTGCAGATTTTTCGGATATTCCAGCTATTGTGACTGATGCAAATGATGTTGCGTTGTGTGCTATGCCGACTTTAGAGGAGGTGAGACAGGTCGTGTTCTTTATTGATTTTAATAGTGCACCGGGGCCAGATGGGTTTTACAGTGGTTTTTATCAGTTTTGTTGGGACATTGTGGGAGCAGATTTGCTAGTTGCAGTTCAGGATTACTTCCGGGGTTCTACTATGCCTCGAGGATTCATGAGTACGTTGGTGGTGCTTTTGCCCAAGAAGGAGTCACCTTCTATTTGGGTAGATTTTCGGCCGATCAGTTTATGTAACGTGAGCAACAAGGTGCTGACGAAGATCCTTGTTTCTCGTCTGTCGTCCTTGTTGCCGCATATCATATCACCGACGCAGAGTGGGTTTGTGTCGGGCCGAGTGTTGCAAGATAGTGTTCTTTTGGCTCAGGAGTTGGTTCATGATTTGGGGAGAGGTTCACGGGGTGGGAACTTCGTGCTGAAGCTTGATATGGCTAAGGCATATCACAGGATGTCTTGGACATTCATCCTTCAGATGTTGCGGGATTTTTGGTTCTCTGAGGGCTAGATCTCTTTGGTTCGGTGGGCTATTTGGGGGCCGTGGATTTCTGTGATTGTGAATGGGGTCAGTAAGGGCTTTTTCCAGTCATAGGGGGGCTGTGGCAGGGTGACCCTCTTTCTCCTTATTTTTTCATTATTGCTGTAGAGTATCTCTTTCGAGGCTTGGACTATTTGTATGCTCGGTTTCCGGGGGTGGCTTATAGTACTAGAGTTGGGGTTTCGGTTTCCCATTTGGCTTTTGTTGATAACATTATTATTTTTGTTAATGGGTGCCGGTTGAGCTTGCAGTGAGTTATGAATTTCCATCATCACTATGAGGCTGCCTCTGGTCAGTTAGTTAGTCAAGCCAAGAGCAGTTTCTATATCAGTTCGCGTGCATCGCATTCTAGAGAGGTGATTGCACGGCAGACCACTGGTTTTTAGAGGCGTGACCTTCCGTTTATTTATCTGGGCTGCCCTATCTACTTGGGTCATCTCCGGTTCTCGTACTTTGATGAGATGATTCGGAAGGTGCGCGAGCGAATTTCAGGATGGGTGAATCGCTTGCTTTCCTTTGATGGTAAGCTCACCTTGATTCTTTATGTGCTCGCGTCGATGCCTGTTCACTTATTTCACGTGCTGAGGCCTTCTACGGATGTTTTTCACCAATTAGAGAGGATGTTCACTCGTTTCTTGTGGGATGACACAGATACTCACCGGAGGATTCACTGGTGTCACTGGGCTGAGGTATGTTATCCTGTAGATAGGGATGTCTGTGAACCGAAGCGGGGGCGGAGGGTGTAGTTTTCATCCTCGTACCCACTTAAATAAACTCCGTCCATCCCCGGTCCACCCCCGTTAACGGGGATAGTTTTCATCCCCATCCCCGTCCGCGGGTAAATTTCTAATCCCCGTCCCCGTACCCGCCCAAGCCCAAGCCCAAGCATAAGTCCAAACCAACATAATCCAACATTTTAAATAAATCCAATATTTTAAATAATCCAACAACATTCTATATAATCTAACACAACATAATGGGACAACATATTCCAACATAATGTCCAAAATACTGTCCAACATATTCCAACATAATGTTTAACATATTCCAACATAACACAAAGAACAAATGTCCAAAATACTACTTGAATTTGATATAATTCAACATAACACAAACAATGTAATGGGAAAACTTTTCTGCCATGTACCTTCACACCTGTAATTTAATAAAGAAAATAAAACATAAAAAATTATAATAATTGCATAAAAAATATTTTGTATTTACTAATAAAATTGATTGGTTGAAATTGAAAAATCACCAAGTCAATAATCTCTTAACACCATCAGTGGTGGTAGAATCTACTTCTTCAACATCATTTTCCTATATCATTAAAAAAAAAATTAGACTCTTCCAAAGAGAAATTTTCAACTAAAATGATATACCTCATCATCAATATCAAGATCCTCCAATAATGTGTAGCTCTTCAGGCCCGTCGAAGTAGATGAACCTAACAAAAAAAAATGCATTAGTCATACTTTACCCCCCCCCCCCAAAAAAAAAAATTATGATGCACATACAAATAATATTTCATTACCTCGTTCTTCAACACATAACCAACTTTGAGAGCACATTAAAGCCTCTACTGTAGTTGGAAGAAGTCTATTGCGATGTGGATTGATCACCCTCCCATTTGTGCTCAAAGCAGATTCCGAGACAACGATAGAAACAGGAATAGCAAACAGATCTTTAGCAATCATTTGAAGCAAGGGATACTTGGGACCACTTGTCTTCCAAAAAGATAGTATATCAAAATCTGAAGCTCTTGGCATCATACCATCTTCTAAGTAACGATCCAACTCAGACCTCCCACGTGCTTTTGTTATGTCTCTTGTTTGTATAAACTTATCAAAATCAGAGAGATCATCAATTAATGGGCATTTGGAATCAATATCTGATTGAAGAGGGGGAGGAGAAGGCTGCGGTTCATAATCACTTCCTTGCCTCGCTTCATATTCGCCTACCAATTCCAAGCAAAGCTCTTTAATCCTTTTCACTTCATTTAAAGCTTCCACACCTCCATACATTTTCTCATAGTAATACTCCAAAACACCATGAATCACACTCCAATATTTGTTAAACTTTTCCAACATATTCAAGGCTATATCTTTTATCACATCTTTGGGACTTTGAAGCCACTTAGATATTTCTACTCTTATCCCACAAATAGTTGGAAAGTATACATTGGCAGTAGGATACTTTATACTTGAAAACAATTTTGTTGCAGTATGAAACAATTCCAATTTTTCACAAATCTCTCTTGCCACCTCCCAATCATCTTCAGTCGGACAAATCTTGTAATGAGAATCTCGATATTTCAAGCGAGCAAACACATCTCTATAAATCAAACTAGTTTGAAGCATGAGAAAAGTAGAGCTCCATCGAGTCTTAACATCAAGAGCAAGCTTCTTGTTACTTGGAATATGTATCTGATGAGCTGCCTCTTCAAATTTTTGCACTCTCTTGGGAGATGTTGTCCAATAAGCAACACCATCACAAATTCTTTCAATACCATCTCCAATCACATTCAAACCATCTTGGACAATTAAGTTGAGAATATGTGCACAACAAAGCATATAGAACAACCGACCATGCAATATTAGTGAACCAAATGGAAGTTTATCCAACAAAATAGCCACAATTGCATCATTAGTGGTACAATTATCCACAGTCAAAGTTATCAACTTTCTATCAAGGTTCCAATCGAAAAAGCAATCCATCAAACACTCCACAAGCACTTCCTTGGTATGTGGATAAGACACATATAAAAATCT
This sequence comes from Ilex aquifolium, assembly GCA_951799425.1. NCBI lineage: Eukaryota > Viridiplantae > Streptophyta > Magnoliopsida > Aquifoliales > Aquifoliaceae > Ilex > Ilex aquifolium. Next base: position 25,077,459 of record OX637399.1, read on the forward strand.
AAAGATAATAAATAACACATGTTAATAGAAGATCATTAGTACCGTATAATAAATAACACCTGCTAATGAAAGATCATTAGTACCTTATAATTCGACTTTACAATGTCCAAGAATTGTCAATAAACTGTGTGGTGATTGCCATGTATCCCTTTCTTTGATCGTTTGAGGACCACATATCCATAGTGATAGCAACTCTACTTTTTGTCTTTTCCAACAACTTCATTGTCTTCTCCTTTTCGGTTTTGTAAATTTGAAAGATATCATTTCTGAGAGTGTTCCGAGATATCATTTTGAACATTGGTTGAAGAGTGTGGCAATATTTTTGAAACCCGTGATGCTCAACCATACTAAGAGGATATTCATGCAATATAATCATATTGGCAAGATCCCTCCTCCCCGTCTCTTGAACAAATTGCCAGTTCTCCACTATTTTCTCGGTATCCTTCTTTGATTGGTTTGATACCAATAAACATTGCTTCAAATTTTTATATTTCTTCCTCGGACAACTTTTAAGATGGTCATGCAAATGGGTAGTTCCATTCTTAGCACCACAACACAAGCAATTTCTTACATTCATTGCACTCAGCCTTTAACTTCCCATCAATTGTTTTCCTCTTGAAATGATTCCACATAATTGATCTATGCCTATCTGTTTCACCAAGAGTCATTGGAGTTGAGTTGGTAGATTGATTTTCAACAATAGAAATTGGAAGTTGGTTGCTTTCACCCGATGTTGCAGAAGTTTCAGGAGTTGACATATTATTTCTCACTTATTCTCCTTCCATTACTTGTAATCAACTATATATGTAAAAATCAAAGAAAGCAATGACATCATGTAACATACAACAAGAAGTCATTCACTGTCATAGACAAATAGTTTCAAACAATATTTATGCTGGACCCCAGAAGTATCTTTTCGAATTTTTCTTGTATTTGGGGGAGAAGAAGTGGGGACTCTTTGGAAAATGAAGTTTAGGCTGCAATTATTTATGCTTTCAGACGAAAATTAGTCATATCTAGATTTAATAGAAATATGAGAATGAAGTGTCTCATAGAATGGATTAAGGAACAAAACTATAACAATTTAGTTTTTATAACAAGGCAAGCTTTGTGTTCAAGGCAAAAGGGAGCTATTCCAACTCAAGCTTAAACTAATTCCATGATACATTATTCCAACAAACTTTACCAACTACTACTATTTAATCAGAGGCAACATGAAAGCCCCCTATACTAGTCATAACTCGTCATCTGCTCCCAAAGATGATTCAAAGATCAAAGCCCCAGCACACTTTAATATCTACATAACTCATGTAAAAATTCAACACAATTAAGCAGAATCCAACACGATTAATCAGAATCCATATGACAACCTCATAAAATTTACTTGGTCTCTGTTCAATTTGTTCCAATTTCCAAAATTATCACCTGAATTAGATAAAAATATATATTCAATTTCCAAGAAACACAAATACCCAGAAACAATCGCATCAAAACAGAGCTGATAAGCAAGCAAATAAATACCCAGAATTCCACACCATTCATACTTTTTTGTGGTCATTGTATTTTGCAAATAAAGAAAAATTTACAGGAAGAATCAGCTATACATGCAAACATACAAGATTTACATCAGTAGCCCAGGAATTAATCAATCCCTTCGACTAAATAAACGAAAAAAAAAACACATAAAAATCACAATCACTTAGAAACGACGACTAATAACCAAGTGAAATTCAGAGAGACGAAGACAGTGGACCATGATTGGAGGGAAAGGACTTGTGCGGATGTAGTTGGTAGTGTTGTGATTAAGGAGAACACTCATATGGAAACAGTATCGGACTTTAAAGATGGGGAAAGAAGTTACTTACCTGAGATTAATCAACTGTCTCAAGCTCTGTTGTGGCAAGATCTGATTCAAAATCCTCAGAGCTTTCTGTAGGACAGCAGGCTGTCAAAGACGAGATCAGGACAAGCTTCTCAGGTGCTAGTGTTAATCCTGGTATGGAAAATTCTGTCCCATTTCCACAGGCTGTTAAATTAGGAAAGGAAAAAATCAATCTAGAGGATTTGAGAGCATATATGTTATGTGTTATCCTTCAATACATACCAACTTCAGTTTGCAGCGCCGATGGAGATGGAGTAGTCGGAGCAGTCGCCGTTGAGAGGAGAGGAGCAGTCGCCAACGAAGAGGAGTGAGAGAGAGAGGAGAGGCGGGCGACGCTGAAGCTGATAGAGGAAGAGAAGAATAGTAAGATAGGGCCTTAGGGCTTTAAGCCTTTAATTGGAGTTTATATATATATATATATATATATATATATATATATATATATTTTTTTTTAACGGGTATAACGGGGACGGGGCTGGGCTGGGCTGGGCTGGGCAGGGCGGGGACGGGGTGGGGGTAAGGGTAAGTCAATCCTCACCTTCATCCCCGCATGAGTTTATATGGGTATCCTAGTATACGTCCACCGTCCAATATGTATAGTCCATCCCCGGTCCAAACAGGGCGAGTTTGGATGAATACCCATTTTTCTTTGGTCCACTACCATGCCTACCTGTAGAGGAGGGTGGTTTAGGGGTGCGTTCTTTTTTTGACTTAGCCGAGGCTTGTGAGGTGAAACTGTGGTGGAGTTTTCGTGCTCAACAGTCACTTTGATCCACTTTTATAAGGGCCAAGTACTGTAGGTTCACCCATCCTGGGCTGATTGAGTTTCTTTACCCAGCTTCATCTCTTTGGAGGCAGTTGTGTGGGATTCGATCCATGGCTGAGCCGAGGATCAGATGGTTAGTACGGTCCGGTGAGGTTAGTTTCTGGTATGATTGTTGGTTGGGGGATTGCCCGTTGGCCTTAGTGTGTCCAAGGGTAGCTTCTGGGGTTCCTGTTTCTGCTTACTGGGTGGGTCGGTAGTGGGACAGAGGCCGCTTGTTGGGGGTTTTGCCTTCTTCAGTTGTTGAGAAGATCGTGCAGATTCCGATTCCAGATCAGGGAGTTGATCATATGAGGTGGAGTTTGTCTTTGGATGGGGATTTTTCTTTGAGAACTGCTTGGGCTGATATTCGGGGTGTGGCTCCAGTTCGGGCTGGGTTTTCTTGTGTCTGGCAGAGGCATATTCCGACTCAGGTCTCCTTCTTTATGTGGCGGTTGTTTCATGGTTTTTTGGCCACAGATGATGGCTTAGAGAGACGGGGTTTCCATGTAGTATCCCGGTGTGTGTGTGGTGGGGCTGTAGAGACTCTTAGGCATCTTTTTCTGGATTGTTCGCTTGTAGTTCAGGTGTGGGGTCACTTTTATCATATATTTGGGATCAGATGTTGGCCGTTTCAGCCTCCTTATGCTTTGATGCTTCATTGGTGGCGTTTGTGCTCCTTCTGCAGGTCACATACGGGTTCTGCTACTGTGTTGTATTCTGTGGCACTTATGGAAGGCGTGTAATGCTTATAGGTTTGATAGACAGGCCTTTCAGGTGCCCGTTGTAGGTCAAAGGGTTATGGTCGATATGTAGTTGGTTGGGCTTGCTTTTTGGGTTTGCTCCGAGTCAGTTACGTCGGAATGAGTCGGTTAAGTTTGTGGGTTCTCTTAGGGTCTTGGTCCCTCGGCCTCCTAATTTGGTTGCTTGGACTCGTCTTGTAGCGGGTTGCCTGAAGATCAGTGTTGACGGATATTCTAAAGGCAATCTGGGGCTCTCTGCGGCAGGGGGTGTTATTTGGGACCACCAGGGTCGGGTTCTCAGGGCTTTTGGCTTGTTTCTGGGGCATCAGCCTATTTTGTATGCAGAGCTGCATGCTGTTTGTGTTGGGTTGGAGTTGGCCGCAGATTTGAGAACTTCAGAGTTGGTAGTGGAGTCAGATTCAGCTACAGTGGTTTCTTGGGTTTCTTCTCAGGGTACTGGGTGCTGGGTTTATGCTTACCTGCTTGCTTGGATTCAGAGTCTGTGTGCTTCTCTCTCGGCTCATGTTTGCCATGTCCTGCGGGAGGCGAATCAGGCTGCAGATTTCATGGCTAATTGGGCTTGCTCTCAGCAGCTCAATCAACGATTTCTTGATTCGTCATCCCTTCCTTCTGGGATTGCTGGAATTCTCGTCTTGGATGCTCGACAGACTCCTCACGTTCGTCGATGAGTTTTATTTTCATTTATGTTTTCAGTTATTTTGCTCATTTTTGGTGGTGAGTCACCACCTTGCTTTTGCTTTGACTTCATCCCACTTTGTACTTATGGAGGCTTGACTCCATGTCCTCCTCCCTTGTACTTTTTTCCTTTTAATTATATATACAGGTAGGGGTCCTGCTACACCCCCCCACCCACATTGGGTGGCTTTGAATAAAAAAAAAAAATGTCTCTGTGAAGCCCTCTTCTTTCTTTTTTTGGTCAGACCATCCGATATCCGAAAGCCACATTGGGCTCTGACTAATCCGGATTCGAGCCGGGTGGGACCACAAGGGCGGCAAAGCTCTCCCTACCGAACGCAGCTGCGTTCCCAAGACTCGAACCCGAGACCTTGGTTAAGCTAGAACAGTCTCTCACCAACTGATCTAACGCTCGGTGGTAAAGCCCTCTTCTTTCATCCCTTCACTTCAGTTAATGTCTCTGTGTTCCTTGGTCACCACCAATAATAGCATTTTGTGATGTGTCAGCACTGTAAAAGATCAACAACATTTGGATCATGAGCTATGATAAAATTCCAACAAACTAAGATTTATATATATATATATATATATATATACTTTATGTTTGATAAATTGCTAATTTTTTCATCTAGTTTATCGGCCTATTTCTGGGTTAATTCCTGAACACATGTACCAATTGTTGATTTTTCTTGAGCTTTTTTCTATCGCAAAATTCTTGGTTAAAGTTTTTGTTTATTTATCTCTAATATGTTAATAAAATTCGATGTGTCATCCCTCCTAAAACATTCTTAATTTGTTGGAGGATCCAAAAGAGACAAACTTAAGTCATATCTATGGTCCCAAGCAAAATTCTTTATCCAATTAGTCAGCCATGCCGCTGAATAAAAACTGTAAAATCGCGTAAGTTACCATACACTCAATGCCCTCATTACACCAAATTCAATGATAGTGCAAACTTTCCTCTCCAAATTATTGGAATTTTCCTTGTCCAAAATAATGACAATAACATAATTTTGTTGGTTTGTATACGAATTCTGTGGATCGGTGTTGTTGAGTTGTACAAGAAATTTTAGAGTTAGGATCAAAGAAATTAAAGTTTGACTGTGTATCTCAACTGAACCATGGTGAAGTCAAGAGTCTATCTAAAATCTGGGTCCAAGCAACAGTTACTTCATTGGGCTACCTAGCCAACAAGTTGGTCGCGGGCCAAATGCAGACACTCTGAACAATGAGAAGTGGCAGGGTTTTGATTGGCTGAAGAAACGTGAAATTGAGAAAGCAGGAGCTGAAGAGTGAAGGCACATTCAACACTAATGCATTGATTATCTCCTAGTGTTATAGTCCAATTCAAATGTCAAACAAAACATTAGATCAATCCATTTTCTTACTATGTACTTCCAAATATTGAACGAAGCATCCTTAAAAAAAAATAAAAAAAATCAGCTATAATAATCCAACAAAATTCCACGACTCCATCATCAACTAATCTTTCGAGTGAGGACCAAATATTAGATCAATCCATTTTCTTACGATATACTTCCAAATATTGAACGAAGCATCCTTAAAAAAAAAAAAAATCCAACAAAATTCCACGACTCCATCATCAACTAATCTTTCAAGTGAGGACCAAACTTTCAATTAATCTTTCAAGTGAGGACCAAACTTTCAATTCTAGCTCCCCCCCCCCCCCCCCCCCCCCCCCCAAAAAAAAAAAAAAAAGCCTAAGTGTGTATCTGTTAACCAACGAAAAGACTTGGTCTTTGAAGCTGATCAAAACTCCACAACCTCCTCTACAATACACTCTTCACCAAGTCCATATTAGGCAGATTATATCTTATTTTTTGTTCATATTTTTTAGGTTTAAACTCATAACTTCATAGCAGCCTTGTATCTATAAATATACAATGAATTATATAATGAAAGCACCGAATACAAAATACATTTTTGCAAATATTTTCACATATTCTTTTATGGTATCAGAGCATTTTTAAAAGCTCACGCTTCTTCCTTCGATTATTTTTCTTTTGTCTCTCATGGCTTCCTCCGATAATGCTCCTAATATTGGCTAGCTTATCTCCGTCAAGTTGGACGGTGAGAATTACCTTCAATGGCTATCTCAGTTTATCCCAGTCTTGAAGTGTAATCATTTCATGGGTTTCGTGGATGGTTTTGAACCGTGCCCAAATCAATTGTTTACTCTTATGGTTGAGAAAACTACTGTTGATGTTTACCCCACTTATCTACTATGGAACAAGAAAGACCAATTCGTTCTTTCTTGGATCAACACTACCTTGTCTCCAAAAGTCGTCTCAACTGTGTATGGACTCACCACTGCCCAGCAAGCGTGGAATTCTCTATCCACCAGATTTTCGTCTTAGTCCCGTTCTCGGATTAACCTTCTCCAATGCCAACTTTGTAGCTTGCGACAAGAGCATAAATCCTGTTCTGAGTATCTTGCCTATGCTAAAAACCTTGTCGATCAGCTTGCTTCTGCATGAACTTACCTCAATTGATGGCAATGATCTAGTTTCTACTCTCTTGGGCAGACTCAACTTGGCTTTAATTCCTTTTCAGAATTCAATCACTATTGCTACCAAGGACAAAAGTATGTATTTTGCAGATTTTTAAACTGTCTGTTCGAACTCCTACTCGAGTCTCACCAACGATTGATTCATCCTGAAAATTCATTCGCCTTGGTTGCTCACCAAAATCTGTCCCAATACCAGTGCCATTCAAAGTCCAAAAAATATTCAAAGCCAAACTCCAACTCTGGCCCAAGTAGTAATTCGTCCCAATCACCATATGCACCTTTACATTCATCTTTACCCATTGATCTCCATACTCGTGCACCTTGTCAAATTTGTGGCAAATTAAGTTACCAAACCCTAGATTGCTTTCATCAATTTGATTATTCCTATCAAGGTTGTCATCCTCCTCCACAATTAGCTGCGATGGCTGCTCAAGTCAATACTACTCCCATGGCTAAGGTTGATCCTATTGCTAATGAATACACATGGTATGCAGATAGTGGCGCAAATCAACACATCACTGCTCATCTTGAACAACTCTCTCTTTCACAGTCCTATACTGGCAATGATAATATTGTTGTTGGTAATGGCTCTAATCTAAAGATTGCCCACCCTGGTTCCATTCGTTTTAACTCAGATTCCTCGCCTCTTGTCATGTCCAATGTGTAACATTGTCCTCATGCTTCTGCAAATTTGCTCTCGATTAATAAATTTTGTCTTAACAATCACACCGGCTCTCATTATTCTGTTCATGAATTATAGACGGGTTGAATGCTACTCCAGGGAACGAGTGGAGGTGTCATGTATCCTCTTCGCTCACAAACACCAATTTCTCATCAACACAACCACTTCACTACATTTCTTGGTGTCAAGGCTCCAATTCATGTGTGGCACTCCAGATTTGGCCATCCTTCCCATCCCATTGCTTCCTGTTTACTTCAGGCTCATAGTTTACCATTTAATTGCTCATTAAATAAAATTATTGTATGTGAAACCTTCCAATTAGGCAAGAGGAAACAACCCTCACTGCTGGAAACAACAACCCTTTCTACCATCAACTAGGATTTCTTCTTCTCCTCTTGAACTTGTACACTCTGATGTTTGGTCTTGTTCAACAAAGCCTATTGAGGGTTGTCTTTATTATGTTCTATTTATTGGTGATTATTCATGCTTTACATGGTTCTATCCATTAAAGTCGAAATCGAAAGTGTTCACATGTTTTGTCAAATTTAAATTGTCAGTGGAAAATCAATTCTCTAAATCTATTAAAAATTTTCAAACGGACAATGGCAATGGATTTATCTTAACCAAATTTCGAAATTTTTTTTGGCTATGAATGGCATCTTGCTTTGCCAAAGCTATCCTTACAAATCTCAGCAAAATAGTTTGGCTAAGCGTAAACATCGTCATATCATGGAAATGGGTTTAATACTTCTTGCTCAATTCCATTTATCAACATGATTTTAGGTTGATACTTTGCTCACATCCATTTTTTTTTATTAATCGATTACCCACCCTAGTGTTGCAAAATAACTCTCCATTCTATCAAATATTTGGCAACATTCCTGATTATACTTTTCTCAAAACTTTTGGATGTGCTTGTTATTCGATACTACGACCATATAACTCACATAAACTAATGTTTCGTAGTAAGCAACGCATTTTTCTTGGTTATGGTTCGTCTCATAAAGGATATCGCTGCCTTGATCCCACAACACATAGAGTCTATATTTTGCGAAATGTTGTATTTGACAAGGAGTTGTTTCCGGCAGCTAAGGGTACGCCTTCTTCCTTGTCCTTACTTCCCTCTACCTCTCACTCTTCCCCTCACCCTGATCCCCTTATTCCCTTTCAAATTCCTAGCCAACTACCACGGTCACCTATCTCTCCCCCAACCCCTAATTCTTCTGTTTCACTACCTCCATCCCGGCTACAACTTCTCCCCAACGTTTGGATCAACCTTCTATTCCTCTTTATTCTCCTACCCAGTCAAACTCATCTACTATTTCTCCTTCACCTCCTCTACCTTTATTCTGGCCTCCTGATGACTCTCCATCACCAGATTCACTATCCCCTCCTCCGCCACATCCTCCTTCTTCTTGGGTTGTTACTCGCTCTCAGACAGGCAAATCTTAAACCCAAATCTTTTTTCGATTATAATTTTTTTACTCCACTCACCACCCACTTCTTGCCTTACATGCTATTAACCAACCAACTAAGTCCATCTGCTATTCCACTGTAGTTTTATCACTAGAATGGTGCACTATCATGGGGGAGGAATTTGATGCCTTAATTTCGCATGGCATATGGTCCTTGTGTCCTCGACCTTCTAATCATAACATTGTTTGGAATAAATGGGTTTATCCTATCAAACAAAAATATGATGGATCTATTGATCACTATAAAGTTCGGTTGGTTGCCAAGGGATTTGATCAACTTTGTGTTGTTGATTTCATTGAGACTTTTAGTCTCGTGATTAAGCCTTCTACCGTTCGTGTTCTCTTAACCTTGGTTGTTCACTTTGATTGGGATGTGGTGTCAATTGGATGTTTCTAACACATTTCTTAATGGATTTCTAGTAGAAGAGGTTTATATGGAACAACGTCATGGTTTTGTTGATTCTCAATATCCAGATCATGTTTTTCGCCTGTGCAAGGCCCTTTATGGCTTAAAACAAGCTTACGTGCTTGGTACACTCGCATTCGGGATTCCCTTTTGGACCTCGGCTTCCACTCATCTTTAGTTGATTCTTCCTTGTTTTCTTTCATCAAGATGATTTTCATATCTTTATTCTAGTATATGTTGATGACATATTGGTTACTGACACACATAACTCCATGATATCTTCTATTATTAATAGTCTTCAGTAGGAATTTCACCCTCACGTGGCCTAATATCTCATACTATATTAATCAACTCTGCCAACATACGCATCAACCTTCTATAGTCCATTGGAAAGCTACCAAACATGTGTTATGCTATCTTAAAGGAACCATTGAATATGGTCTTTAGTACTCGAAGGATGATATATTTTTGTAGGCCTTTAGTGATTCGAATTGGGCTGATAATCCAGGCGGTCGGCGTTTTACTTTTGGCTATGGTGTCTTTATTGGGCATAATCTCATTTCGTGGTCTGCCAAAAAAAGCGAAGTGTTGTCTCACCTTCCAGCACTGAGGCTGAATATCGAGCCTTGTCTCTTGCCATGGTTGAATTATATTGGCTACAGATATTGTTTTGCGAGCTTGCTCTTCCTTTTTCTTCACCTCCTGTGTTATGGTGTGACAATGTCAATCCCATATCTCTATCATTGAACCCAGTCTTCCATGCTTGGACAAAAATGTTGAAGTCAACTTTCATTTTATTCTGGAGAAAGTTATCAATGGTGATATTTTCATTAAATATATCAACACGAAAGATCAAGTTACCGACATTTTCACAAAGGATCTTTCCTCTATTCGTTTTGCTCTCCTTTGTGACAACCTGATGGTAGTTCTTCCCCCCATTAGCTTTCGGGGGCCTGTTAACCAACCAAAAGTCTTGGTCTTTGAAGCTGATCAAAACTCCACAACCTCCTCCACAGTACACTCTTGACTGAGTCCATATTAGGCAGACTATATCTTATTTTCTGTTCAGATTGTTTAGGCTTAAACTCATAACTGCATAGCAACCTTGTATCTATAAATATACAATAAATGATATAACGAAAGCACTGACTACAAAATACATTTTTGCAAACATTTTCACATATTGTTTTAGAGTAATGATACACTGACCAAATTTTGGGACCAAATTTAGAGCTCAAATGACATGGCAGCTGAGTTGGGCTTCTTTATTTGGTGCCATGTCATTTGGGCCCCAATAAAGACTCCAAATGACATGCTGCCATGTCATTTGGGCTCCAAATTTGGTCCCAAAATTTGATCAGTGTAGCATTACTCATTGTTTTAGTATCAACCTCTCCAACCAAACCCACCAACCTCATCATTCTCTCCCTTCACCAACTTCTCCCGCATCCACATAGTGTTGTGATTTTAGGTAGGATTAGGGGTTGTATGCTTCAAGGTGGGTAGGTGGGGATCACTTGTGGTGATAAATTGGTCAGTGGCAGTTTATGGACAGACTTGAGAAGGTGAAAACTCTTATAATGAAAAATAGGCATTTATTGGAGAACATGTGTATACGGCAAAGGTGAACATTGGTTTGCTGAAGGGAGTGGGGTTAGTGATGGCCCACTTGTGAGAGATAAAGGAGGGGTTAATCTTGAAAGAAATTATGAGATTTTTTTAGGTGTCTTATTTAATTATGTGAGGAGTCATAAATGGATTACTAAGGACTTTTATGTTTAAATTATGTTGAGATCACTAAATTTGATGGCTTTTCAAATCAAAATTTGAAGTCAAGGCGCAATGCATTATAACAAATCATATCTCAAGGACTGAGCGATTATTTTTCATATCCACGTTGATTTGTGTGAATAAGCAAGAATTTTTTTGGGGGTATGGACATCTAGCATGGGGTTGCTGCGCTCGCCCTCAACTTCAAGAAATTTTGGGGTTCAACTACAATCATGAATAGTTTGAAACATTTTCAAATTTTCCAACTAAAAGTTTGTAAAAATTTTAGTGGTAACTTTATATTTTAGAAATAAGAGGAATTCTTTCATAAATTAAGAAATTAGACTCAACTCTCATATTTTCAACCTAAACTTTATTTTCTCTATGACTACACACCAAGCAAAAACTCGATTATTCTCAACTCCTCTCTCCCTCCATAGTTTACGAGTCACTTAAAGGCTTAAAGATCATTAGTCATCACCCACAATATATCCAGGAGTCACAATTATTTTTTAATTCTTGAAATTTAAGTTTGTTGATTTTGTGAAGTATTGATTGTTCTCCGAATTTGCAACTTTCCACTGATGGATTATCTTTTAAATTAAATTGTTTCCCTTGATTGGACTTGAACAATATAATTGTGATAGATTAAATTGCTCCTATATTTAAGTTATGTTAAATAGAAATGTAATACTTATTTTTTTTAATTATTTCTTGCTTTGTTTATTTGGAATATCTCACTATTTAATAGTTGAATCATTATGAATAAACACTAGTATAAAATAATATTAGCAAATTTTAAGTTATCATTGAGTTTTAGGATGCCCATACTGCAGGCAAACCCTGGCCCAAATATCTAGAATACATACGTACGTCATATATACTTGAGCCACCATCCCATCACCAATGCTTGCTAACTAAAAACCACCATGCTAGTGATACAACTTATTCAAACACCACGATTTCTCCTTTACATGCACTTGAGCCAACCAAATTTACCCCCATAATTGATTGTGTGATCTCCTCTGAGAAAGAGCCTCAGAATTTCCATATCTCCAACTACACTTTTTCGGCAAGCATCTATGAGAACCAATGGTTGTGAAAGCCACCACCATGGTGTCTAGGGTTGAAGGGGTGAGAGATTATTCTAGAATAGATGCTGCTTATGCTAAGCGTCTCTATGATTTCTCCATAGGGTTCTATGACGTTTTTCAGTTTCATTGTACTAAGTGGTGCTCTTACTTCTTTACCAATAAAAAAGATTCTTAGCTAGAACAAAAAATTCAAAATTTAAGAACATTCGCAGTTGAAATTAATTTATAGTTAGAAACTCTACATATTGATTCCATTTATAGTTAGAAACTCCACATATGAAGCAAGTTCCTATATTTTTATTGAATTAGATGTGCACAATTTCTTACCACTTGCAAATATAGTTCGCAATGTGGTTTCTTGCTGAGCAAAAGGAAAAAACGAGCAGCCTCATCCTTTCTGAAGCTCATTCTTAGACCTTGAATAGATTAATATAGTGTTGGTTAAGTGTTATAGTACAAGTTGTGCTGACTTGAACAATTCGAGTTCAAATCTTCACCTTCAACATCGTTGTATATCAAAAAAAAAACTCTAACTATCAAGCTTCCTGTTACTATGTGTTCTCGGAGGATCACCTGAGTATATTTTTTTGGTCAGTCAAACCTACTACGCTAATTTCATAATGACGTAACCTTACCACTACATTAAGATTGCCCTACTATATATTTTCTTTTAATCAGTCACTACTTACATATCCCCTAACTAAGTTTGGCAATTTTTAGGTTAACCAAACTCCTATTGAGTTTCATCACGATATTTTCTCATCATGATTCATACCAACTACAAAAAAACAATACAAATCACCACGATAAACAAAAGCACCCCTTTAAGGACAAACTCAAGACAAAACATGGGTCACGTTTCTACAGTCTACCAATCACCTACATCTAAATGTGGAGTTAGAATTCAATCTTTCAGCATGTCAAGAAAGCATAAAATGTCAAACCTAGTCATTCAGTACTTGACCTACAAAAACTCAAGTTCAGGACATGCTGCTTTTAGTGAGTTTTTATAGAAGTGAATGATTAAGAAAGAAAAATGTTAAGATATTTGTAGCTATATTTTACATGGATTTTGTACTGGATATCTAATACCAAGCCTTGTAGAAAATAAGACTGCATTAAGGACAACATAGTATGCCTCATTTTAAACATTTTCTGCAACATAAAATATCTCATGATCACTAAATAACCATACTTTGATTACCACATAAGATAATATTACTTTTCTGTTTGTATTTTGCCTATTCAATTATACCTCAACACCCCATGTAAATTATTGAGGGCACTATGTCACATATATACATTCAGTAACATGTTACCAATTAGAATACAAGATATAGTTGAAACTAAGAAGAGAGATCAAACCTGAAAAAGGAGTGGATGTGTAGTTTGCTTATCTGGTTGATTTCTTTATCAGATTTTGTTCTTCTTCTTCTTCTGTTTAGCTGGACAAAGGCTAGCAACGGATCAAGTAGAAAGAGACCATCGGTGTCACCAGGGTGGCCAATTGTTGGCAATTTGTTTGATCTTGGAACAATGCTGCACCAGAATTTGTACAAATTTAGAGCCAAATATGGATCAGTTTTTGGATAAATCTTGGTTTAGTGAACACCTTGGGCAGACAGTCTGTAAAGGCTACTGCTGAATAGTTTAAGAACCATTCTTCCTTCCTTCAACATCAAAGTTGTCGTTGCACTAATAACCTTGGCTACAACTGGGGATCATTGGATTTTGGCAATTACAGTGCATACTGAGGTATACTGTTTCAGCTCTGCTCCATGGAGCTGCTGATTGATAATCGAATCAACAAGTCAGCTCTGCTTAGGCAAAAAGGCAATGGCAATATGGTTCAATAGGTAGAGGAGGATACAACAGCCTCATGTGCAAGTGGAGGTTTAGGCAAAGTGCAAGTGGTCTGGTCTCTCTATCTCATGGCTTTCAACCTAGCTACAACCTTTGTTGAGAGATCTCCTATATATGTAGTCCGAGGAATTCGAAGGCAAGAACAAGGTCATAGAATGGGTCAAAAGACTAATGTGGCAAAATTTCCTATAGTTTTTGAAATGGTTCAACCCAAGGGGAATCAGAGGAATATGGTATGGGACATGGGAAGATGCATGAAAATTTTCTCTCGATTTGTCATGGACAAGTTCAAGAAAAAAATAAAGAAGGCCGAAGGTGAAAATTGGGTACAAAAGTGGTAAACAAGATGGCCTGAGAAGATTTCCAAGACGAACATGATCATCATCGTCCTAGTAATTTGATATTCTACTATAAGTCATAATGAGAGACGTATATTTAGTGGTGCCAGTGATGGAGCAATGACAGAGTTATTATGCAGTCTTGACTTAATGAAAAAGGTTAAGAGCTTGATAGATTCGTACAACCTAACAGGAAGGTTGAAGAGAGTGACATCAACGGGAAAAAAAGTTCACGACTTGTGGGCCTTCTACCTCCACACGACATTGCTCCGTCAGGGGAGTTATACATTTGTGTATTGATAAGACCATTCACTATTTCTTGAAGCTTGATCTCTCCCCCGGATGAACCATATAGCCAAGAGAAACCAGATAGTTGTGAGAAGAAAAAAATCTCCGATTACATCCCACAATTCCTTTATTGATTCTACGGATGCAATACAAGATACCAACTACATAACATATCTCACACCAAAAAATATGAAAGTGATGATGAATGTATAATCAATTTGAATGGACCCCTAGTCCCGGGATGATCCCTTGGCTTTCAAGCCAGAGCGGTTTAGAATTGTTTCCATATGGATCAGGTAGACAGAATTATGTAGGGCCTGTAGGCTTTTCCTTGGGGGCTTTAGTGCTTACCCTTGGTCTGGCTAGCTATACTCTCTTTTAACTGGGGGCATGATAAATCTGTGACCCCAGAAACTAGGGACGTGAAGGTGAGGATGTGGCTAACATTCCCTTGAAAGAAATACCCAAAAAATGAATTGAGTAAGGATGAAATTTTCTCAACCTAGTTAATGGATAAAGTACTGCAGAGGCTATAAACATGAAAAATTATCATTGTGTTCTATTTATGCTTGTACATGATTGGCGTCATAGAATTTTCCCTAGTTTTATTCGTACTTTGCATAAATCTATCTTTTTTCACTAAAATTTCGAGAATTCAGATGGCTAAATTTCAAGGCCAATAAACAAATTCTGACCTATAGATATTTCATGATACTAGTTGATACACACGTGCATTGCACGTGAACCATTTTAAACTTAGATATTGTATATTATTAGTATAAACTATGACGTTTATCAACTATTTCACTATTTAGATTTTAATAACATAAAGTGATCGTCTATCATTTATAAGCCGAAACTAAGTGTTTCACGGAATCTCCAAAAACAAAATGAAAAATACATTTTGCTTAAAAAGAAGATTTAAAAATTAAGCCAAAATAATCCAAAATAATTACACGTCAAGTAGAGTGTCTTTGCATAATTACATTTTAACTATATGGAAATTACATCACACCTTAGCACCCATGCTTAGAGAAGTTGGATTCTAAAATTTGTTGGAGTTATAGCCTAGTTAATAGGATTTTTTTAACTTTTTACCTATTTTGCCCTTATTATGGTTTTTATGTTTTACCCAACTAGAGTGGTGTTCTGGTCAGTTGCACTCTTATTTGACTATATATACAGAGCTCTGCACTTAGTTTATGCATCATTTTTACTCCCAATAATTCTTGTTTGTATTAGAGTCAGCCAAATCCTAGCCTTCCCTAACTCTAACCCTAACCCTAATTGTAGCCGCCAAACACTAGCCTACCCTAGATTTCCCGTCACTGCCCACCACCTCGCATACCTCTTCTCGCTTGCGCCGCCAGTCCGCGACCTCCTTGCGACCTTCTCCGACAGCGGACACCTGCTAGTTTCTCTTGTCCCTAGGATCGGAGCACTCTAAGGAATTTTAGAGGGATCGGATCCCCTCAGTTGGTTCACTTTTGGCGTAGCATATCACTTATATATTTTTCTAGTTTTCTTGGCACCGTAACTGTTATTTGGGAGTTTTCTGGACCTCTTATTTGTTGTTATTGATTTGATTGGAGGTATATTATTCTCCCTTGTTTTACTCTGTTTATTTTAGACTAATTTCTGTTATGGTTGCCGCATTATTGTTGTTGCTATGGCCACTAGTGAAGGACTTGAGAGCTCTACCATTGGTACTTTCACTAGGGAGGTACCGACCACTTCTGTAGGGATACCTCTTCCACCTTTATGTTTAACCAGTATATAGTACCTACTAGCACAGTTGCATTACTGGCGATGCCAAGTATGATCTCTCAGAATGTAAACCCCCCCCCCCCAATTCTTATCTCTATATAGTAACGTAATTATTTTGAACTGCTCATATATGTAATGACGTAAGCATGAACTACATAGAGGGTAAGAATATAAATAAAAATGTTAGTCGAGGTAAAAGGGTATGTAGTAGAAGTAGGAAGTATTCCGGAGTTAAAGCACATTTTAGATAGAAATTAGGTAGGAAGGATTTTGGACCCTGCCTTAGTATTTGGACCATAAATTTTTACCCCAGATGTCCGTTTGATCTAAAATTTTTACAGTAGACACTAGACTTCCAGGGATACAAAAGAGTACTTTACGAAAATTTTCCAAATCGACCTCTAAATAGGCCAAAACTTCATTGGAAGTTCAGCTAAAAAAAAATGGGAGTACGTTCGAACGTGAAGATCCGTTCGAACGACAGTTCATCCCTGTACTTTTGTGTCTGACAGAACGCTGATGAAAAAATAAAAGTATTGGGACCAACTAACGTTCGAACGCCATTATGACGTTCGAACACCATTATGACGTTCAAACGTGAGGTTACGATCCTGAGTATCAGAATCGCGCCGAGTGGACTGTTTCTCCTACTACAAATACCTAAGGACACTTCCCTTAGCCCCATTTCTTCATTCCTAACCCTAGAGAGCCTTGGAGAGCAAGAATGAAGGGGAGAAACACAAGATTAAGGGGGAATTTTTACATTGGAACGGATCAAACCCTCTAGTTTTCACAAAAAACTACGGAATCAAGGTAGTAGTTTCTTCCTAATCTTGTTCATTGAGGCTAGGATTTATATCTATGTATGTTTTGATTCTAAATCATAGATATATGTTATGAAATCATTGTTTCTTGATGTTCTTGCAAATCTTATCATGTCTTGAGTAAAGTTATGGTTTGATAGTCATAACATCCTTGTTCTTGACATCAAAACCCTAGTTTTTCAAGAAATATTGATTTTTACCCTTGATATTTCATTGTTCTTGATTTAAAGACTCTAGTGTTTAGTTTGAACAATAAAAATTATATTTTAGATGATCTCTTGCATATTTTCTTAAATTGCTCCGTTGAAAAAATACCTATGAAATTGTGGTTCTTGATTTACTTGTGATTCGAGAAATTGGTTGGGTATTGTATCTCAATGTGTGTATTCATGCGAAGTCTTACTACATACCTGAGATACAAATGTTGGTAATGATTTGTTGTTTGTAAATTGATTTTCCTTCTTCATTTAATTTATTGCTACTGTGTAAACTTGAGATACGATGAACTATCACTATTTTCTTTCCAAAGTTATATATGATATTTGTCAAATGAGACCGACTGGCTTTATATGTTTACAAAACCTTGTTCGAACTTGGGCGGATTTTCCTACAGAGCTTAGTGCTCACCCCTATCAAACAACATTTTTCAGATTTCTGTCTAGAGGAAGAGCTTGGATTAGATGGGCAGGTGAATAGGGAACCTTAGATTAATGTGAACGTGGATCCCGAAGTGAACGTTTAGGCTATTTCCTTTATGTTCTAAATTGGGAGGGAAATTTAGAGATAATGTTAAGGCTAATATTTTTTTTATTCCGCTACAAGATAATAGTTGATTTTTATAAAATGTAATTGTCATAGTTTGACATATTTATTTTGGATGATGTTTTAGTTATTATGGATGATAAATAGAAATTCGTTTATTTATGGATTTTGTTAGTTGCTCTCACGATATGAATGATTATGGATAGTAATGCCTTCCAGGGTGGATTTTGAGGCGTTACAGGTTTGGTATTAGAGCCTAGTAATTAGGTCTTACATGGGAGCTGTAGGTTATGGATTACCACCAGAGAAGTAGGACTAGGTTGAATGAAATTGTTAATTTAAATCTTATACAAGCCTTATGTTTTGGATTAAAGTGATAATTAGGGTTTCTAGTACATTAAGGAAACTAAATTGTAAATTTATGTATAGAATGGACGGTGAACGAGGACGCGGACATGGACACGGACGTGGGCGTGGAGGTCAAGCAAACCCACCACCACCACTACCTCTAGATGCCATGAATGACATTTATCAATGCTTAAGGAAGCTAACCACTTTGGTACAACACCAAAATGGAAACAACAACCATAACGGGGGGGTTCCGCCATTAGCTTCTGCGTCGGGCAACGGGGACGAAAATAGAAGGATGATGGTTCTTAGAGAATTTTTGAGGCAACGCCCACCTACTTTCCAAGGAAGCCCTCATCCTTTGGATGCGGATAAGTGGATTCGCAGGGTGAAGAAAATGTGTGATGGCATGGGAGTTCAGAGGATCTACGGGTCGGCCTAGCTGCATATCTGCTGGAAGGGGAGACAGATCATTGGTGGAACTCAGTGAAAAGAATAAGGAACACTGATGCTTTTACCTGGGAGGAGTTTGATCAGGTCTTCCAAGACAAGTATTTTCCTGAATTGGTCAGGGACAAAATGACTACAGATTTTTTGGCTCTAAGACAAGGTAGCATGACGGTGGCGGAGTATGAGAGAAAGTTTGATAAGCTATTCCGCTATGCGACGGAGTTCATATCTACAGAGGTTATGAGGGCTAAACGATTTGAGTAGGGCTTGAGGCCTGCCATCAGGGAGAAGCTTGTGGCTCACAAGATCTGGGCTTATGGGGATCTAGTTGATAGAGCTACACTGGTGGAGAGAAACATAGAGGACAACCAGCGGTGACAGAACTTCGCGAGGGGAGGTCCGATTAGGACTGGTGCTAGCAGTAGTGGAGTACAGAGGGTAGCACCATACCATCGCCCAGACTAGGTGGTTGGATAGAGATTTCAGACAGCTCGAGGAGTTGGAGCCTTATCAGAGAGGGTAGAAGTAGACCCACGAGCCTGCTTTGTGTGTAGAGGTCTGGGGCATATTCAGAATCATTGTCCAATCTTTCCACCCCAAAAGAATACACAGACGACAAGACAGGTAAATGCAAATAAGCCACCACTATAGAAGCCACTACAACAAAAATCGGTAGGAGATGTAGCACCAGGCGGTACCAATCAAGGAAAAGTTTTTGCTTTGACCCAACCGGAGGAAGATATTTCCAATGCAGTTGTGGAAGGTATTGTTCTTCTCTAGAATTCTTGGGTCCGAATTTTATTTGATCTGGGTACTACTCATTCCTTCATATGCACTACATATGCTATTAAATTGGGATTAGAATTTGTGAATCTAGAACATGTTTTGAGTATTGACATACCTACGGGAGAACGGTTGGATACTAGAAGGGTGTGTAGAGGTTGTGTGATCCGAATTGGGGAACAAGAATTAATCAGTTTCATAAATGATCGGAATTCATTCCACCCATTTTCCACTACGAGCAATAGATTCTTGAAAGCTAAGGTGGGGAGCAACTTGAGTTTCTTAGCCAGCTTAATGTGAGATGATCGAGATAAATCCCAGTCTGATGTGGTATTGATAGTGTCGGATTTTCTGAATGCCTTCCCAGATGAACTACCGAGTTACCCCCACAGAGAGAAATTGAGTTTACGATTGATCTATATCCGGGAAGCGAACCCATATCCATTGCTCCCTATAGGATGGCACCTTTGGAGTTGAAGGAGCTAAGGAAGCAGTTGGACCAACTATTAGCTATTGGGTTTATCCGTTTAAACACTTCACCTTGGGGATCTCCGGTGCTCTTTGTGAAGAAGCATGATGAGACACTTCGGTTATGCACGGACTATTGAAGGTTGAATTGAGTGAGAGTGAAGAATAAATACCCATTGTCACGAATTGATGATTTATTCAATCAGTTGATGGGTTCTAAGTATTACTCCAAGATTGATCTTCGCACAGGGTACCATCAACTGAGGATCAAGGAGGAGGATATTCCTCAGACAGCTTTACGTACCAGGTATGGTCATTTCGAATATACTTTAATGCCGTTCGGACTGACTAATGCTCCTGCAGCCTTTATGGATTTGATGCACATAGTATTCCGGCCGTGTATAGATCAGTTTGTTATTATGTTTATTGATGGCATATTAATCTATTCACGGACATAAGGGGAACATGAACATCATATTTCGGTAGTGCTACAGACGTTGAGAGAGCATAAGTTATATGCTTAGATGAGTAAATCTGAGTTTTGGATGAAGGAAGTGAAATTCCTTGGCCATGTTATGTCAGAATAAGGTGTAGTTGTTTGTAACACCCCAACCCGGGGTACAATATATGTAATCCTTACTTATTCTTGTCATACACAACCCAACAATTAGTCATACCGACACTCAACCTGAGTGATATCACCCTAACATTATTCAAGACTCAATCGACTGGACAATAGACTGGTCTGCATCTTCCTCTACAGTGCCTGAAAAGGAGAAACTATAGGGGTGTGAGCTAAACCACGTGCTCAGTGAGTATACATGTTGTATATGAAAATGAAATGATAGTAATACACTGAAATAGGTAGATACTACGTAAATACACGTATCAAACAACAACATCAATCCAATTCCAAAGAATTCACAAGCCACATCACATCCATACCACCCCTCATCGGGTAATCGATCCCACATGGATCCGTGTCTCCCGAACCTCCCGGGAACACCACAGTGCTAGCACGCCCAGTGATTAGTCATCGACGCCCCTGTCTCAAACAGTGCGCCACATTCCACAATACACAATTCACAGTACAAAACATCATTCAATCACATAAACATGTAGCACATTATCTTGAAGATTTGCTATTAAGTTCTATCATTTACTATCGTCTTATAATAGCATTTCTAAAACATATAAAGATATACTCCCACCTCAAGTGTACCGAACTACGACGAGCCTTCGAACCTACCGATGGACTCCTTCGGTGTTTTCGTATCTGTTTCAATACCAACTGTCCTACCTGTTCCACCTAACACATTTGTAATTAAAATATCAACATTTTTATGACATTGAATAATTAATCATGCACTAATGCATGCAAGATGATTCAACCCAAAGTGCACCGGTAACCCTGATTACCGCACTGTTCACTCACATACTGGCACATTAGATTTAGGGATCATATTTCCTCTCCAAATCTTCAAAATCACTCACATTAATCACAATTAGGATTAAGTAGCTCAAACACATTGACCAGGGGCCCATTTTCACACATTTCGACCCCGAATCCTAAAAATTGCACTTCCGGCACTTCGTACTTTTCACATCGGATATTATATCCATTTGCATTCGAAATTTACATTATCACATCAAGTATCAATTAAAAATGCAGCATGCAAAATTTCAGGTCATTTGAATTAAAATTTACACATGTGATAATAATATTTAGAAATCAGGGTTTCGACATTACCGGCACCCATTTCCAATTTTTATCGTACTTTTCTTTTAAAATAATCACACTTAAACTCACACACTTATTAAATAATGTAAAACAGCCCATTAATTGAACCCTTAAACCCCCAATTTCACTACCATAATTTTGATTTCAATCTAGTCCACGAAAAGCATTCCGAACATCTCAAAGGGTCATTTTCCACACTTTTCTCGCATCCGATTGAATACCCATTTAAAACCCATTTTTAACAGCCCCTAATTATATTTAACACACTTAAATAAACCCACAAAAAATCTGTTTTTAAAATTAAACTAAAACAGCCCACATATACACACATACTTAAAATTTATCACACACACACACTAAAATGAACACTCACACACACACCCTTACCTTCTTCTTGTTTTCTTCCTCTTTTTCTTTTTTCCCCACCTTCTCTTGCCTTCTCTCACTCTCGGCCTGGCATGGAGTTTCCCCCAAGTTTCTTTCTTTTTTTTTTCCTTTCCTCTACCTCACGGTTTTGAGCTAGAAACCCACAAATTCTCTCCTTCCTTGCTTTCGGCTTAACCCACACACACACATATTTTTTTCTTTTCTCTTTTATTCTCCCTCACTCTCTCGGTTTCCACCAAGCAAACCCACACACACTTCTACACCATGAAGTACACTCACACACACCCGGCAAGCACACACCTACACTTGGCTTTGAATTAACACATGCACTTTACTAATGCTACACATGTAAAGATAACTTATTAAATTGAGTAATTATGCTTGCCTCCCCCAAGTTTTTAAGTGATTTCGAAATCGACCCACTAATATTTTCACACATGAAATTTCTATAAATGGGTCTCACCAATACATCACTAACGGGGTCCACCTATCCAATGTATGCTCACATATATCATGGCTATGAAAAATTTAATTTAATTAACCCTTTAATAATTTCACATAATTACAATTTAGCCCACAAAATTATGCTAATATGCATGCAATGCATGATCGGGTCTCACATTGTTGACCCCGCAAAAGATCGAAGCAGTGATGAAGTGGAAATCACCGAGAAATGTGACAGAAATACGTAGTTTTCTGGGCTTAGCAAGCTACTAGCGGAGGTTTGTGGAAGGGTTCTCAAAGCTAGCGATGCCAATGACCCGCCTTATGAAGAAGGGGGAAATATTCTTGTGGACTCAAGAGTGTGAACTAACCTTTCGCCCCTTGAAGGAAAGGTTGACAACAGCTCGCGTCCTCATTATTCCGAACAGTGGGGAAAGATATGATGTTTACACAGATGCTTCGTTATGAGGCTTGGGATGTGTGCTAATATAGGGAGGTAAGGTAGTTGCTTATGGCTCGAGACAACTAAAGATTCATGAGCAGAACTATCCCACTTATGACTTGGAGCTTGCCGCTGTGATCTTTGCTCTTAAGTTGTGGAGGTGTTACCTGTATGGAGAAAAGTTTCAAGTGTTTTCTGATCATAAGTGTCTCAAGTATATATTCATGGAAAGACTTGAATCTTCGGCAAAGAAGGTGGATTGAATATCTAGAAGATTACGATTTCACACTCGACTACCATCCGGGAAAATCTAATGTAGTAGTAGATGCAATTAGCAGAAAGTCTTGGGGGTGAAATCAATGTTCTTGCAGTTAATAGGTGGAAGATGATTGATGCTTTGAAGGAATTTGGTCTATTGGTGGGTAGACATGAGGATCGACCATGCTTATTTAATCTTGTAGCTCAACCAATTCTTCGACAAAGGATTGTGGAGTTGGAACGATTAGATACATAGTTGGGAACTATCCGGGGTAGATTGGAGAAGAAAGAGATTATTGTGAATTGGTCTATACATAATGATGAGTTTCAGTTTCGTGGAAGACTATGTGTACCAAACAATGACCAAGTAAGGGAAAAAGTGTTGGGGGAGTGTCATCATTCAAAATTCTCCATACATCCGGGTAGTACTAAGATATATAGAGACATGAAGCGTCAATATTGGTGGAAAGAAATGAAACAAGACGTGGCTAAGTATGTTGCAAAGTGCGCAGTGTGTCAACAGGTAAAGATTGAGCATCAAAGACCCGGATGTTCGCTCTAATCCTTACCAATTCCTGAGTGGAAGTGGGACCATGTTACTATGGATTTTGTGTCAGGATTACCCAAGAACGTCAAGGGTCATAATGTGATTTGGGTGGTAGTTGATAGATTGACAAAGACTGCCCACTTTATACCTGTTAAGACCACAGATAATTTGGTAACGTTGAGCCAGTTATACATTCGAAAAATAGTGAGGTTACATGGGGTACCGTTGTCGATTGTGTCTGATTGAGACAGTCGCTTTGTGGCTAAATTCTGGCAGAGCTTGCAGAAGGCATTGGGAACAGAGTTGCATTTTAGTACAGTCTTTCATCCTCAAACAGACGGACAATTTGAGAGGGTGATCCAAATTTTGGAAGATATGTTGAGGCATGTGTTCTTGACCTCAAAGGGAGTTGAAGTGAACATCTTCCATTGGTGTAATTTGCATATAACAACAACTATCAGACAAGTATTGGAATGGCTCCTTATGAGGCATTGTATAGAAGACCATGTAGGTCCCCGACTTGTTGGTTAGAAGCTGGAGAAAGTAGCTTTTTTGGACCAGAAATTGTTCGGGAGACTACTGAGAAAATTCAACTAATTAGGGAAAGACTACACACTGCTCAAAGTAGAAAGAAAAGCTATGTGGATAGAAAAAGAACACCCTTGAAATTCCAAGAGGGGAACTATGTGTTCCGCAAGGTGTTACCTAAAAAAAGAGTGTTTAGATTTGGCAAGAAGGGGAAATTATCCCCAAGGTATACCAGACCATTTGAAGTGATCAAAACTATGGGCAAAGTGCCGTATCAACTTAGGTTACCAGCCCAATTGTCAAGAGTACATGACGTGTTCCATGTGTCAATGTTAAGAAAGTGTCAATCTGATACAACGCATGTCATGGATTTTGGAGGGAATTGAAATTCAAGATGGAGTAACATATAAAGAACAACCGGTGGAGATTCTCAATACCAAGCAGAAGGTGTTTTGCAATAAAGTAATCCAACTGGTGAAAGTCTTGTGGCAACATCTTGGGATGGAGGTTGTGATGGGTGAACAAGGTAGAATCGTTGTGTAGATTCCTGAGAAGCAACCAACATACATGAGAATGGGGATGAACCAACATATATGAGAATATAGGATGATGCTACTGAGTTATTTATCGAATGCTTTAATTTCTAGCATGTTTATTCCTTTCACTGATTTATTGTATTCCTTACACTTGAAATCATTGCAATTGTCATGATTTTACTCTCAAAAATTTATATATGCTATTTTTCAAAAGAGATTTGCCTTCATTTTATTGTTTGAAACCTTGTTGGGATTTGAGAGGGATTTCCTACGGGCTTTTGCTCACCCCGTACAACACACTTACAGATTTTGGCATAGAAGATGATATCAATTTAGATGAGCAGGTTGATTATGAGCCGTTGGAGGATCAATATATGGACCCTGCCTTAGAAGAATAGAGTTGTTCTATTTCTATTTTAGAGTTGTTCTATTTCTGGTTTAGAGTTTGAGAGATCTTTATGAAACAATGTTTTAGCTAGTTTTTATTATTCCGCTACTAAATAGTATTTGGTTTGAATTGTAAGTTGGAGAGGTTTTAATGTTTTATTGGCTTAAGCATTTATTCTTTATTACATGGATGAATGATGGTTGTTTTAATGGTTAATTTTAGTTGCTCTCATGGTTGGATGGTTTGTAGATAATAATGCCTCCCAGAGTGAATTTTAGGGCGTTACAATACATAAACAAGTTAATGATCATATAAAAAAATTAAAATAATTAAAATAATTCAATAAGATAAAAAAGAATTATAAATATATATTGATAATAGATAATGCAATACCATAATTTTCATGAAGAACATACAAAACAAAAAAGAACATAAAAATAGTAATGAAACAATAGATTGTATTCCAAAAAGTGTGGGTCATATAAGAGATGAGAGAGACACAGATGTATAGATCTGTTTGTTAAAAATGTGTAATTAGCCATGATGATCTATGTCTATTTACAATTCCTATGAATTATATTATTAAACAGTTGCAAACAGATAGAATGGGTATAAAACAAGACATATGTAATGTTTAATATATATTAGATGACTAAATTACTAAAAACAAAATGTGACACCATATTGTAACATTAAACATCTTAACGGCCCACACATTATTTTTGAAAAATTAAGAAAATTCATAAAATATAGAATAACATATATATTATATTTAATCATTGCGTATTATCCAGTAATAAATTTGTCTCACTTAATCAGTTCCATGGACGAAGACTTAACCGTGAGGGGACGAGCAAAGACTACAATTATTGCGAGATACACAGACACTTTAATCCTTTAAATGAGATGAGGCACAGAAGGTCTGGCCCTAGAGCTCGATCATTAAAATAGTAACCTAGAGCCCCCAAAATTTAGGGCACAAAATTTTTTTCAGTCATTAAAATAGTTTCATGTTCTGAGGCCATCTTGAATGGACCAAATTAAAGGCCCTATATATTTTATAAGTCTATCTTAAACCTTATAGAAAACCCTAAAAGGTAACAATATTTTCACAAGTATAATTAAAGCCTATAGAAAGTTCTAAAATATAAAAAAATCTTCTAAAAAAATCTAAAAGTAATGACTTCTAGCTTTAAAAGTAGCAACCTCTCTCAAATTATTTTCACTCTTTTTTCTTCCACTCTCACCGACTCTCTCCAACTCTTTCTCTCATTCCCACTTTGATTGTCTTACCCTGATTCTTTGTCTTTATCTCCAGCTTTTTTTCTATATTTTTTTAATTTTTTTTAATTTATTTATCTGTAAGATCACAACTTCACACTTACACCCAATTTATTATCTGATTCCGCCCGATCCCAAAACCACTAAAACTCTCACTAAAATGTCTAATAATCATTAAAAAAATTATTATCTTCCTAAACTATTAAATGAGTTCACATATAAAATTCTCGCTTTAGGCCTCAATTTGTGTTAAGCTGCCCTTGCAAAAGATTCACAGATAGTACTCACACACATACAATGATTCTTCTTCCTCACAATCACACAAAACATCCACATACTGTACTCACACAGACAATGATACACCAACCCAATTAATGTAGATAATTTGAAAAAGTGTAAGAGTTAGGGTGCTTGAAATCTGGTAATATGTTCTTTTTGTTTTCCCTTTGTTACCTAAATTTAATGGTGTTTCTAAGCGAAAAAAAAAGGTTGCTACCAAAGGGAGAAAAACAGAGGAACTAGATGGAGTTGAAGGGCTTTTTTTTGTGTGTTTGTGGTGGAAATTTCATTTAAGTTGTCCTTTGTAATTGCTAGATGTTTGTATTGAATTTTTTGATATAATAAGCAGGGTTTTTTTATAGAATTTGTACAAGACATGTTGCAATTTTTTTCGTCATAGTTTTGCTTTGCTTTTATGTAAAACTTATTAAAGGTGAAGTAAGTATAAAATATTATTTACGGCATATTATTTAGTCGATTTTTGGTGGAGTGATTGACAATGTAATTTACCCCTTTGATTAGGGAAGACCCAGGTGGTACAACATCATCAAGAAGAGAAAAGTATGGTTTTTGGGATACCCAGTTGGATTTGAAGTGATTTTGTTGAGGAACACAGTGACAAAAACAAGTGGAAAGGGGTAATGGGGAAAACAATGGAGCTCTAAGACAGTATGTAGGATCGAAGGTGCCTCAATTGAGATGGACACCTGATCTTCATCAATGTTTCGTTCTTGTCATCAACAGGTTTGGAGGCCAAGATAGTAAGTTCTTAATGTTTAGTCTGTAAAGGTTTCTGGTGTTTGTTCTTTAGTTTCCATTTCCTGTAAAAACAATTAGTGGTCATTGTTGCAAGAAGAAGTATTTGTGCTTTAGGACATTTCCTGTAGATTTGAGAAATCAAATATAATTTTTTGGAGTTTGTTTTAATGAGTTTTGTGACTTAAAAAAAAGTTTGATTATTGTGATTCGAATGCTGGGTCAGTTTAGGGATGAGAATTTTCATAGTTTTTATGGTGGTTTATATAGGTTAAAATTTTGGAAATACTATCTTCATAGGAAATTTTGGCCTTTTTTTTCCCGATTTATTAGACAGATAAACTTATTCGGTCTCATTATGTGTGCTTTTCATATGCTCCAAGTTCAATGCATCTGGTGTGCTGCCTGAGGGAATGTCTGCCTGAATGGCAGTCTGTCCTTTGGTTTTCAAAGAGAGATCAAGAGTTGGCAGAGACTATTGGAAGTTCAATTGGTCTGTTGCAGCTGGGTCATTCAGCCGCAATTTTCAGCTGGCCGCTGCTTCCTTCAGCTCTTGTTTTCAGCTGCCAAGGATTTCTACAGGAGCACATTTAATAGATGTAGGCCATTAATTCTGCTTGTTTTGTCTGATTTTTGAAGGCAAATATTGGTTTAGTTTTGGATACTCATACTGTAATTAGGATTGGTTTAATCCATTGAAGGATTAAAGCCAACTCCCACACTTTAGAACATTTTGTTATTTTGCTTCTTGTAAATTCTTCAATTTTTTGGAATAAAATTCCTCTTTTACCCAAAAAAAAAAAAAAAAAGGTCTTGATAGTGGAAATGCTTTTGGCCTGAGTTTGTTTTGGTCTGAAGTCCTGTGGTGAGTGAGGTAGGAGCTGATCTGTGGAGGGGTATTGGAGTGCTAGTTTCTGGATGCCAGTACTGCCAGTCTATTTCTGCATCAGAATATGCATCAAGGTCTGCTGTACAGAAGGAGGGTGCTGGTATGCTGATGATCTGGACTGCAACAGCTGAACAGGAATTTTTTAACTGCTTTGATTGTAACAGTTTGCATGTTTTGGTGAAGCTGTAATTGTTTTCCGTTGTAACAGTTACTGGTTTTTGAATTCTTTTAATTTTGGAGTTTAATTAACAAAAAATTTTATTTTTAAAAATTTTTAAATAAAAAATAAAATTTTTTAAAAAAAAAATAAATAAATAAATGCCATTTCTTTTTCCTTTGTTACACCCTACTTGTCCTCCCAACAGAGGAGGGAGGGTGGGAGTTGCTTCATATTTGGATATGATTTTCCTTTCTAAACCATAAATTTTTTATAAAAGATACGGAATTAAGGGAGGATTAATTCAGGTGGTTTGGACATATTTATAGACGGTCTATTATGACAATGGTAAGGTAGATCAATATGATAAATTCATGTGTCACACATGGTTGATGATATCCTGGAAATCAATGCATTTCTCTATAGCTAGTAACCCATTTATGTCTGGGATGTTTTGTGTGAATGTTGGCATGATGCAATTGTGCATCTTAATGCATGTGCCACTGGTTGGGCAGCGAAGCATCGGTGTCAAGCTCTCTTTAGGTCACTTGTATCGGTGTCAATATCTATTTACGTCACTTACATTTAACAACACGTGTTTCTCCGCATCCAATGACACGCGTTTCAAGTATTCACACGAAATGACTTGAGTCACTTCAAACCCACTGCAAACTTTTTCATTACAGACAGATATACTAACTTTTGACTTCACAGATCTGAAAAAGTAAAAGTGGTTCAAGAATATTTTTTTAACATATTATATTGTCTTGAAGGATTAAAGGCATGATCTTGGCTAAGCTATTTCTTGCTAACAACTGCTGCTTCTTGGTATTTTCGATGTAATAAAAAACATGTATCTTTTCCTTAAAACTGTCCACCTTGTATTCAAATATATATATACCGACTACATAAGCACATTTCATTCACCAATAAACATTGTATTCCAATAAATACAGCCTGCCTAACAAAGCACATTCTAGCTCGCAGGCAACTTTGTATTCCAATATATACATCTCGTCTAACAAAGCACATTGTATTCCACTATATACATACCGCCTTCATTCTCACATTCCTGCTAATATACTTCTACATTTCCCCGTTTCTATCCCTCATTCTCGGGCCTTATGTATGAGTTTGTTGCGAACTTTGTTGTCAGGGTGAGTAGCTAATGAAAACGTGAAGTTCATCCGCATTTCGTTCGAATCTTCCTGCGATAACATGATACCACCTGGTTAACTTAATGCGCTTACAGGACAGATATAAACAAATTATAGAACTACAATCGCGACATGTCGTAGGTTGCCTATGTTATATAATTCACCTTAATGCTAAAGTCTGGACAAAGCAATGGAGCCAGGATCATCTTGACAACAAACATTCCACAATCATATGCATTCCCCTGACGTGGGGCCCAAGCCGGTGCGGACAAAGTGAATGTTCCCAAATAAGGTTGGTAGTTATGTTGTGTAGCTTCAAGGACATCATCTAATTCAAATACCACATTATGCACAACATTCAGCCGAGTAGAAATATTGTCACCAGGAAGCGGGTCCAACAAAAGAGCTTTCTGTTCAGTTACGTCAATGACGCATAGATACCAATGGGAGTTGTTCTCGTTGATGGGGATGTATATCTAAATTTGT
The DNA here is from genome assembly GCA_951799425.1 of Ilex aquifolium. NCBI lineage: Eukaryota > Viridiplantae > Streptophyta > Magnoliopsida > Aquifoliales > Aquifoliaceae > Ilex > Ilex aquifolium. Next base: position 25,107,706 of record OX637399.1, read on the forward strand.
TTACACAGCCAAACATTGTTGATAAGCGTGGATCAATGTAACTAATGTTACGCCTTTGAAATCAAAAAGGATTAATTTTATGGTTAATACACACCTTGTCACAATATGTAAAATATTTTATGTACTTCCCATTCACAGCACACATAGATTGAAGCAAACTTTTTTTACTTGCACTGTCAGCCGTTCCAGCACGAGCCAGTGCCTGTTGCTGAATACAACAAACAAAATTATAATCAACATATTGTATGTATTTTTTTTAAAAAAATAACAAATTAGGTACTACAAATAAACACAATTTTATTTCCGAGAACCACGTGAGTAGATACCACCTCTCTAACCCAGTTTTAGGATTTGTCTTATCTTCATTAGATAACAAATTGTGCGCCAAGTCCACAACCTGTGACAGTCATTGGAAAAATACTAAAGTAAATTGCAATTGGTTGCCTATGGTACCGACGTATGGATAATATTTTAAAAAAATGAAATATTGTTCCTAATTTTCCAACCGAATCAAGTAACCACTGCTTTGGTAATAGTGTCATGAGACAATGGCGTCTAGCATGATCATGTTCAAACCTAATTAAATCCTCTCTGTTTTAAAAAAAAAATAAAAAAATTAATATTACACACAAAAAATAAGCATACAAATACTTTCGCTCACATAGTAATTCATTTTTTAAATTGTATCAATTGGTACATTAAAAATAAAGATACCTCATGTCAAGATTCTTGTCAAATATGTAATTCAGAATCAATTGCTTATCTTCAGGATATAGTATGTCTACATTTGCATATTCCTCAACGTGCTGTGGAATACCCAAAGTAGAATCTGAAATCTGTTTCCCCAATCTGTGTCATTAAACTACCATTCAAGTTTGTCACATAATCAATAATGGAAAAAAAACATACCTTATGAATTTCAGCAACTGATGCACTTGTACAAGACAATTTCAGTTTGTTAGCAGAATTGTGCGGAGTCTTGTACACATCGATCGATGCCTTATTCTCATAACAATTCATGTTGTAACCGCCCTGTGCACAGATAATTTGAACATCAACATGTACAAAACCTTGGATAATAATATTAACTGATGTCAGAACCTTAGGCATTAATTGTTTATGCATGGAATTGTCCATTTCTTGAATGTGATCCGGGGGATTATTCACCTCCCCCTTGCCCTCTTTGTTATCATCCTTCTTCACCCAACGATTCTGTGGTTAAAGGGAGTAAAATATAAGTGAGGATAACGTATAATGTAATTAATTAATACAGTAAGTTTGATGTATGTTATACCTTTGGTTGTTCATATGGTGAAATCACATATTTGCTTGGCCTCCGTTTAGAATCTCTTCTTAGCTGCATTGGTGGGAACGATGTTTGGGTGCATGAGTAAGAAGCCTCTTGCATGTCACCAACGTCATTCTGTTTGTAACCGTCATTGTCAATATTCACTGGCCGTCGCCGTGCCTCCTGGAATGGATTTGGTGGTGGGGTGTGGATAGCAGCAATGGGTGTCCAAATCTGGTAGTCCACATCCACTTCATTCCGGGAATTGGCATTTACGCCTTCATTCAAGTCAATTTTATTTTTTTTCTCATCAACTTCTCCGACAGCAGCATCATTCTCTATGTCTTGGTAATTTGATGGTTTAGGAAACAATCCACCCATGAACATTTGCATCATGTTAACCATTGACCCCACCATGCCAGTTAGGTTAACAATCGCATTCTCCATCCTAACCATTCTGGCCTCCCATTCCTACACATTTACACAATTAATCACGTGTCCTCAACTTATTATAAATCAATGTGATTTCAGTATCATGGTATATACGTACCGGTGGTTTTTCATCTGATGTCAAAATAGGTTGCTTCACTTCATGGGTGGATCGTTTACTAAGGTTTACTGTAGCAACTGGTTGAGGTTTATTCATGGTGTCGTCCAAAACTTTGCAAGTAACTTCTTGACATGCTAGTCGTTTGGACTTCTTCAACATGCTTACATGTTTCTTAATTTCCTCATCCCCCCATGCAGCAATTCGAGGGTTGCTCCTACATGGCGGTTGTTTAACAAACACTGCTTTGGGTGTGACCCGCTCTAGATATACTATCTACATTAAAAAAATAAACGAGGTCATTCAGTAAAAGTTTTGTGAAACAAGCACAACATAAAAATACTAAAAAAATAAAGTGATGCCTTACCATAAAAACAAGTAAACATCCACTAACATTTTTTTGATCACGTGTTTGATATTTCGTACCCCTTCAACCATACCATCAAATACAAATTTCGCCCAATTTCTCTTTCCTATAGAAGGAACGTCTACAACACTGTGAAGATACCCGCTGCTGATTGAAGTACGCATGGTTGGGTATAGAAGATGTCCAATAAGAAATAGCACAAAATATATCCTAAACTCATCCGAAGCCACTTTAAGTACACAAAGTCTCTCACTCACATGTCTCAACGGGATATCCTTAACGCCATTGAATAATGAATTCCAAATGCCATTAATTCTTTCACTGGGCCCAGTAGTCTCCATGTCCAAGCCTTCGTTTCTCAAACCCATGACACATTCAACATCCATGGCTGATAACTGAATAGCTTCACTGTACACATTTAATGTCAATGACACAGTGTCAAACTGTTCAATCAACCATGCACATAAACCCCGCTTCAGTTCCCCACATTTGAGGCTCAAGATCCCTCCAAAACCAAGTTCTTTTATTGCAGCTTTCTGCTCATCACATAAAAGTCGTATCATTTTTACAATTTTCCCAGGCGAACACCTTGTACCAAGCGTCCCCTTTGATAATTTGTCAAAACATAGACAAAAATGTCAGTTGGAGAGGTGAAGTAAATGTAAACGATGAATTGTGAAAATTAGCATCGAAATTATATAATTACCCGTACTGTTATTTTCCCAGAATTATCTTTCACACGATCATATTCACTCTTCGCATGTATAGACATTTCTTTGTATTTCTGTTTCTCACTATCTGCCATCTTCCTCCATTGGTCAGCCAGTTGTTTAATCACCTTATGAGTACAAGTTCAATTGGAAGACATTATTAATTTCACTATTCCAAACAATACTCGCTCGTTGTAACACAAATTATACCTCGCGTGTCACTTTTTGATCAGCGTTTCCTTTGATATTCTCCATTTGTTCCTTACTATAATGGAAGTACAACAAATGCGTACATTATCAAATATACATTAACCACAAAATAATTTTACACTACAATACACAAATTTTTCATACTAGAAAAATAGCCATGCACTAGGTGGACGTTGTGCTTTCAAGCCTTCGACCTTTGACTCCTGTGACCTCTTCTTCCCCCTGGAATATGTACCATAATATGAAGTCTGAAATGTGATGAATCTGAAATATATTCAACAATATAATCATATCTTACATTACAAAAATCGCCAAATTGGACTTCCCAAGTCTATTGCCTTGCTACTACCCTGCAAATAACACATGGTATATAGGTCAAATAAATAAGTATATGCTACACATGCACTTCTCTAAACCAGTCAGAAATCCTTCTCAAACACACTCACTCACCAACACATTCATTCACAACTATAACATCATTACCAGTACGTAAATGTTTCCAATTATGACACACACAGAGATGTCAAACACTGAAAACATACCATTTATAAAAAATAACATTTCATATATTCACTACTAATTTTATGATACCTTATTATGTATCTCCTCCTGGTCGTTAATCACAACAAGCCGAAACTAAGACAAATGAGGAGGAGTGTACACACTTCTACGTAGACCAAAACAAACCTTTTTTGGAATACTGAAAGGGGATACTTATGACCTCAAACCCATATTGCAAGGAATAAAAAGATTGTGATGCATAGGGAGGCACAGAATTCGGAACAAAGAAGATGGAATCGGATGAATAGGGGAGTGGTGATTTTTTGGAAGATAGAAAGAGGAGACCAGTGAGCTCAATGTTTAGAGGATGGAGGGAGCTGGGTAATGGTTTTTGGCGGGATTATAGAGGAAATAGGAGGGAACTGCTGTAGCTAGTTGTCACAACCTGATTGGTTGGTATGGAAATAAACACTAAACGACGTCGTTCAGCCTGGGGAAAAAAAAAAACTTCCGACCGATCAAACTAATATACGATCGATCGAATAGTTTCAGCCTACCACATTTAACCCGCTAATATGAGGGACTGAAAAACCATTCTTCTACTACAACAACACCTCTACCTTGATCTATCGCAAAATAAATGATCGATCATGAAGTGGCAAAATGTTAATGATAGATCGAATAACTAACTGATCGATCACTAACTTTCAGAATGTGACCAATTTAGATCAATCTAACTGATCAATCACTACAATTTGATCGATCTTTAACTTGTTGATATGTACACGATCGATCATTATTCAGTGATCGAATAATCCATTACAATATTTGATCGATCTAATAAATTTATGATCGATCATATTGTGCTAATGGGTAGGGTTTAAAAAAAAATTAAATTACATGAATTAGATCGATCAAACATAAATTCTGATCGATCATATTGTCACAGTTGTTTCAACCAGAGTATTAAAAGTACTGTGGCGGTCTAATCGATCGTGTACAAAAATGATAGATCAAATAAGTATTCTGTGATGGATCAAATTCGAGTTTTGTACATATTTGATCTATCATTTTTTTACACGATCGATCAGACCGCCACAGTACTTTTAATACTCTGATTGAAACAACTGTGACAATATGATCGATCAGAATTTATGTTTGATCGATCTAATTCATGTAACTCGAATTTGATCCATCACAGAATACATATTGATCGATCATATTTTTCTAGATTTGAAATATGAATCAGGAGTAATAAAAGTACTGAGAAGAAATGATCGAACGTTAAAACATTTGATCCATCAAAGTATTACCTGAATTCGATCGATCAGAACTATATATTAACAAAACCTTTACTCTAGTACTTATTTACACAAATGTGGTAAATAATACACTGAAGTTGTAAATATTCTCATAAATATCATAACGAATCCATTGTACTTGTGAATATTCCCAAAAATTTGGTAAAGAATCCACTACAGTTGTACATTTTCCCATAAAGAATCCATTAAAGTGGTAAATACATCCACAAAAGTGGTAAATGATCCATTAAAATTGTATATATTATTGGATTAGCCATTAATTACGAACTCACCTGAGTGCCTTGATCGATCGAACATATTCCATGATCGATCATTGATTATTAAATATTGTAAAAAATACCATTGCTTTAGTAAATGCTTCTCCCCACTAGTTGTAAATATTCTCATAAAAGTGGTAAATGATCCATTCGAATTGTATATATTATTGGATTAGCCATTAATTACGAACTCACCTGAGTGCCATGATCGATCGAATGATCGATCGAACATATTCCATGATCGATCATTGACTATTAAATATTGTAAAAAATATCATTGCTTTAGTAAATGCTTCTCCCCACTAGTCGTAAATATTCCCATAAAAGTGGTAAATGATTCATTACAATTGTATATATTATTGGATTAGCCATTATTTACGAACTCACCTGAGTGCCATGATCGATCGAACATTTTATATGATCGATCATTGACAATTAAATATTGTAAGAAATATCATTGCTTTAGTAAATGCTTCTCCCCACTAGTTGTAAATATTCCCATAAAAGTTATAAATGATCCATTAAAATTGTATATATTATTGGATTAGCCATTAATTACGAACTCACCTGAGTGCCATGATCGATCGAACATATTCCATGATCGATCATTGACTATTAAATATTGTAAAAAATACCATTGCGTTAGTAAATGCTTCTTCCCACTAGTTGTAAATATTCCCATAAAAGTAATAAATGATCCATTAAAATTGTATATATTATTGGATTAGCCATTAATTACGAACTCACCTGAGTGTCATGATCGATCGAACATATTCAATTATCGATCATGGACTATTAAATATTGTAAAAAATACCATTGCTTTAGTAAATGCTGCTCACCACTAATTGTAACTATTCCGATAAAAGTGGTAAATGATCCATTAAAATTGTATATATTATTGGATTAGCCATTACTTACGAGCTCACCTGAGTGCCATGATCGATCAAACATATTCCATGATCGATCATGACTATTAAATATTGTAAAAAAACCATTGCTTTAGTAAATGCTACTCCCTAGTCGTAAATATTCCCATAAAAGTGGTAAATGCTCCATTAAAATTGTATATATTATTGGATTAGCCATTACGTACGAACTCACCTAAGTCCTATGATCGATCAAACATATTCCATGATCGATCATGGACTATTAAATATTGTAAAAAACTATTGCTTTAGTAAATGCTACTCCCTACTAGTCGTAAATATTCCCATAAAAGTGGTAAATGATCCATTGAAGTTGTAAATTTTTCTATAAAAGTGGTAAATGATCCATTGAAGTGGTAAATGATCCATTGAAGTTGTAAATATTCCTATAAAAGTAGTAAATAATCAATTGAGGTTGTAAATATTCCCATAAAAGTGGTAAATGATCCATTGAAGTTGTAAATATTCCCTTAAAAGTGGTAAATGATTCATTGAAGTTGTAAATATTCCCTTAAAAGTGGTAAATTATCCATTGAAGTTGTATATCTTCTAGGGTAACTCATATATTACGTTAAAATATGATCGATCGATCATATATAATGATCGATCATGGAGTATTAAATAATGTAAAAATACAGTGATAAATGATCCATTGAAGTTTTAAATATTGCCTTAAATTTGGTAAAGAATCCACTACAGTGGTAAATGATCCATTGAAGTTGTAAATTTTCCTATAAAAGTGGTAAATGATCCATTGAAGTGGTAAATGATCCATTGAAGTTGTAAATATTCCCATAAAAGTGGTAAATGATCCATTGAAGTTGTAAATATTCCCATTGAAGTTGTAAATATACCCAAAAATTTGGTATACAATCCATTCAATTTGTAAATATTCCTTTCATTATGTTACAAAATTCCTAGTCCTCATATGTACTATCTGACATGTCTAGCAACCGGTATCCAACCGGTAACCGGTAACTCTTTGGAAAAATAAAAAAATTAAATAACATTGAATTGACACATTAATCAACGGCTCAGTTTTCTTGTTAGACAGATCTACGGTGGACATTGGATTTCGGTACCATACCGAAAATTCAATTGGTTGTACCGTAGTCGGGTCCATACACTTATCTTCTAAACTATTTTACTTGGTTTTATATTGTCACAAAATCCAGATGATGAGTACTGTATAACAAGTTAGATAAAGTCTTATTTTTTATCCCAAAAAACAATCTAGTCCTATCAAACTTTGTTTTATTTGCGGCTCACATTTTATTTTATTTATATACACATGCAGGTGACAATTAGTATCTTAAAGAGTTTTTTTTTTTTTTTGCGCTGAATATTTTTGTGGAGGATTACAAAGTGGATATTTTTTATCTTTGTTTTTCTCTCTTTTTTTCCACTTTTTCTTAATGGGAAATTTCTAGAACTACGGATTTTATCATAATCTGTAATGCTATTGGTTAGATTCTTACATTTCAATGGATTATATGGATGTTTTGAAAATAGTAGCAATGTTGTAAAGGTACATGGGTATTTGATGTGGTTGAGTTAATTGCTTATGACAAGTAACTCTTTGATTGTCTTTATCTCGTGGTTATTTAATTGTCATATTACAATGACACATTTGTAATTACAACTAAAATAATAAAACTAGAATATAATAAAAATTATATATGATACTCAAAAAAAAAAAAATTAAATATGATACCAAAAAAAAGCAAGTAAACTTGTAACAACAAAAAAAAGTTAGATCTATTAAAATTTAACAGCATTTTTCTTTTTCTTTCCAGGGGGGAAAACGAACCAAATTTCTCCGATTGGAAATAATAATAATAATAATAATAATAAAAGGATTACTAGCACTTTTATTTTTTAAAATATATATGTTTTGTCAGTTTAATCCTCATTATATTAATTTTATTAATTTTGTTCCTAAAATTTTAATTCGTGGTACTTTGGTATCTAATCAGACAATTCATTAAATTTTGTTTTTTACGGAAGTGACAACGTGTCATTTTTTTAGACATACGGACTATTTAGTGCAGTTGGGACCAATACATTTATAAACTTCATCTGCCACTCGTCTACTTAAGGACTGTCACTCTTCTGGCAGACGAAATCAATAATTACAAATATTAGAACTATTTAGAGTTCTATCAGATCACACGCAATTCTGATATGGGGTTTAATAGATATATACAGTTCTTACAGGGGGTTTGGTATAAAATGGTGAACTTGTCTTGTTCACTGTGTCTGGTGCACATGCAAGAAGGTTCGGTACGCAGTTATAGATTGTCTAGTGCATGGGGTTTCATAGTCATGCACCAGACAAGTTTTGAAGATAACACTAAGACCTCCAATTAATATTTTTAATCCTAAATTGACATTAGCTTTTCCGAAGAGAGTCTACCTTGTTGTTCACAATATATGAGGAATTCTTTGTATATATGTTTGTTTTGTATGAGCGTTAGTTAGTCTCATATGCTACAGTGACCAAGACATTTACCTATTTAAGGATCTGCCACTCTTCATGAAAGAAAATCAATAATTGGTAATACTAAGACTATTTTTAAAGAGCATTCTCTACTTCCCCGTTAAATCATGTTAAATTGATTAACTTACGTGCCCGTACGAACGCAAATCTACTAGGGCTGGCCTTGCTGAGGAGGAGTTTGCTTTGGCACCACTGCCAGTAGATCATGGTGATCCAAACTATGCCGACGAGTGAACTAAGCTGGTGATAAGTTGGGAGAGTTAGTGGCTGCTATCTAAATTAGTTATTTGCCTTTGCTTCTAGTTATTTCTGGTATTTATGTTAGTAATTTCTTAGAGTTGTACTTTTATCTATCTATCTATCAAATTGGTAAAATTATCTAATTTTCTATTTCATATGGTGCTGAAGACAAAAGCATTAATGGTAGAGCAGTCATCGATTGAAAAGACAAAAAAAAAATAGAAAAAGAAACAGAAAAAAAAGTCCAACAATTCTCATTGTCTGTCCCTCTCCCTCCAAACTCTTCCCTCAGTTCTACCTTTATTTTCCAACTGTCGATTTCAATCTTCAATAGCTTGCAATGTGTCCAAATCAAGGATTGATTGGTAAAATGAAATTGGGATCATCATTAAAGGGTACACAAGAATAATATTATTTTAACATGAGAATTGGATTATACTAAGGAGATACTTAAATGCAGTGAGAGGGTATTCACTCTTCAGTTTCTGTTTCTTCTGCATCATGCATGATTTAAAGCATTCCTTCAAAACCCACGGACTAAATATGTTACTGCCAACAGGAGAACTCCCAAGTCCAGTTAGAACATGCTTTCTGGTGGACATTCAATATCAATAGTTAATTAATCCTCATTACTCATGTACTTCGACTTACTCAGAAAACAAAAAAAAAAAAAAAATTCACATGCACACCACCGAAAAAACACAGCCATACAAAACATTTAAAATAAGGGGAAAAGAGATTTTTTTTTTTTTTTTCTTTTAGTTGGAATCATTTTAACCACTTGTTTTTGTTTTTGTAACTCAAACGTAAACTTAAAATATACATAACTAATCAAGGAGAGCTAAACTTTAAGCATACTGGCACTTGTGAAGCTGTGTAATAACTCGTACAAAAAATATATATATTATTTTAAATTGGAGATTTGGCTACCTAGGAGTAATTTTATATATATGAAAAAATAACTATAGGGGGACTAATGAGTTAGACCTATTAGGACTAGTCTACATATACTATAATATGGTAGTATTGTTGGATAGGTAAAACCCTAGAAAACTAAGAAAAGTGGCGGCTAACAAGGGGTGTGTGTGTGTGTGAGAGAGAGAGAGAATAGAAAACAGGGGGAGTTGGATCCATTGAACGCATGTGGATGCATTACTTATTTTATAAGATTTGTATTTTATTATATATCATGGTGTTAGATTTCATAGTGTAAAATATATAGTGCGTGGTAGGACTAGTCTCATCTTTGGCTTTGCCAATGAAAAAACTATATATTGTCCTTGTCCAATATATCGAGGCATCCTCTAGTCAATCTTCAAATCCTTTTAGCCCGATTTTTGACATTTGTAAAAGGATTGATTCTTACAAGTATTTTGTTTTGGAGTGAATCAGGCACACCAGGGTTAACCAGCTACAAGGAGAAATTTACCAAGGTGGACGATGAGAAGAGAGTGAAAGAAACAGAGGTTACTGAGGGAGGATACCTTGATCTGGGGTTTACTCTGTATCGAGTTCGATTTGAAATAATAGAGAAGGGTGAGAATTCATGCGTCACAAAATCCACAATTGAATATGAGGTTGAGGAAGAGGCTTCTGCCAATGCTGCATTTGTCACCATTTAGCCACTTGTGGCCGTTATGAAAGTAGCAGCCGATTATCTGATTAAAAACAATACATAAATCCTCTTTTATGGTTGTAATAATCTATTGACTCTGCTTGTAGCTTTCTTTTCTATAGATCATATCCTCGGGTGGTTGTGGTTGTGGTTGTCATAATCAAAGTGTTGTTTACATGTGTCTTCATGACTTGCAAAATGTTTCATTACAAGATGAGTTATGATTGAATCTAGTTTCTTAATTCTGTTGATAAAAAATTAGGACCACAAATGTCATTCTCTTTCTCGGTGTGTGTGTGTGAGAGAGAGAGAGAGAAACTATATGCAAAATGTGTGGTGAATGTATTTGGAAAGTGGTGTTTGATTTGATTAGTTAGCATACACCACGTCAATGCTAGATATTAAGTTTTGAAAATGTTAAATTGAATTTGAGTGTATAGTTGTTTGAGATTTGATGGGACACTTTTGAGAAAGAGGCAGATCGTGACATGTGGCCTCGGCACTGAAGGTACCCTTCCTTCTGACGGAGCCACGTGTCCTCGATGCTGAGGATACTGGTCTCCATGATAATAGACACGTGTCCTCAGACATAGGGTGTCCTCGGGGCCGAGGGACACAACAGTCAGACCAGGCTCCCCCAGCCCCAAGGAATCCTCTATTTCTCTTGAATGGTGTACCCTCGGCCTCAGAGGTGCCTCCCCTCCATGACCCCTCTGTGTCCCCGGCACAGACAGATACTAACAGACTGTGGCCCTGCCACACAACACCGAATTCTGGAAAAGCTACCGACTGATAGTTGATCGGCCTCAACTAGACTAGGAATCATGAGGGTGCTCTGCACGAGGGGTCAGAATGGCAGGCCCAACACGACACCCCATTAAGGGGAGCAGGACGCGTGGCATAAAGTGCATAATAAGGGGCGGGCGGACGAGAATACCCCTGCTGACATACAGCTATTACAGGCAAGCATTTAATGAATCATTAACTGATGGGACATCTACAATAACGCGAGAAGCCAGAAAGGGATGGGGTATTAAATGCTCCAACATTAGGACATTTAATGACTCATCCTTGAAGAAAGAGCATTGAATGCTCCGGGATCCGAGCATTTAATGTCTTTGCATAGAAGGAAGAGTTTTGATTGCTCGGGGATCCGAGCAATTAATAATGGGGTCTTCCCCATACGAAATAGGGGGCATACTGCCCCAACTCTGAACGCTACCTATTTTCTAAACTATCAGCAATGATGAGTCCGGGTGGGTATAAATAGCTTCCAAAAACACATTGCAAAGGTACACAAAATCACCTCTCAAAGAATACAAATAGTGTTTTTCTTCTTCCCCTCTCTCAAAGAACTGACTTAATCGTCGGAGGGGATACGCCGGAAAACACTCCGGCGCCCTTCCTAACCTGTGTTTTGTGTGTCAGGGAACCATCATTGACCCGTCTGGAAGGATCGAGCGACCCATAGAAACAATTCATCACCACTCCTTAGGCCCCTTTGGACCTCTCAACCCTTTCCTTGCTAGGAGATCTTCGACGTTCGAGGCCGGCACGAGTTCACCAAAGGAGAGATCTGTCTTTTACATCTATTGTGTGAAAATCACCGCACACAATTTGGCGCCGTCTGTGGGAAATCGATTCAATCTTTCCGAAGCACAGTGACCATGGTGAATACTCGTCAAAAAGGGAAGGGCCATAAACAGAGGAATATCGATTTTCCAGTACCCTCTACGTCGAGAACAAAAGACCACGTCGAAAGCGTCAACAAAGGTTTTTCTGTTCACTCGAAAGAGCACACCCGTCAGACTAGCATGGGTATCGGGTCTGGAAAATCCGCCCCGTTGGCCCGTCAATTGGCTGAGGTGATAGAGGAAAAATTTGGAGATCGATTGCGGAAGCTAGAAGAAGACAACGTGAACGTCCTTAACCGTCTTGAGGAATTTGCCCTCTCTGGCGGAGGATCCCGAGATTTGAGGCAGTCCCGCGAGCCCTCCGTCAGGGAGGTGGGGGCTGAGGACTTGAGAAACCGCCTGAGTAGCAAAGCGAGGAGTTCCAAAGCTCCAAAGCGCCCGAGGGCCCGTGAGTAGCCCCTTGAGGTTCCAGCCAAGAGGCCCAAGCCTCTGGCTTGGAACGACCTCCGTAGGGGTCTGTCAGGGCGAGGAGGCATGGAGGAGTCCGAAGAGGACTCGACCCTCTCCATCCGACATCCTGGAGCGGGGGAGCTGGCTGACCGACGCCGAGAAAGCAGAGAAATACGCGCCACGCAGAAAGAGGATCTCAGGGTCCGATTGGATTCCACTAGGAGAGAGTGCGTCGTTCAAGAGGAAGATACAGATGACGAAGTAATTCAGTCGCCTTTCACAAAAAGTATTGCAGAGATGGAGGTACCAAAGAAGTTCGCGGTGCCAAGGTTCAAAGTGTATGATGGGTGTTCAGATTCAGAAGCTCATCTCAGACAGTACAAGCAAATGATGTCCCTTTACCACACTGATCAGCGATTGTTGTGCCGAGTGTTCTCAATGAGCCTGGGAGACTCCGCCATGAAGTGGTTTGAAACCCTTCCTCCCGGACCCTGAGGTAGAAGGTTTGCTGGGGCATCACCCTCATCAAGGAATAGCAAAAAAGGACATCCTCGAGGCCTAGATTGACCCCGAGGCGCCTATTGAGCTTCACCACCCCCATGATTATCCTAAGAGTGTTAAGGGCACACTGCCCTGGGAAAAAGCGAAACCTAGAAAGGAACTGTAGTGTAATGGAGGAAGGGGGAATCTGATCCCGCCCTCCATGACGGCCTTGGTATAAAAAGGCATGGCATCCTCAGAACCAGCGTTACGGCGGTGGATTACCGGGTCGAACTCGTCAACACCAACGTTCCGAGGAATGTCGTAGTGGGTTTTGAAATTGGTTATCTGTTGAATGCCCGTGACCTCGTACTTCCCCGGCCTCTTGGGCCGCAGTGACAGGACGGCGACTCCTCGGCATGGAATGGGGAGAGGAGGAAGGGGGTTCTCGGTGTTCTCTTAAGAGGGAGCCCCAAGGGACACCACAGAATTCCAAACGGCCAAAACAGGGATCCTAAAAGGCACTACTAGGCTTGGAAGCGACGAAGGAAAGACGATGGTGGTCTAGAAAACGACCAGTCGCCGGAAAAAACAGAGAAACAAAAGGAAAGGAAACAAAGACTCACCAGGGAACTGGGAAGACGAACGAGAAACTTGAAGGAAGCTGTTTCTTTCCTTCAGAAATACGATCGAGGACAGGAGTCTGGGATTCTTCAGGCAGAAGAAAGGAAGTTATGGTAGTCCAGGCACCAGTTCTGACGATTCTCCGGCGAAGAAATCTCTGAGGGAAGTTCTGAGTAAAGGTCAGGAATTCGAAAGTGTGAAAACGGAGGAAAGGGTCTGTTTTTATAGGGCATCTAACACCATCATTGGCACACGAAGCACAAAGATAGGCGCATTCAATGCGCACGATCTCCAAAAGATGGAGAAACGGCTGAAAGAGCATTGATGGGACAGTTACGACATTTGAGCCCTTTCACCTTCTAACGACACGTCTCCCCCTAGTAAGAAGATCAAAGGGCTGGGGGGTAGTTGATGGGACACTTTTGAGAAAGAGGCAGATCGTGACATGTGGCCTCGGCACTGAAGGTACCCTTCCTTCTAACGGAGCCACGTATCCTCGACGCTGAGGATACTGGTCTCCATGATAATAGACACGTGTCCTCAGACATAGGGTGTCCTCAGGGCCGAGGGACACAGCAGTCAGACCAGGCTCCCCCAGCCCCAAGGAATCCTCTATTTCTCTTGAACGGTGTACCCTCGGCCTCAGAGGTGCCTCCCCTCCACGACCCCTCTGTGTCCCCGACGCAGACAGATACTAACAGACTGTGGCCCTGCCACACAACACCGACTTCTGGAAAAGCTACCGACTGATAGCTGATCGGTCTCAACTAGACTAGGAATCATGAAGGTGCTCTGCACGAGGGGTCAAAATGGCAGACCCAACACGACACCCCATTAAGGGGAGCAGGACGCGTGGCATAAAGTGCACAATAAGGGGCAGGCGGGCGGACGAGAATACCTCTGCTAACATACGGCTATTACAGGCAAGCATTTAATGAATCCTCAACTGATGGGACATCTACAATAACGCGAGAAGCCAGAAAGGGATGGGGTATTAAATGCTCCAACATTAGGACATTTAATGATTCATCCTTGAAGAAAGAGCATTGAATGCTCTGGGATCCGAGCATTTAATGTCCTTGCATAGAAGGAAGAGCTTTGATTGCTTGGGGATCCGAGCAATTAATAATGGGGTCTTCCCCATACGAAATAGGGGGCACACTGCCCCAATTCTGAACGCTACCTACTTTCTAGACTATCAGCAATGATGAGTCCGGGTGGGTATAAATAGCTTCCAAAAACACATTACAAAGGTACGCAAAATCACCTCTCAAAGAATACAAATAGTGCTTTTCTTCTTCCCATCTCTCAAAGAACTGACTTGATCGTCGGAGGGGATACACAGAAAACACTCCGGCGCCCTTCCTAACCTGTTTTCTGTGTGTCAGGGAACCATCGTCGACCCGTCTGGAAGGATCGAGCGACCCATAGAAACAATTCATCACCACTCCTTAGGCCCCTTTGGCCCTCTCAACCCTTTCCTTGCTAGGAGATCTTCAACGTTCAAGGCCGGCACGAGTTCACCAAGGGAGAGATCTATCTTTTACATCTATTGTGCGAAAATCACTGCGCACAAGATTAGATTGAGTTTAAGCAATAGGTTGAAAAAGAAAAAGGAAGGATGTTGAATTGTTAAAGTTGGAGGAGTTCCCGTAGCTTGAAGAAGAGCAAATCCATTAATTACACAAATATTCCCTTTTGATTACGAGAGATATATTTTGACCCCATATTCTTATGAATTTAATTTTGTCCACTGTTTAGGTTGGAAATTTACAGAATTGACCCCAATAGTTTTGAAACAAACTTTATCATTTCAAAACACCCCTCGTGCTTTGGAAAGTTTTTAAAATTCTAAAATGACCCCAAAAAACTTTGATTTTGTTCCCAAAATTACGGTTTACTCATAATAGCTTAAAATAAGGTTATATTATCAAAAATTGGTTTCTATAGCCTTAAATACTATTCTGACAATTTTATAGCAGTCTCGAAAGCAGAAAAAATTATTTTGGAAAATTACACTTTGAGCCCAAAATTTTCAAAAATTATGATTTGACCCTAAAAGTTTAGTAACTTTTTCTAAATTGCACATGTTACTTCCATACCCTATTATCTCATATTAAAAAAAATCTTATTTCTATATAAAGGATATATAAAGTATATATCAATGGGTAGGAAGTACAAATATTAAATATAGAATCACGAAATTACGAAGTGAGGAACATAGATTGATTGTTACATGTTATTTTGGATTAGGTGATGATTTTATTGAGATTGGGAAAGAGAGTTTTAAATTGGATTTTGGGAATTAAGATGAGTAGTTTACTACTTCTTTTGGACGGATTTTCTATATTAAACTCGTGAGTGCATGTATGTGGATATTTCATATATATGATATATATATATATTGATGTTTGAGGTTGCAATTAAATGTTTTGCAATTGTGAATTGCTATACATATGAATCTTGAAAACTTATGGGATAATTTTATATCACTGCTTTGGTGATGAAAGAGAAATTTTGTGTGTGTTGGGACTAAAGCGATAGTTTTGGTGTGTGTTGAAATCATGTTTTATGAGACGAGAACTGGGTTATCAGGTCTAAATGGTAACGAGATTGAAGGTATACCGGTGTGATCGATATAGGGATGTGCACGTAGGGGTCAGTCATTAAGCTAGTGATGACAAGAGACGCGGCCAGTTACCAGGCTAGTAGTGACAAGAGACGGAGCCAGTTACCAGGCTAGTGGTAACAAACATGATATGACAAATGTATTTGAGACTGAATGTGTATGCGAGTGTTTTGGGATATAAATGTCTTTTCATTTATAAAATTATTTGTAAAAATGAGTGGGTGTTTTGGAATATGACCGTCTTTTCATTTATAAAGTTATTTGTGATCATAGATCATTTTGTTTAAATGATTATGTGAGAGGGGTTGGGGTACAATTTGTTTTACTTATTTATGTATCAAAGTTTATTTTTGTATATAAACTGTGAGACTTATTTTCACATTTAATTAGAGGTGGTTGCTATTCACGGGTCATTGTACTCATACAAACATTTAACATTTTTCAGGTGATGATCAGGAATAAATGTTGAGAACAATGTTGTGGGTCTTCAGGAATGTTAAATGTCTTTTATAGTTTTGAGACAAATATTTAATTGTTTTGAGAATAATGTTGCTTATGTTTAGAATAGTGAACCTTCTGGTTTGATTATTGTTTTACACAAGTTTAGTAATAATGTTGGTAATATTTAGTTTATTCCTCTGGTATTCATTAGGTTAGTGGATTTGATCACTTTGTATTTGTCTTCAGCTGTATTTTGTATTTATTATGCACAAGATTAATTGATTAAGACTTTGGTTGCTGGTCTGCCGCCCACCCTACGTGATCCGGGGTGGGGGGGGGGGGGGTGTGTGTGTGTGTGACAGTGAGCATATTATCTTGGACATATGGCCAATGTTTTAAGAGCATAGTCTATCTTCAGCACAAAAAGAAAGACTTGAATGGATGGAAGACCTGTAATTGGTAACTATAAATTGGTTATATATTGAAAATTAATTTAAAGAATTTGTAGTGTCATCATTCTACAAGTTATTATCACTCTAGCGATGAAAGAATGAAGAATATGAAGTGGTCGAATCGGTTGAATACTAATTCATATAATCTATACCGTCCATGAAGTGGTCTATTGATAACAGTACTGCTAGTACTCATGCTTACAACCCGCTATTGAATTTTTTTTTTTTTTTAAAGTCGATTGGCAACAACGGCTAGAAAATCCAACAAATAATTGAATCACACATAACATTTAATCAAATAAGTAACATCATTTTTGAAGATAATACACGTTCGGTCAAAATGAAAATTCAAATCATCATATATATAGCAAAGAAGGGACGGCCTAAGGTAAATTGGGGTCCTAGGCAAAACTTCACATGAAGCCCTATTAATATTTCACTTATTAATATATATTATTTTTAATTATTATTATTTAATTTACTTAATTTTTATTTTTTATATACAAAATATTAATCAAATTCTTATATTTAAATTTTGACAATATATCTTTCTCAATAGATAATATAGTTAATTCATTCAATCTTAATTAATCGTAAATAAGATATTATTAATTAAGTTTTGAACAAGCAATTTAATGGGGCCTCTATAATTTGGACTTAACCAAGTATACTGTAATTTTGGACCAACAAAATTAGATATTGATTTAAATTCTTAAAATTTGGGCCCTAAAAATTTAGATAATATCTAAAATACAAAATAAAAATTAGGTCTAATATACTAAAACATAAAAATATTTAGGGTCCTCTAAAAGTTGGATTTAACGTCAACCTAACAAAATTAGATATTAATTTGAGGGTTAATTACAATGAAGGGCCTCAAAGTATGGAGTTTATCTCATTTTTGTCTCTAATATGTCAATTGCATTATTTTTGTCCCTGAAATATTGAATATATTTCTATACGATCTCTCAAACAGACAGCGTGCGGATTGTTAGCAATTTTTTTATCATAAACTTGTCATGTAATACCTAAACATGGGAAAAAATTAATTTAGATAACTCTTAACTAAATTTTTACCCAAATTTTGGTCAAAGAGCCACCCAAATTACACATTTTTTATCATAAGCTATCCAAATTTTGGTCAAAAGCTACCTATATTACATATTTTTTGTTAAGAGCTATCTAAATTTTCGTTAAGAGCTATTAAATTTTTTTTTGTCCATATGTATGTATTACATGACAAGTTTATGATCAAAAAATATTAGCAATTTAGACATTATCTGCTTGAGGGACCATATAAAAATATATTCAATACCTTAAGGATCAAAATGATACAATTAAAATATTGGAGACTTCTAGTGCAATTAACTCTTAATTTGAACTCTTAAAATTTGGATCATACCTAAAATACAAAAGAAAAATATGCCTACTCTACTAAATGGGTTAATTTTTGGGGGCCATTTAAAATTTATGTCGAGAGTAATTTTGGATCAAATAAAATTAAATATTGATATGAACTTTTAAAATTTTGGCCCTTACAAAAATAGACCTATTATACTAAAAAAATTTGTGGGGCCCTCTATGCCTAGGGTCGGCCTACACAGCAAAGTCAACGTTTGTAATGTACTTAGTCTTATCAACTAAACTATTCAAAATTTCCATTATACAATGATTACCATGCAGGATCATTAGCCTTAATCCATTGTATATCTGAACTTTCCCATTCTCGCAGAAGAAATCAATAATTGCAAATATTAGGAATATTTCGAACTCTATCAGATCACATGTAGTTCTGGAATGGGATTTGGTAGAAACATACAGTTCTTGCATGGAGGTTTGGTATAAAGTGGTGGAACTTTTCTTGTTCATTGTGTTTGGTGCACATGTAAAAAGGTTCAGGTATGAATTTGTCTTGTGTATGGAGTTTGGTAGTCATGCACCAGACACGTCTGGAGATTCGTTGATGAGGAATGAGTGTAGAAGAGGGACAACTGCATGTTTTCCTAAGAGTCTATTTTGTTGTTCACAATACATGATGAATTTTGTGTATACATGTTAATTTTGTATGAGCATTGGTCAATCTCATGTTCTGCAATGACCAAGGCATTTATAAACTTCAACTACTATGAACTCACTTATTGAAGGATCTAGCTACCACCAGGAGCGGAGCCAGAAAATCGTGTCAAGGTGGACACAAATATTTTAACAAACAAATTTTTTGTTTCTTAGATAGAAATAAGATAATAATTTATATTTAATTACATCATATTTAATACTTGAAAGTTCATTAAACTCAATAGACCAAAAATTTGTAAGTCCAGTATATATAAACGACAACAATAAGAAAAAGACTAATTATATCTTTTACAAAATATAGGCTAATTAAAATCATTTAGAATTGACTCCCGTGAATTTTTATTCTTGGAAAAAATTGCATAACAATTTTATTATTCTTTATATACACAATCATGTTATCATTTCGGTATTTATCACTCATTCGATTATGCACTTCAATGCGCAATCTATAATGTCTACCGTAATTAGTAAAATAAATGTCAAAATCATAAGTAAACTAGCTAATATGTATATCATGTTTTTTCTAGTCTTAGAAAGTATAAAATGATTGTAGTATATTCAAAATTTATCTAAATAGGTACATAACATGTGCAAAATGTGTCAAAAAATTCATATTCATTTGATCTAAGTGTACAATAATTGATGTGTCAAAAAAACAGGTTGGCCATATTTAAAAATATTGAAAAAATATTTAAAATACATATAGTTAATATTAAAAAAAAAAATTGAGAATGCATTTAACCGAGTTCTGTACTACTCACTTTGAGTCTTTAGTTTAAGTGGTGGTGGACCCAATATTTTTTTTTTGTGAAAATTGGGACTGAATCCTCTTGGATAGACTTATAATGACTTATTTGAACTTAGCCTCACTTTTTTTTTTTTTTTTTTAAGCGGACTTGGTTTTTTAATTCTTTTGGGTGAATAATGGTGGGCCTAGTACTTTTGTCTTTGGCTTTAAGTGGGCACAAGTTATATATTATACAAATATATAATACATATACATCGATAATAAAAAAAAAAATTGAGGGGGACACTTGCTCACCTTGGACCAAACTTAGCTCCGCCCCTGGGAACAACTCTAAACAAATATAACTTACCAATAAACCATTAGCTCAGGTCGTATCCAACGATGTATTTTATAGTGTCTGTTGTTTGCTTGATTCTTGTCTGCTTAAAGATGGGATTGATATGATTTTCTGCTGCCCCTAGACACTGCAAACAAAACTGAGAAAAATTCCCCACCAACAGGCAAAAAGAGCAACGATAGTGGATGTATAAATGCTTCATGGCACGGTCTCAATCATCACAAATAACCCACCAGCCATATTTAAAAGTCTAGAGTAACATTCTCATGCTTCATATAGGCTCCTTTACGAATACGTGCATCATCTGATTGAAATAAATTTCAAAACTGGTTTTTTTTTATTCTAATTGTAAAATTGCAATTAGGCATATTTCAAGATTTTGTTTTGGAATCAAATTTGTTTCAGTATCGAGATGTAATAGCTAGGAGTTCTCCAACCCTTCTCTTTCCTATAACAGTGATTAAAACACCCATAAAAGTGATAATTTTTTTTTTCTTATAAAATGACTCACAAAAATTATAAAAATAACCATTAAATAATAAAATCGTAGTCAAGTCCCAATGGGAGTGATGTTCCAACAATCCAGGGGTCGCCCAACTGGGTCAAACACATTTTCTAAAATGAATGTCATCTCGTATTGTGGTTGTGATTGAGTTATCATTTATTAAATATTGTG
The DNA here is from genome assembly GCA_951799425.1 of Ilex aquifolium. Classification (NCBI taxonomy): domain Eukaryota; kingdom Viridiplantae; phylum Streptophyta; class Magnoliopsida; order Aquifoliales; family Aquifoliaceae; genus Ilex; species Ilex aquifolium. The sequence continues at coordinate 25,128,737 of OX637399.1, forward strand.
ATACCAACATGATGTATAAGTTTTGAATTATATAAATAAAAAATATCGAGTCATCATTTATTCTCTGTTTCTTATTATTTTTATCATTGGTCTAACATTATTAAAAAAAGGAGAAGACTATGGTATTAAAAAAATTAGTATCGTATCTCTAAATTTTATTATTTTAATGAGTGTTTTTGTAATTTTTATAGGTCATTTCACAATAAAAAAAAAATTATAAATTTTATTATTGATTTACAATTTTTGTGATTATTTTTACAATATTAAGATTGATCATAAGGTACCATAATAATAATAAAAATAGTTATCACAAAATTAATAAAAATATTCATAAAAATTATAAAACCACTCACAGATACTTTTTTTTTTTTTCAGTACCTTAGACTATTCCTTGAAAACAAACAAGGATATTCCCACTTTCAACGTCCCATTGGGAGTGATGTTCCAACAATCATGAGGCACGTCTGGACAGCTGTACAGCAAGAATTAATGATTCATGGGTCAATTTTTTAAGTGAGAAATAATATCTCTGAAAGGTATTATTATGAGAAATAATATCTCTGAAAGGTATTTATAGGACAAAATTACATTTGGCATCCCTAAATTTGTAGGCCCCCCTGTGCTATTGTCATATCAGTTTTTGACCAAAATAATAATAATAATAATAATCACATGTACATTATACACTTATCTTCTAAACTATTTTACTTGGTTTTATATTGTCACAAAAACAGATGATCAGTACTGTATAACAAGTTAGATAAAATCTTATTTTTTATCCCAAAAAACAATCAAGTCCTATCAAACTTTGTTTTATTATCTAAAAGAGTTTTTTTTTTTTGCGCTGAATATTTTTGTGGAGGATTACAGATTGAATATTTTTTACCTTTGTTTTTCTCTCTTTTTTTTCCACTTTTTCTTAATGGGAAATTTCTAGAACTACGGATTTTTATCATAATCTGTAATGCTATTGGTTACATTCTTACATTTCAATGGATGTTTTGAAAATAGTAGCAATGTTGTAAAGGTGCATGGGTGTTTGATGTGGTTGAGTTAATTGCTTATGACAAGTAACTCTTTGATTGTCTTTATCTTGTGGTCATTTAATTGTCATATTACAATGACACTTTTGTAATTAAAACTAAAATAATAAAACTAGAATATAATAAAAATTATATATGATACTCAAAAAAAAACTAATTATGATACCAAAAAAAAGCAAGTAAACTTGTAACACTAAAAAAAAGTTAGATCTATTAAAATTTAAAAGCAATTTTCTTTTGCTTTCCAGTGGGAAAAAGAACCAAATTTCTCGACTGGAAATAATAATAATAATAATAATATAAGGATTATTAGCACCTTTATTTTTTAAAATATGTCTGTTTTGTGAGTTGAATCTTCATTATATTAATTTTATCAATTTTGTTCCTAAAATTTTAATTCGTGTCATTTTGGTCTCTAATCAGACAATTCATTAATTTTTTTTTATGGAAGTGACAACGTGTTATTATTTTAGACAAATGGACCGTCTATGTAAGGATTATTTAAACACAAAATGAATATTTTAAGAATCAAATTGACAAATCACATTACAAAAATTTTGTCCCTTAAAAAAATATAAAAAATTTATATATTCTCAAATATTAAATTTCTCATATTACACCACCAATATCTTTTCGGCTACTGAGGGTGGCAGCAGGTACCCAATTAGTGACCAAAAAAATTGGACACTCAGCCCTATGATGTCTTTCATGTTCTAGGAGCATGTGATACAATCACTTTCATATACATATATATATATATATATCTATATAATAAAACATATATCAATTTGAATTTTTATTCCCTACATATTTTTCCCTTTAAAACATCACATTACTCATTTTTATCACTTATTTAATCATTTAATATTTAATTAATTTATAGTTTAACATAATTTTTATCTCAAACACTATCCATATACAATAATATATACATATTTAAAAATTTTAATATTGTGGGATCGAATTTTTGGGCGCTCGAATTTTATATTTCATTGTACCTTCAGACACGAGTTATAACTAGTATATATATATTATACATTATCCTAATCGGCTATAGTACAAACATACTTACCAAAACCATTGAGACATCTTCAATTGCAATATTTTATGTGATACAGGGATGGCAATTTTGACTGAAAATGTTAATACCCACAAGAATGCGAAAATAAGGTGACTAATTAATGCGAAATATAAATAGGTCAAGTTAGTATCAAATGTATAAATAATTCGATTTTGAAAATAACAAACAAGGAAAAAAATATTTGTTTTTCATTCTCTTTGGTTTCTTGATCTTGTGTTATACAAGTTGTTACAAAATGAAATGGTTTTTGATTTTGTTTTGAAGGGATGTGAATTAAGTAGATTTTTAATTAAGAGGGAACTACCATAGTAGTAGATTTAGTTGAGCAAAAAAAATGGGAAACTAATCATGCAGTTTTTAGTTCAAAGGGCAGCTCGACACAAAACGAGATCTAAAGCGAAAATTGAAATGAGGCTCTATTAATTTAACACAAATTTTAAATTTTAAATAATTATACAATATTTATATATTATTGCCTCTTGAGATGCAAATGTATTTAGTAAATTCTTGTATTCAAGTATTGTTAACATATTTTTAAGACCCTTACGGTACTAATGCAATACTAATTTATTTGCCTACCAATTCTTAAAAGCCCTAAAAAAATCAATTTGGGTTTAATTGAACATAAGTATACAAATTTTATTTGAGGCTTTAAAAACAAATTATGCTTAATTGAATTGAGTCCCAAATTCTTTTGGGACGCCCTAAAAATAAAAGTGGACTTACTTGAAAATGAATTTTAAAAATTTTATTCAAGGCCTAAAAATAAAATTAGACTTAATGAAACCAGTGTCTAACACAACTAGTAAATGATATATAAAAGAGTTTAATTCATTCAGTGTTTAAAATATTCAGTTTTAAGAATTAAATGATGTTATCAAACAGTCCCTAATATGATATATAAATTTTGAATTAAATAAATAAAAAATATCGGTTCATCATTTAATTTATGTTTCTTATTATTTTTATTGTTGCTCTAACATTATTAAAAAGAAAAGAGAAGACTACAGTATCAAAAAAAAAAAGTATCGTACTTCTAAATTTTATTACTTTTATGGGTATTTTTTTATAATTTTTATGAATTTTTTTACAACAAAAAAAACTACAATTTTTATGCGTAATTTATAACTTTTGTGCTTGTATTAAGATCTATCATAACACACCATAGCAAAAATAGTTATCACAAAATTAATAAAAATATCTATAAAAATTATAAAAACACTCACACAAATTATAATAACGGCACGATACCTTTTTTTTTTTTTCCTGGTACCTTAGACTACTCCTTTAAAAAATAACATGGATGTTCCAACTTCCAACAATTCATTGGGAAGGAGTAGGGGTGACAATCGAGTTGCGTTGTGTTGGGTTCGTATTATGTCGAACATTAGTCGTGTCAAAAATTAGTCAACCCTAACCCAACCTATTTAACTAATCGTGTCGTGTTCGTGTTGACCCACATAAATTTTGAATAAAAAATTTAACGCTAAGATTTTATTTTCACTTAATTAAATCTCTCCTCATACTTTTTCTACAAACTAAAATTTAACTTAATAATAATAATGAGTAATAATATCTTTTTTATACAATAATTATGTCAGTGCTTGGTAAACAGTTAAAAATAATTAATATTTTATTTATATGATACTAATTAAATATGCTAATTGTATATCGCGCAACCAAATTAAACATCAGAAGTAATGGAAAAAACAAGTCATCAGAACATGAAAACTCATACCTGCAACGAAAAGGTCAGATCAATCTCCTTCGAGTTAAAAACTTCGTGTTGACAGGTCAATTCGGGTTAAGCGGGTTGAACCCGAACACGACCCATTAATACTTCGTGTTGACAGGTCGTGTCATACACGGGTTTGTACCAAAAAATAGTCAACCCAAACTCATTTATTCGTGTTGTGTTCGTATCGAGTTATCGTGTCCTGTCAAAAATTGCCACCCCTAAGAAGGAGTTGACTAGGGTACCAATTTTTTTTTTGATATCATACATTTATTTATCATTTTTGTGACTATTTTTATCATATTTATGACTACTTTTACAATGGTGTGGTATCAAAAAAAATAGTAAAAATATTTATTACAATATTGATAAAAACATCCATAAATATAGTAAAAACACCTATAACAGTGATTAAAATACACATAAAAGTGATATTTTTTTTTTGTTAACCCAGGGCTCGCCCAACTGGGTCAAAAACATTCCCTAAAATGAATGTCATCTCGTATTGTGGTTGTGATTGAGTTATCATTTATTAAATATTGTGATACCAACATGATGTATACGTTTTGAATTATAAAAATAAAAATATCGAGTCATCATTTATTCTCTCTTTCTTATTATTTTTATCGCTGGTCTAACATTATTAAAAAGAAAAGAGAAGATTACAATATATAAAAAAAATAGTATCTTACCTCTAAATTTTATTATTTTAATCGATGTTTTTATAACTTTTATAGATTATTTTACAACAAAAAAAATTAAAATTTTTATAGGTAATTTATGACTTTTGTGCTTGTATTAAGATCTATCATAATATACCATAGCAAAAATAGTTATCGCAAAATTAATAAAAATATCTATAAAAATTATAAAAACACTCACACAAATTATAAATAACGGTGCGATATCTTTTTTTTTTTTGATACCTTAGACTACTCTTTTAAAAAACAAGGATGTTCCAACTTCCCACAATTCATTGGGAGGGAGTTGACTAGGGTAGCAATTTTCTTTTTTTGATATCATATATTTATTTATCATATTTGTGATTATTTTTATCACATTTGTGCATAATTTTACAATTGTGTGGTATCAAAAAAATAGTAAAAATAGTTATGACAACAGTGATAAAAACATCCATAAATATAGTAAAAATACCTATAACAGTGACTAGAACACACTTAAAAGTGATAATTTTTTTTGTTACAAAATGACTCACAAAAATTATAAAAATATCTATTAAATAATAAAATTGTAGTCAAGTCCCAATGGGAGTGATGTTCCAACAACCCAGGGCTCGCCCAACTGGGTCAAACACATTCCCTAAAATGAATGTCATCTCGTATTGTGGTTGTGATTGACTTATCATTTGTTAAATATTGTGATACCAGCATGATGTATAAGTTTTGAATTATATAAATAAAAAATATTGAGTCATCATTTATTCTCTGTTTCTTATTATTTTTATCGTTGGTCTAACATTATTCAAAAAAGGAGAAGACTATGGTATTAAAAAAATTAGTATCGTATCTCTAAATTTTATTATTTTAATGAGTGTTTTTGTAATTTTTATAGGTCATTTCACAATAAAAAAAAATTACAACTTTTATGAGTGATTTACAATTTTTGTGATTATTTTTACAATATTAAGATTGATCATAAGGTACCATAATAATAATAAAAATAGTTATCACAAAATTAATAAAAATATTCATAAAAATTATAAAACCACTCACAGATACTTTTTTTTTTTTTTCAGTACCTTAGACTATTCCTTGAAAACAAACAAGGATATTCCAACTTTCAACATCCCATTGGGAGTGATGTTCCAACAATCGTGAGGCACGTCTGGACAGCTGTACAGCAAGAATTAATGATTCATGGGTCAATTTTTTAAGTGAGAAATAATATCTCTGTAAGGTATTATTATTATGAGAAATAATATCTCTGAAAGGTATTTATAGGACAAAATTACATTTGGCATCCCTAATTTGTAGGCCCCCCTGTGCTATTGTAATATCAGTTTTTGGCAAAAAAATAATAATAATAATAATCACATGTACATTATAAACTTATCTTCTAAACTATTTTACTTGGTTTTATATGCGGCTCACATTTTATTTTATCTACATATACATGCAGTTGTCAATTATTATCTAAAAGAGTTTTTTTTTACGCTGAATATTTTTGTGGAGGATTACAGATTGAACATTTTTTATCTTTGTTTTTCTCTCTTTTTTTTCCACTTTTTCTTGATGGGAAATTTCTAGAACTATAGATTTCATCATAATCTGTAATGCTATTGGTTAGATTCTTACATTTCAATGGATGTTTTGAAAATAGTAGCAATGTTGTAAAGGTGCATGGGTGTTTGATGTGGTTGAGTTAATTGCTTATGACAAGTAACTCTTTGATTGTCTTTATCTTGTGGTTATTTAATTGTCATATTACAATGATACTTTTGTAATTAAAACTAAAATAATAAAACTAGAATATAATAAAAATTATATATGATACTCAAAAAAAAAAAAAAACTAATTATGATACCAAAAAAAAGCAAGTAAACTTGTAACACTAAAAAAAAGTTAGACCTATTAAAATTTAAAAGCAATTTTCTTTTGCTTTCCAGTGGGAAAAAGAACCAAATTTCTCGACTGGAAATAATAATAATAATAAAAGGATTATTAGCACATTTATTTTTTAAAATATGTCTGTTTTGTCAGTTGAATCTTCATTATATTAATTTTATCAATTTTGTTCCTAAAATTTTAATTCGTGGCATTTTTTTAGACAAACGGACCATCTATGTAAATATTATTTAAACACAAAATGAATATTTTAAGAATCAAATTGACAAATCACATTACAAAAAATTTTTCCCTTAAAAAAATATAAAAAATTTATATATTCTCAAATATTAAATTTCTCATATTACACCACCAATATCTTTTCGGGTTGGCTAATGAGGGTGGCAGCAGGTACCCAATTAGTGACCAAAAAAATTGGACACTCAGCCCTATGATGTCTTTCATGTTCTAGGAGCATGTGATACAATCACTTCCATATACATATATATCTATATAATAAAACACATATCAATTTGAATTTTTATTCTCTACATATTTTTCCTTTAAAACATCACATCACTCATTTTTATCACTTATTTAATCATTTAATATTTAATTAATTTATAGTTTAACATAATTTTTATTTCAAACACTATCCATATACAATAATATATACATATTAAAAAAATTTAATATTTTGGGATCGATTTTTTGGGAGCTCGAATTTTATATTCCAGAGTGCCTTCAGGCACGAGTTATAGCTAGTATATATATATTATACTCAAAAACCATTGAGACATCTTCAATTGCAATATTTTATGTGATACAGGGATGGCAATTTTGACTGAAAATGTTAATACCCACAAGAAGGCGAAAATAAGGCGACTAATTAATGCAAAATATAAATAAGTCAAGTTGGTATCAAATATACAAATAATTCGATTTTGAAAATAACAAACAAGGAAAAAAATGTTTGTTTTTCATTCTCTTTGGTTTCTTGATCTTGTGTTATACAAGTTGTTACAAAATGAAAAGGTTTTTGATTTTGTTTTGAAGGGATGTGAATTAAGTAGATTTTTAATTAAGGGGGACCTACCATAGTAGTAGATTTAGTTGTGAAAAAAATAAATGGGAAACTAATCATGCAGTTTTTAGTTCAAAGGGCAGCTCGACACAAAATGAGATCTAAAGTGAAAATTGAAATGAGGCTCTATTAATTTAACACAAATTTTAAAATTTAAATAGTTATACAATATTTTTATATTATTGCCTCTTGAGATGCAAATGTATTTAGTAAATTTTTGTATTCAAGTATTGTTAACATATTTTTAAGGCTAATTTATTTGCCTACCAATTCTTAAAAGCCCTAAAAAAATCAATTTGGGTTTAATTAAACATAAGTATTCAAATTTTATTTGAGGCTTTAAAAACAAATTACGCTTTATTGAATTGAGTCCCAAATTCTTTTGGGACGCCCTAAAAATAAAGGTGGACTTACTTGAAAATGAATTTTAAAAATTTTATTCGGGGCCTAAAAATAAAATTAGACTTAATGAAACGTGTGTCTAAAAATTTTATTTGGGGTACTAAATATAAAATTAGACTTAAATAAATATTGATCTAAATATTTTATTTGAAATTCTAAAAATAACATTAAACTTTTTAAAACCTCATTAAAATGGGACCATAAAAATTTGGAGGTCTAAAACGGTGGCTTCAAGACTACGCCATTGAGTGGCCCTGAGTTCACAAATTATATATACAAATACGATATAACATAACTCGATTAACACATGAAATTCTCCTAAACACGGGCACAAATGGGTGCATTTGGCTACTTTGTGATACAATTTCTGGGTGTTTTGGGGCTTATAGGCTCTGTTCATGGTGATCTGGAGATGAATTTCTATGCCAAGAGCTGTCCAAAAGCTGAGAAGATTGTGTTGGACTTTGTCAATAAGCACATTCCAAATGCTCCATCACTAGCAGCTGCTCTGATAAGAATGCACTTCCATGATTGCTTTGTGAGGGTTAGTATATGTCCACTGTCAAATCTCTATGCCTATGTTTGCACTTTGCATACTGTTAACTCGGGCGAAAACTTGAACATCCATGGTTTCCCGATAGAACCCTGTTTTGCCTAAGTTGTTTCAAAACATGCTTTCTCAGTAAGATATTCTGTTTTTCAATTTTTTTTTGATCAGGGTTGTGATGGATCTATTCTTCTGAACTTTACTTCAAGTACTGGGCACCAAACTGAAAAGTTTGCTCCTCCAAATTTGTCAGTCAGAGGGTTTGATTTCATTGACAGAGTTAAGAGCTTACTTGAAGCTGAATGCCCTGGCATAGTCTCTTGTGCAGATATCATTGCTTTGGTTGCAAGAGACTCCATTGTTGTCACAGTAAGTGTCCACATAATCAAAAACAACATAAACTAAGTCCGTATGTTTGTGATCCTATTCATTGTTGATCTTCTGCTTTGGTAATGATAGGGAGGTCCTTTCTGGAGAGTACCAACCGGTCGGAGAGACGGGCGGATTTCAAATTCCTCAGAAGCCTTAGCAAACCTCCTTTCTCCAACTAGTAACTTGGCCACCCTCCAAACAAGATTTGCAAACAAGGGACTTGATCTAAAAGATTTAGTTTTATTATCTGGTAAGCTAGCACGATCGATAAGATATATATTTGTTACAGTGAAACTCATAGTTGACCCCAAATAACTGAAAAAGACTCAGTTAAGTTGAGTTGAGTAAACGTTGTTGTCATGATCAACTGTTTCAGGGGCTCATACCATCGGTATCTCTCACTGTTCATTGTTATCAAACCGTCTATACAATTTTACTGGTGTGGGGGATCAAGATCCTGCTCTAGATAGTGAATATGCAGCAAATCTCAAAGCAAAAAAATGCAAATCGCCTAACGACAATACCACGATAGTAGAGATGGATCCGGGAAGTTTTAGGACATTTGATCTTAGCTACTATACAAATCTGCTGAAAAGAAGAGGCCTATTTCAATCTGATGCAGCCTTGACAACAAGCTCAACCACAAAGACATACATCACCCAACTTCTTCAAGGCTCACTCAAAAATTTCTTTGCTGAATTTGCCACTTCCATGGAGAAAATGGGTCGGGTTGATGTTAAAACAGGATCTTCAGGCGAGATTCGGAAACAATGTGCAGTTGTGAACAGTTGAAATCTTGGCATTGGAAGTTTCAATTAATTGTATTGTATTTATGTATTTGTTTTGGTCTCCTTGCCAAGTGCTCTCCCATAGAGGAAGCAACACATCTGCTGTGCAGGGGCATCTTTTTTTCTTTCACAATCAGAAATGTACGGTTATACGTACCCTTGATTGCTTACAAGTTCATGTCCTTCTCGTCCTTGGGTAGAGTTTCCTTTAAGGGCATGATTGTGTTACATTATTATTTTCTTTTTGTACCCCCCACCATGCTCATGCAATAGAAAGCAACATGCCACAATTAATAAAGTACTTGGTATCTTGTGCCCATTTGGTACTGTCTTTTTTTCTACCTCTTTCTTCTTTTTTGTTAATTTCTTGGGGAAAACCAAAAGAAAAAGAAAAGGATAATTATGAAACAATATTATATGAATGATTCTTTGACTTTAGAAACAAAATCGATTTTAACCTGAACTTAAATTTCAACCCAGAATGTTCAATCCAAGGCTTAAACCAATTGTTCAATCCTAGTTATGTAACAAATGTTGAGAAACATAAGCATTGGTAATGCTCGGATTGAATTCGGATGGAGAGTTTTATAACTTGTATTGAGTCAAACTTAACAATCTCTCCATTTGACTCCAATCCCAAATAATGAAACAAGAATTTAATATTCATGTATACGACATTTAAGATCACCCTTAACAATGGGTATTACGTACTTTGTTTTTGCAGGCTTGGCACCAGTTCTTGGGGGATAGGTTGACTATTGCAACTTGGTAGCTCTGCCAGATTGGAATCTGCATAGTTCCATACAGGCCCATGTATCTGAATATGGACACACACGTGTGTACAAGCTAAAAAAACTCTCACCATACCATACCATTTAAATAGTTCATAAGGGTTGCATTATACTACAACTTGATTTTTAATACTTTTGGGGTTTTTTTTTTTTTTGTTGGGGGGGGGGGGGGGGGGGGGGGGGTTGGGTTCTATTTTGTATATTCAAGGTATGAATGTGGAATGTTCTAAAGTTGGCTGCTTAACCAAAGAGCTTTGATCCTCACGAATTACATAGAATGATAATAATTAGGGTTAATAGTATTTTTGATCCATAAAATATATTTTTTTTATCAGTTTAATCCTCTCATTGTATTAATTTTGTCAATTTAAATTGAGAAAGATAGAGACATACGTCCGTAATACCCTATTTATTTGAGCTTCGCTCGCATTTTGGCCCAGACTGGTGAGCACCACACACCCCTAGTTGGCATTGAAAAAATAAAAAGATTCATCAAAACTTATATAAATGTCCCCTAACAATAAGACCTAGCATTTATATATAAAAAAAACCTTTTATAATCACCATATTAAGTCAAATACATAGTGTCTTAACATATAGGATATTTGCGAGTCATTAATTAATGAGCCACTTGCATGGCTTCTCGTCGCATCTTGTGATAGTGGCAATGGCTCATCCGCATTATATTTTTGACAAATTCATATCCAAGTTGGTAAAATATTAAATGAATATCATAAGATATTTAAAGTTAGTCCAGATTGGATTGGATTGACTTAGATTAATTATCTCCTATTCAGGGGAGTAGTAGATTAGACTGCAAAAAGGGTATCCCGCACATTTGCCCGTCGGGTAATCGGGCTTTTCAGATCAATCATGCACGTTACGATTCATTGACAGCTTATCCGACGACACAGCACAGTCAATTAAACTAACTTTCAATAATACATATTTATTTCGACTCTCTTGCTAATGACATGTTATTTTTTTCAACTGTAATCCTACTCAATTGAAAATCACTTACAGGTAAGTTTGTAAACGGCTCAGATTTTGATTAAAATTTGAATCTTATTATTTGGATATGAATCGATACTTTTTATTGATAATTCAAACCCGAATTGAAATTCGAATATGTTATCTTCTATTTCATGGATTTAGATCTATATAATAAAGTAGCTAACTTTGTTTGTCTTGAGCTTTTCGCGGCTCAGATCATTTTCAGGTTTTTGATCCTACGATCCTAATTAATCTACATTCTTACAGGACTCTTCTACATTCCTTTTATCTCTCCTCATTCCCATTCATATTATTGGAGAGATATCTACATTATTATAGGACTCTACTACATTCTTTTTTATCTCTCCCCATTCCCATTCAAATCATGGAAGAGATTGGCTTGGACGGTTATATAGATATATAATAAAAACAAAATATATCTAAAATCTATTAAAACTCTAATAATAAGGATTATCTCTAAAAAAATATAAGTTCATTAACATAATATATATATATATATATATATATATATATATATATATATATAAACGGGTCGTGTTCGGATAAGACCTATCAACCCGTTTATCCGTTTAAATAAATTTAATATAATAATAAATTATATATATAAAATAATGAATGAGTAAAGAAAAAAAAATAAAAAAAACATTTAAAAAAAAAAGTAAGGATATCAGTAGTAGGAAAAGTGAAGCTTTGAGCCTTGAGTCATTGAATTGTCTTTTGGCCATTTTCTTTGAATCTCACATCAACAAGGAATGAAGAGGGGAGACTTCAGTTGCCTATAAAAAAGGTAGTGGATTTCTCATTTTTAACCAATCTTTGTAGTGTGATTTTCACGTAAGCTGTTGGCTGAAATTCCTTCAATTGAGGAAAGTACAGTTGGAAGCAAAGAAATGGAGTGTAAAAATTTATTAAAATAATATATTTTTTATTTTTTTTTAAATAGGTTAAACAAGTCGTGTTGTGTTACCTATTTATTAAATAGTTCGTGTTAAAAAAATTTACCTGTTTATTAAACGTGTCGTGTATGAATTTATATTTTTTTCACCTGTCATCCGTTTAACTCGACACGTAACCGGTTAACCTGACACGATTGACACCTCTATAAAACAGCACAGACTTCAATAAGCCCATCTGACAGTCTTAAATAGACTTATCCAACAGTCACCATTATCCCTCTCAAAACCATTCACATTGAATTCTCCCCCTCCAATTTCATCACTTTTCACTTACATTATGGCTCAGATCGCTTGATGATTATTGATCCGACAATCCTAATGCTAAATTCTCTCTCCCAATTTTTGAACAAGACTTTTATTCCTTCCACAATTCTAAGACTTCGATATCTCTTATAAGTCTCTTTCTCTATCTCATATTACACATTAATTAGGTCGTTAATTATAACTCTATATAATTACAGATTATTTTTAAAATTTTTAAATAAACAAATGGACCTTAAATACAGATTCTTTGTATCAAAACAAGTTGAATGACTATAATATATGTCATATTTTGTATAAAATTTGTGATATATCTATATATTAAGGGAGCTACCATTGTTTGTCTTGAGTTTTTTGTGTGTCAGATTGTTTTAAAATTATTGATCAAATGATCAAAACTACTCCTCCAAATTTTTTTTTCGCCCAAAAATTACAAGAATCTTTTCATTTTACTAGATTATCGATTCGAATTGATTATGATTAGGATTCTAATTGAGCTGAATTTGATTGTCAAGTGTAAAATATATATTTTTGTTTAAACTTAACTTTGTTTGAATTTTACGAGTATTCAAAATTGAAATCAAATTGAAATTGATTGTAAAAATAATAAAGAATAATTAAATTAAAAAAAAATTATGGTGTCACGGGAATAAATAATAATTTGTTTGTAGGTTTAAAATATAAGTGTTAATTGAGTCGAACTTAAATTCAATTCTCGATTTGTCGTAATTATGGTATAATAAGCGAATAATATATATAATTTGTGATATATCTATATATTAAGGGAGTTATCATTGTTTTGTCTTGAGTTTTTGTGGGTCAAATTGTTTTAATATTATTGATCAAATAATCAAAACTACTCCTCCAAATTTTTTTCCCGCGCAAAAATTACAAGAATTCTTTCATTTTACTCAATTATCGGTTCGAAGTAATTGTGATTAGGATTCGAATTGAGTTGAATTTGATTGTCAGGTATAAAGTATATATTTTTGTTTAAACTTAATTTTGCTTGAATTTTATGAATATACAAAGTTGAATTCAAAATTGAAATTAATTGTAAAAATAATAAAGAATAATTAAATTAAAAAAAAATTATGGTGTCATTGTGAACGATAATAGATAAGAATTAGTTTGTATGTTTAAGATAGAAGGGTTAATTGAGTCGAACTTAAATTCAATTCTCGATTTGACGTAATTATGATCAAAACTCGAATTGCGCTAAATTTGACTGTCAAGTATAAAGTACAAATTCTTACTTAAACTTAAATTCGATTGAATTTTATAAATATTTAAGTTGAACTGAAATAGAAACTGATTTTAAGTTCTTAACAAAATTGTTTACATTTACTAAAATTCATGTGAAACTTTTAAATATTTTTCTCACAAAAGTTACACAAATTCACATTGGAAAAATAGTGCAGAGATAATATTATAAACTTTAGGTAGAAACCTGTAGAAACACAAATAGTTATAATTTTTTTAAATTTAAAATAAAGTTTATTAAAAATGTTAAAATCGTAGATATTTGATCAATAATAATTATATTTTCTCAGATTTTTGAATTAATATGTTACAGTAGTTATAGTGTGACTTTCGTTATATAAAAGTTTAATTATATATGTTCTGCATATAGATTGAATAATATCAATTTGATCGTTGTATTGTTCAAATTATATTTGACATTGTCTTTATTTATGAACAAATATTTGTAATTTTTTACAAGTAATATAGTGCCTTCAGGCACGGGCAATTACTAGTATATCTATATTCTATCTAATTATGATCTGATCTGAAATTCGTATATATTTTTATATAAATACTAAAGAAATTAAGTGATTATTTGAAGAAATGAAGTTAAAATTTAGATGTAATTTGTTACAATTTAGCTATTTAAATCGGATCGAATTTTGAATTGCTAATGAACTTTAATATAAAATACGAAAATATAATCTATCAGATGATCATATCAGACTTTTTCAAACAAATTCAGATTTAGATCCGTCCAAGTCCAATCCATTGACACCTACTCTCGTAATTAAAAGGAAATTAGAGTGGTTCTCAATTTAATCTACGAAAATTAGAATATCCACAATTGAGGCAACCAGATGGGTTGACACATGTGTACCATAAAACTCTGTGCAAGTGTCAACAAGATATTGGGAGGAGTAACAAAGGAGTATACCAAGTTGAAACCAATCCAAGTGGCATAATAAGAACTAGATAGTACAAAAATCATCCAACAACCCCTTTTGAACATCTTACTGTTCACCTAAACAAACCCAAAAAATAAAGAGCATTCAAATCACAATCAAACCAAGCATTCACGAGTCATTACCTGCGTACTTGGGAAACTAACCTATAAGGTCTAAGGTCATGGTTTTGACTTTTGAGCTTCTTCTTAGTACAACAAATAACCCAATAGGTGCACAAATCTCCATGTTTTATACAAAATTTATCAAGAAATAGTAACATGTTGTTATATATTGAAAAAACTACTATATAATTAATTATTCTTTCTAGAAGGGCAACGCAGTTGGTTACGGGAGAGGGCCTCCAATCTAGAGGTGAGCGTGAGTTCAATTCTCAATCATTATATGAGTTCCTAATCATCCGTTGCACGTGTTATGGGGCTAGCGCTTGCAACCCTTCTAATGGGACTTATCTTTCAATTGAGCAAGGTTAATCTGTGAAGAAGATTAGAGTGTGTTTGTGATGGTTTATGACATCCAAAAAGTATTTTTTTTAATAAATATTTATCAAAAGTGTTTATAAGAAAAACACTTTTATTAAATAAGTATTGCTTAAATATTCAAAATTTAAAATACTTATATTAATGTATTTTATAAAAAACACGTTTGGATGTGAAAATACTTATTTGTGTCACAATTGTTAATAGCATTGAATGCACATATACAAACATACACTACACATATAATGATACACACAAAAAATATATCATACACAAAAAATCATATTAATAAGGTATTATACGAAAAATTACATAGTCCAACTATCTCAATGACATACTAAAGTCAAAAAACACATGTTAATAGTAAATACAATCAAAAATCATGTTTGATTGTCCCTTAAAATTGTTGAAGCAATACGTTCTCTCTTCCTATACATTGGATTTGTATATGAAAAATCAATATCCTCTTTAAAAGCAGTCTGATTTACATTGCCTTCCTCCTCTAACTCCACGTCTTCATTAGCATATCTTGCAAATAATGCGTCTCTGATGTCATGAAGCCTCGTGTAATTGTGGCAAGTCATTCAAGCAACAACAATAAACATTTGTTTAGTGAAATCAAAACTGGGCATTTGCTATAAAATTGAAAATATTTTCTTTAATACTCCAAAATATTGTTCAATCACATTCCTTAATGAATAATTGGCTTATTTATCAAGGATATCATATTATTTCAATCAAATTGGCTCGATGTCATGATTGGCCGAATTGAGTGCCATGCAAATAATTGAAAAAAAAAAAAACCATGAATTCCAATGTCCACTATTGTTAAAATACATGGATTAGAGTAGATGAAAACATCAAGATAAATGAATGCAAATCTTGGTATCATATGTAAACAAGTTATTCTTCATTACATATAATTCTTATATTTTTTTTTCTTCATCGAATTTTAATTTTTTTCAAATATTCTCCAACTATTTTCCAAAATCAATAACAAAACTCACTCTACACTTTCATGGATGTGTTGCCCTTTGCAAAGTAGATCTGTATTTTAATGGCTGATTTCCAGTGTTTATCAAATACACAAGATTCAATTTTTCTTATATGATTGTAAAAACAATAGCACGATTATAAATTATACACATGTTAAAACATAATATTGTGACTTCTGTTATCAAGGGTGTGTAGTAGTAAAATTTGGCTTCCTATTTTGAATAACTTTGTCCTTATCTCCGCTAGATATGTTAGTTTTAAAACTCTCCCAACAATTTATTTTCATGGTTGTTTAGATATTTATTAATATTCTAAGGTAAAATCTCAAGGTATAAGAGCATATGGTTGGCTTTATTATATTAATCAATGATAAAATTGGAAATAAAATTTGCAAAATTAACTTACATTTGAATCATTTCGAATTGTAATTTGAGTTTTAATTGCTTTTATTTTGTACCATGTGTGAATTCCATACTTGTTATCCTTAAGCAAATAGGATCTTATATACTTTAGCATTTACATATTCCCTAACAAGCCTATTCAATCGTTTTCTCCTATATAGAGAGTATTAGCAAAAATCCATGCATGTCTTACATTAATAATGTTCATGAATTCTATATCTAAAACATCATTTTAGATTATCTTTCATATAAAGCATTGCCTCTACCATGTGCTGAACTACAAAATTTAGAAAGTAAAATTAAAAAAATGAAGTTAAAGGTATTCAAAGTGGTGCCCTTTGGAAACTAATGTAAAAGAATAAGAGTAATCCTATTTGGAACTAAAAATATGACATAATTTACTGACCAAATGATGTGACTTTAGTGAAGCCATTGAATAATACCAAACTCTGACTATTGAATTTAAATAGAAAAAATTAATTTTCACTAAATGAATTGGAGGAACTGACATGAACCAAAGCAAGTACCAAATTGGTGTTAGCTCAACAAAATCAATCTGGCAAAGACCTGGAGGAAGTAGCCTACCTTACCTTATAGCCACTATCTTGCTTATTCATTGCCCTCATTGAAGGACTCAATGTAAAAATTCTTTTTAATCAGTACTGATTGCCAAAATCTTGCTTGGGAAGAACAATATGGTCCAAGTACCCTCTCGATCCACCATGTCTACCTCCTCTCCATACATGGCCGCCTCGATCAAAACCCCTTCTACCATCACCACGCCCATTACTAAAAGCCTAAAACCCTTTGTTGATTAAATTAATGTACTCTATATTGTTATGGACTATGTTTAGGTATTTTAAAATATTTGTCACCACGTTCCTGATCACCATTGAGAGTCTAAGCAAAAATTATTATGGGAAACTAACGTCCATATCAACACCTTATTTTCAGATATTGACCATAAGTTGAATTTCTCTCAATAACTATATACAGTCTCTACTCAACTACGATTAGGAAAAAATAAAAAGAATAGCTAGCAAATATAACATGGTTGACACACAAGTAATTTTGTGGTGCAACATAGCATTCCAAGTTGTATGGCAGCTACTTGTGAAGTGTAGGCATCTACGAAATATTCTTTTCAAGATGCAATTAAAAAATAAATCATCTACACAAATGTTGAAAGCTAACCAGGCAGAGTATTTGTGATCTCATTTGCAATACCCAACTTCAATCAACATTTGATTATGAATTTGGAAGAACACATCCCAACATAAGTGGGTAGCTTATAACTATTGTCAAACTTTGTCTCTGTATAAACAACAACATATAGGAAAGAAATGTTGAGCAGATTCTTTCATCACAAGTTAGGTCATGTCATATCCTAGATTAACAAACGAAAATGCATCAAAGATCAAAGAAGTCTAAAATCTTCATAAGCAATTCATATATAAAAACCAGAAGTGAGGACTATCTTATGGAATTACTTTCCCGTAGCATGCTTCAAGTCGCATAGAAGAATCCATCTGGTCGGCCAAAATCATTTAAGACACATGATCTTATGCGAGAACTTGCTCTTTTAATTTCAGAAATAGAAAATTTTCGCTTCCTATGATGGACGAAGATGAAAAGAAGAGAGGTTGGCACGCCGCCTGTCAATGCAAACAAATCAACAACAACAAGGAAGAATGGTCGTAGTCCAGCATAAGCGCCGCCTAGATATCTAAACCACTGTGAAATTGAAAGCAGAAGACTTTAAATTAATCCAAAACAAATTAATTAGGGGGTGGCTGAGAAACCATCATCACATGGTAGATATTTGTATTGGACTCGAAAAATAATATTCCATAGGTAATTAACAATTGCAGCACACCATGATCCCTGAAAAAAAGAGAAGAAAGTATTTGGTGTAGCCCATTTGCCTATGTACTTCATGAATCCTGATAGAAGGCATTGCATACACCTATATAGATCAGAAAAATAAAGAAATTGATAGGACCCCAAAACCATTTAATCCAAAGGACGAAAATCATAGCATGTACACAGTAAGTATGATAAAATAATGTCTCAACATCATGAACCAAGTGATGTGCTGTCCGCTGCTGTGGTGAAGTGTGCTGCAATGAACCAAGTGTAAATCATGCAGCACACTTATGCCATGTGGTTCGGTGGTCAGGTGGTATAGGCATGTGCCCATGGGTGCTGATCATGATTATCTTATCTCAGCAGTGCAGTGTTTGATTACTTGATGGACTTCTCTTATTTATCTACAGATTAAGTAGGAGATTACTAATGAAGATCCATATGAGAAAGGATGTCTTTTCACAGAGAGTTTCTTCAGATCCTTGGGATAGGTTACATCTTCTATTAGGATATATTTTATAGTCTTGAAATTGGTTTGGACTCTATCAAGTGTACTGCTATATAATAAAGAAATTCTCAAGAGCTATGACTATGTTTTTGGTCATAAGCTACTTCATCTTATTAAAATTATCAACTTCTTCATGGTAGCCATAAGCTCTCAATACACATAACGAATGGCTGCATCAACAACATCCTTCTCTATTTCAACCTCCAATCTCCACCACCTCATTGCCCTAGTCTCGGTTAAACTAAACTCAACCAATTATCTTATATGGAGAATGCAAATACTTCCTTTGATTCAAAGCCATCAACTTATGAATCACCTCACCAATGATTCACCAGCACCAATGATGCTCACAGAGTTGAATAAAGAAGTCTCAAATCCAGAGTATGAGGAATGGCAACATACTGATCTGTTGCTACGCAGTTGGATCATCGGCATTTTCTGAAGCAGCCCTTAGTCATGTTGTTGGGCTAAATACCTATCGAGAGGTATGGAACTACCTTGAAGAAATTTATCTACAAGCAACTAAAGAAAGGGAAATCCAGCTTAAATGCCAACTTCAGACACCAAAAACAGAGACTCCTAAAAATTGTAATCTAACCCAAGTTGTTGTAATCTAACCAAAAGGTGGTAACATACCATTCAAAATGTGATAACTTACCCCCAAAAGGTGGTGAAATTATCCCAAAAGATGTAATTTACCCTAAAACAGTGGTTCCTTACCCCTAAAAGTGGTAACATTACACCTAAAAAATGGTAACATTACACCTAAAAAGTGGTAACTTAACCCCACAAAATGGTAACCATACTCCCAAAAAGTGTTAATCTAACCCAAAAGGTGATAACTTACACCCCCCCCCCCCCCCCAAAAAAAAAAAAAGGTGTTAATTAACTTAACAAAAGTTGTAATTTCTCATAAAAACAGTGGTTTCTTACCCCCAAAAAGTAGTAACTTAATCCGTCTACTGTGTCTTTTCTTTTTCTTTTAAAAAAAAAATTTACATTGTCCTTTTCCTTAAGCTAATTAATTTAAATGTAATTTATTTATATTAATGGTTTTATTTGTCCATTTAAAAAAAAAAAATTGTATTAGTACTTTCCCCTCATATTAGGTGAGTAACCGATTTAGTGGATAACCGATAAAAAAGAAAATATCTGATCAACGGTTTAAAATTATTTGTGATAGATCAATGACCTTTGTTGATTTAGCGGTACCGTACTGAAAAAACGTTTTCGGTACCATAGACGGACCCTAATAATAAAAGCTAAAAAAACAAAATTAATAATAATAATAAAAGCTGACAAAAAAATAAAAATAAAAAGACGGGCTCATGAAATAGGTGCATTCCAGCCATTAATTCTGTTTTAAATAATTTATAACTATTGCTTGAAAAAAATAAAATAAATTAAAATAATGAAATTATATGTATCAATGTTTTAATGAGTAAAAAATAAAGTATAAAGAAAAATGAATTTTGTTATAACTGGATTCCGTGACAGAGGAGTAACCTGCTCAAGTTGCAATATAATCCGTTAACATGATTCAATTAATAAATAAATTTGATATAGATGAAGCTAATACAAAATAATGCATAACAAGACTCGTTTATATATGAGTAATACATGATTCTTATATTACACGAACTCGATAAGACATCATTTGTGAGATACGAATTAATAAACGAATAAAATATGAGTGAAATATATTTTGACCCAAATTTGCTAAAATTCAATATAAATCCGCTAAAGTCAAAGTTCACATAATCAGTGATGTTCGAAATCTTCTAGGGTTTGTTTGGGTAGTGGGTTTGGATAGGGTATGATTTGTTTTTCTATATATTAACCCATTCAACCCAAACCCACGCATCCACTTTAAAATTCAAGGTTAGAGAATATATCCAATCCAAACCTTTGTTTGGGAAACAAATACGTAATTGTGTGGGCCCCATAGATTACACCAAATATTTTGTAGTAGTTTATCATTCTACTCATGACTCTATTCAATCAAATCTAATCATATCTTATGTTTGGATTGGTGGTTTATCCTAACAAAATTAAACATTTTCCACATATACATAATAACATTTATACATTAAAAAATTAATATTTCTTTTTTAGTAGCAAATTGAATAATTGACATAAGGGTAGACCATGTATATTAGATCCAAACAATTGAATATAAAATCCAAACAATTGAACACTGCTATCAATGTGTTGCTGACTTAAGGTTGGTACATCGTTCTTGAAAATAACTTCTAACAATGAAAAGTTTGGACAAGGATCCAAACAATAGTTACACGCAAAGTCATCATCCTGCAATAGTTTGAATTGAAAATATAGAACATTAACATTACCAACATGTATGAATAATAATTAATTTTGTATCGACACGAACGTCAAACAATTAATTGAAATAAATTACTTTTATGGAATCCAAACCACTAGGCATTGGTGTAACACCCCAAAATTCAACATGGAAGACATTACTATCTAAAAATCATCAATCATAATAAGAGCAACTACAATAACCATTAAATAATAAATCATTCATCCATCTGACAAAAAATAAATACTAAAGCCAATAAAACATTAAAACCTCTCAAACTTACAATTCAAAACCAAATAGTATCTAGCAGCGGAATAATTAAAACTAGCTGAAACATTGTTTCATAGAAATCTCTCAAATAAAATAACCTAAACTAAAACGGAGCATCTCTAAGCCTCCACATCAGGATCCTCATACTGACCCTCTCCAGTCTCAAGGTCAACTTGCACATCTACCTCGACATCTTCCTCTTTGTCAAAATTTGTAAATGTGTTGTAGGGGGTGAGCAAAAGCCTGTAGAAAATCCCTCTCATATCCCAACTTGTTTTAAAACAATAAAAACAAGACAAGTCTCTTTTGAAAAATAGCACATATAAAAATTTAAGAGTAAAATCATGACAGTTGTAATGATCTCAAGTGTACTAAAATACAATAAATCAATGAAAAGAATACACATGTCAGAATTAAAGCAATCAATTAATAACTCAGTAGCATCATCCCATATTCTCATGTATGTTGGTTGCTTCTCAGGAATTTATACAACGATTCTACCTCGTTCACACACCACAACCACACAATCTCAATCATTCACCGCAGGGCCAAATCACAAACCATTTTAGAAAGAGTATATACCGTCTCCCACAACATTGACGAATTCTTCACAGGAAATGTATACCATAGTGGTTGAGGGTATACCATCCCTCAGCTTCGAACCTATGTGAACAATAGTGGTTGTTATCACAAACAACAATCCACTACAAGTGTTAGGCAATCATCTCATCTCCACTGGGATAGACTAAGATCTAACACTCTACGACAGCTCTCGAAGACAATTCAAGTCCGTCACACCCAAACCATACAAGAGATGAAACCACAATTTTCTCAACAATCACAATCTTAAACAATTACAATTTTCATTAATAATTCAAGTATCACAAATACACAATTCTTAATATACTGCAGTAATAAAGGAATTAAAATATGCAAGAGATCATATTAAGAAAATCTTCACAATTTCGATATCAAAATTCTAATGCTTTGCCAAAAATCATAATTTCTTGGAGGAAGAACAAGTAGTTGATTGAAAACATGATTTAATCAAAAATAGGAATTTAGAAATAAAAAATCCATGTATTTTTCATAATAGAACATGTACTTTGAAAAAACTAGGGTTTTAGAAATTCAACAAGAAGTATTTCTTGAAGCCAAACATGTATTTTGTTTAAAACTACATCTCAATGATAAAGAAACCAAAGACTCATATGTATTTATCATATAACTATCAAGAAGATTGAAAACATACATATATATAATACCTTAAGTCTCAATGAAAGAACTTGAGAAGAATCTTCTACCTTTAATCCGATGTTTGAAGATAACTCTAGCGTGTTTGAATAAATCCCGAAGTGAGAATCCTCTTTAGGTCTCCTCTATTTCTTCATCTCAAGCTTCCTAGGGTTTTCTCGGATGAACAATTATTGAACATAGGCCTAAGGGTCATTACCTAGGTATTTATAATGTCAAAAGTGGAGAAAATACTCAACAAAGATCGTCCGAGTTCTGCCCAGTGTGTGTTTCTTACGTCTGGATGCGTTTGACTTTTTGTCCAGACTTCGGATGACATTTTGACCTAGTTAGAAGCTGATTTATGAAAGTTTTATGAAATACACTTTTGTAGCCCTTGAAGTCTAGTTTCTATTGTCAAAACATAAGCTCAATTGGACATTATAATTAAAAGGTATAGCCAAAATACTAAGGTAGTGTCAAATTCTTTTCTACCCAAATCCTCTTCAAAATAGGTTTTAACTCCGGAATACTTCCTGACGTCTAATACATCCCATATTACCTTTCCAAAGGTTTCTCGACCTTTTGGATTCAATGGAAACCTTATTTTAACCTAAAAATATTTAAAAAATTACTTAGCCACCCTTCTCAAATTTAAACACCTTCGAAACTAAGTTTGACTCGAAAATAAATTTACCCGAAACTCAAACTTCATGATTAATCTTTTCAACAAAGATTCGAGGTTTCTACCATCTTTTTATTCATCCTAGGACAAATATTCAAATGATATTATTCTTATTTAATTCTACTACGGGGTCTTACAATTGGGCCTTCAACTACACATGTAGTCTATGTGTCCCAAACAAATATGCCACTGTTTAACATCTCAGGAATGGTATTATACTGGCGCTCCCAAAAAATGATTTTCCTCAACATCTCACTCATAGAGAGATGATACCATGGCATCCTTCGTCACAGACGCGTAAATAGTGCATCAAGTAGTCTTTCTGAATACCTGCCTACTACAGGTAATTTCTTGCGATGCTTAAACTCAACTAATAAGTCAAGCATCACATCAACTTCATCCTCAATAATGTCTCGAAGCTTCATTGTTAACTAATACCACAACAATAAAAAAAAACTATATATTTTCAAAGTCATCAACAATTACTATACATACATAGCAAATAGTCATATGGATAATAAAATAGTGAAGTTCTTAAACAAGTTACAAAGTCATGCAAAAGTCTTCAACAACCTATATATGATCAACATACATAATTCATCCAAATCTACCCAAGAAGAAGTAGATGATATGGGTGACCACCATACCCAAAACCAATACAACAACATATTTTACACATGTAACGAACTGATGATCATGGAATGGTATAGGTGTTGATACAATAATGTCCATTGTATCTTCAGGAAGTTGATTTCCCAATGTTGGTTGATTCGGATGGACATGAACGACATTCAAAGGTTGCACATCTGTTGTACCATCATTTTGTTCAATATACATGCGCAAAGCATTTTCTGCCTCGCTATACAGGTCATATGATTTGTACAATGCACCAGGGAATGCATTAACTTGCATATGACACTCCATCCATGTACTATAAACATCAACTTATCGTAAAAACAAAGACAACATAGAAGCATTATCGCCTTCCCATTACAAAGTTAACTGAAAATCAATTTGTCATATGATCATAATAAGAGAACAACATTATAGAAAAACATTAAAGAAAAATACACATCAATAAGTCAAACATCCAAAGCATCCACATAATACATAAGTTGCGATAGGAAATGTGACACGTGTGTCAACCAAAAGTTTAGTTCATAAGCAGGGCACTAATTACTTTACATATAACCTTGTTAAACATCTCAATCAGGCCACAGTATGCTACCAACCCAGAGTGCTCTTTCTTCCACGGACAAGCTAAAGAAAATGTCAACCTTTATGTTGTCTGAAGCAATTTTGTATGATGCCTCGTTGTTGTGTGCCATTGTAAGGCCTTCTAGTTTTGACAACTCTGCAAGGATGACACATCTACTTGTAGATGCATCTTGCTCGTAGCCTACTCTCCGTGCAATGCTTGCTAGTTGGTGCTCACTTGAAACAACGTAATCACCAAATACCTTACATATCTGGTAAAGTCTTGTAGCCATTGAATCACTTAGAGCGGTAGCTTTTTGTTTTTTGGCTTACGTGTCTGTGGGGTGACATTCACATCCTCCCTGCCCTGAGTTACACTTTGAGAGGGACTAACATCATCCATTCCCCCGGTTGGTTGAGCCTCTACATTGGCATCCTCAGGGACATCCCCAACAGCTAAATTATCATCGATCATTTCCTCAAGTCCTTGGGCAAACTAGCATGTTGTCCTATCTTTCCCAAAGATAAGCATCCAATCAACATACAATGGCCATGATCTACCATGCATCCTCGCATTCTTGTTTTTCTTCATTGTAAATAGTAAAATTACTAGGGAATAATATAAACAAGTAATATTGGTTTAATATTATTAATGGATGCAAGGGATTAGTAAGACCTTCAGGTACTCCACCCAGATATCTTTTCCATACATATCCACTTTCTTGTCGCAATCATTCGATCCAAAACCGAATGTGCTTAGCATTGAAAACAATGAATTGTATTGCTTTTTCCTGGCTTTGATTTTTGACTCAATATGTGGTGACGCCCGAAGGTCTGTTGCTGGGAATGCATCCTTTAAGTTTTTCTCTAATGTTTGAAGATAGCCCGGACGAAACGTGACATTCTAACACTTCTATCCGTTCACACAAAGTTCTTTCTCCATGCATCCACCTCTTCTGATTCATCACTGCTTCCTATCACAAATTGTTTTTTTTTCTTTTTTTCTTGATTCTTTGTATCACAACTTGTTCACTGTCTTCTAACTCTTCCTCTTGTTCATCTTTTGTCTTTCCTTTCTCTTGTACTTCAATTTCTTCATCTTTAGTATCTTAGACTTCATCTATTTCATCTTCAGTATCTTCTGCTTGATGCATTTCAAGTTCTTTAGATTTTTTATCTTGTTCTTCTTTGTCAATGATTTATACCAGAACTAGTGTTTCCACTTTACATTTTCTGGGCCTAGTTCCCCCCCCCCCCCCTTTTTTTTTTGTTTTCTGTTCACTGTCCTCTTCCATGGTTTGTTTTTCCTCTGTTTGCTCCGATTCTTCTTGTATATTTGTCTTCTTCTTTCTTCCACTTGAGTAGAATTCATTTTTTTTTTGTTCTTTGCAACTTCTTCACATTCACTTGCATGATAGTTGCACAATAAAAAATGTGATATACCATATTTGTATTCAAATAGTTAATAAAACATCAATCCAAATCTAAATGGTTGAATAAGATATATATATATATATATATATATATATATATATATATATATATATATTTGAAGAATTACTAAATCAAACTATAATTGGTGAGAGGGAAAACATTTGTTTCATAAGTAACTCGATTCCACAACACTGGGCGGGGGACAAACAGATCTCAAGTTTATATCATCATGGTATTGGATTTGTATACTGTCCCCCTTAAGTTTTTAAAAATTTATACAGTGGCCCTAGTATTTTGTTTTTGGTGAGTTAGTGATCCACTCGTCTCTTTATCTACAAACCCCAATAGTTTTTTTTGGTACTAATTTGAATCAATGTAAAATGTTCTAACTCATATATATTGGCTAAAAATAATATCTATGTTATTTAATACTTCATTTTATTTTTTAAAAAAAATTGTGTAGGTGTCCTTTATTCATTTTTAGTAAATTAGTGGCTTGTAATCTAGTAACTCACAAATAGATGCAAATGGTAAAATATAATAACCCAAAAACATCTACACCATTTGTAGGAAAAAAAATCTATTTTAAAAAAATTAAAAAGAAATTGTTGATAAGTTTTATCATAAAATTTATCAACTAGTGACGATTCTTGATATTTGTGACAATATTGCCGTCTTCCATCTTAATATAGTATTGAGCTGATTAGGTACTGTGAAATAATTATCATCTTTGTTTGCTTATGTTTTGATAATTCTGAATTGATAGTGATTTTAATTTTCCTACAATTCTTAAGTATTGTATCCGAATAATCCTCACAACATTGGAGAAATATCATTTTCAACCCTCAACGATTAATGCAGTCAATTATGTTGGCATTTGACAATTGTTGTTGGTTATAACTCATGAAGTATCTCTTGATGAAATGTTATATAATGATTTAGGAAGTTTCATTTGTCTATGGAACATGATTGCATTGGTCTTTTACTCAGTTTTCATGTTGTGCTTACTTGCAGTTATGTTACTTTATAATAATGATGCATAAATCCCTTTGAAAGTGGGTCTTCCAAGGACATTGGCTTAGCTTCTCATGCCCAAATAATATTCGTCATACATAAAATAAAAATGATACCCTTTTTTTGTGTTTGTCAATAACATAAAACCAATTCAAATAGCAGCAACAGTGTCCATACAGATCATGAATACCATGTGATCTAACCTAACCATGCTCATTGCATTCGGATTGAAAGCCGTGGGGTCCAGTGGCTACTTTTTGGAACTGATTTATGGACCGTTAAGCCATTATTGTGGTTATTTGCTTACTAGGCATAAAAGCTCACCCCATCATAATTTCATGAGTTCTAGGTTGCTCTGTGAACCAAGAATTGTGAACAAAGAGGAAACAAATCTAGATGGAGGTGTGTGGAGCTATGTTTGACTTTAGATTAGGAACCAACCAAATTCTCTATTTGATAAATATAAGTGGAGGTTGTCAAACTTAATATTTTTATTTTGCAGGGTTACATGTATGTTTGGAATTGTAATTTTAGAGAATGTGTGATGCTAAACATGAGCTCGATTCACTCTGATTTTTGGGTTGTAACAGGTCGAATTGGACATCACAAAGAAAGCAATTAACTGAATAGCTTAAAAGCCTAGAGGCTAAGTAGTTCATTCACAAAATATTAAGCGTTTACATAGCGAAACACTCAATCAATCTCATAGTTGGGATCGTTTTGATCCACTGCGGCTAGGTCAACGATCCCAGATTACCATCTCGACCGCCCTTATCCAGTTCTTGTTTAAGCGGCAGTCAGTCCGACGAGTGGCGCTTACCTGAGAAGCCCTTTTTGTTTCAGTTTGTTAGTTATGTACTTCCTGGTTGCTTTCGCAGTACCCCTTGACGACATCTTCTCTAGCCACATGGTGGTTCTCATCCTCTTTTGCTATAATGAAATCCTTCACCAACACATTTGGACACTCAGTTTCTTTGTCCGTCATCTTACTCATATGTTCTTAGTGACTTAACTTATGCACCTATATATAGAGGTAGGCAGCTGTTAAAATTGGCATAGATTGGTATGTCATCTACTTAAAATCAACAACTCATTCATAATTGTAGCTACCTGGCAGTTGTATCAAATGACCAGTATATTAAATTGGAGCAGAAATGCTATTTCGCAACTATACAATTGAAAAGCATGAACTGAATTGCTTGAGGTATTGCAGTTATGCTCTACTTGTTGCAGCAGCCATAAGCATCAATGAAATTTACTTTACTTTGCCACAAAAAAAAGAACAACTTGCTTTGGTTGTATTCAAAGCAAGTATTTTTTCACCTATCTCTATGTGTTCTGACCATACAATACACAAACAACACTTGACCAAGCGTGGATTCGTCGCCGTCACCGTTGCCGCAGCCGTCGCCGTAGCCGTTCCCTTAGCCGTCGCCGCTTGCCTGTTAAGATGCAAATTTTCAGTACAAATGAATTCCAAACATGCCATAAGATTGATAAAAGTTTCGAATTTTAACTTAGAAATAGATTAACTTAGACCATCCAATATAATAAAACAGCCTGAAAAAATAGATATGGACATAATTGCACATCCCAGGTGAAACATCAGAAAAACCAGGCCATTCGTGAGAAACCTACACAGATGAAACATCAGAAAAATCAAAATCAACTGTAACTATAACATACCAATTAAACTCAACAACACAATCCACAATCCACATAGCAGTACTTGACAGTTCAGCACAATTGCAGCACAGCACAAATGCACACATAAACCAGATCAGAAATAATAAGACTGCCCCATTCTAATATTAATAGTGCAACTCCACCATATCAGAAATCATTTTACACCCAATTCCTGACCTCAATACAGAATCATCATCCAATCCCATGCTTTTGATTCACATAACTCCTTCTTCTTGCAGTATGCATCCCAACCTGATCATGTTGCAAAATCATTCTGCCAGCAATAGGCAGAATGCTATGTGAAACAAACTCAGAATAAGTTGTAGATTGAACAGCAAAATTACACAAAAAATCTGCCAATGCATTGGCCTCTCTATACACATGCCTCAACTCATATTGCATACCTCCAAGCATCCCCCAGATCTGTTGATGTACCCAGGTGATTCTAAGCTTTCTTCGCAGGTTTCAGGCTCCCATTGGAGATCATATACACTTTACCAAACTCAATCTGGTGGTATAATTGGTCGGCCACATCATTAAAACTGCTTCCTTATGTTTTGCCCTGTAAACAACCAAGCCAAAAAACACACATCCGGACCACTGATACCCAGGGACATCAACCATGTTTGCAGCAACTATAGCTGATTATTTATCATCAAAACAAACAATCATATGAGCACGTTGTCAAACTCTTAAACTTTTTGCCTACTGCATCACCACAGGTAGTATATTTGATTTGTTTGTATGCATCTGCCTAAATACATATCCACCGTTACAACTTCAATTAACTATTTCACTTGTGCATAACCGTATATACATCTGTCTAAAACTGTAAATGTACAGATGAACCAAAAGAAAGAATGTAATCAGTTTCTCCACCACCATCATATGTCTTCCTCGAATCCCCAATGAACCAATACACATGTCAAGGTGTGTGTAGTGCCATATGTATGATTCTATCTCTGAACTTGTTCTCATCAGCGGTGACCAAGTAAATAGCCACCTCAGTTCGAATGTTTACACTCCTATCCTGCATTTAACAAATGTGAACCATTACACATAACACTTTTTTTTATTGTAGTATTGTTAAACATATTCGGCTATGAAAAGCACGGAATGTTTATTGTTATTCACCTTTATTGTAAAACCTTCCCCCAAATGTGCTGATTGCATCATCTTCACAATGAAAATTCCGCAATCAAAACCATTGTCTTGTTTGGGCATCCATGCAGGTTTAACAACCTTCCACATGCCCAATTTGTGTTTAAAATCGGGCGACCTAGTTGCAAGAATGTCATCCAACACCCGAATCTACAAAAAAATTATGGAATGTAATTGGCCAAATACAAAAATTTGTTGACAAGTATCCTATGCTAAATGAAAACTGTAAGTATCTTACAACTCTATTCGCATTTGTGCGTCGAACATTGTTTCTTTGTGGATTTGGCAGAGGATCAAGTATGAATGTTTTTTTCTCCTCTATATCCAGCAAAAGTAGATACCAATGTGATTTTTCATCGTTCATTGGGATATAAATCTACATACAAACAGACAATTATTCATAATATAGACTAACTTATAAACAATTAGAAAACGAATTAAACCAATATAGACTACCTTCGTAGTTGTTGTAAAATCAGGGAGTGGGAGGCGACTAAACTTCTTTTTTTGTTTAGGTACCCGTGCACCCTGACTACGGGTGCTACGGCTTGACATGGCTTGTTGCTGCATTCCCATGGCTTGTTGCTGCATACATTCACGAAAATACACATTAATAAGTACAGTCACATGACCCGAACTTTTTATTGCATACTTCAACTAAAAATTGTGCATAAATGAGAACGTGTACTTACAGAGAAGACTGTAGGTAAGTACCATCGTCCCGTTTGCGGAGCGATGCAGGCACACATATCAATTACCTAAGTAACAGTGTTTACACGATATTTTAGTTTCATTCTCATAACGTCACAACAATAACAGCAACAAAAAGAACTTTCACGAACAATTCCACTCAGCCATTTGTTCGGGGCAAGGGTCTGTAACACCTCCCTCGTGCCTGCAGCATGGTCACCAACTGATTCGAAATGCTCACTATACGTAAAAAAAAACGTATTAATTTTATGCGCTGGTGCATTGGAAAACATTACAACTAGCACACACATTAAGTGTAACATATAGCGTCAAATGTAGGGAACACCGGTACATACTCAGATGGCAAGTTTTTGTCAAATATGTAAAGGTAGATTGCGCGCTCCACATCATCATCGATATGGGTTATTCTTGGGAACACCACATCTGCCATCTACAACGCAATTTAGTTTATAATTTCATTGAAAATGACACTCACCTAAAAACACATGTTGAATTTTTAATACAAAAAATCTATATATCATACTTCATCTGGTTTGTCTCCCTCTACAGCTTCTGGATCATCCAAATCAACCTACAATATAAAGTTCGGATTTGTCAATTCACGTCAACAAGTCAGCATTAATAGATGTGGTAATACATTGAACAACACATTTAAGGTTTCACCAGTACAACGAATAATATACACACCTTCGTCAGATCAATTTCATCTTCTTCGTTCTTTCCTCCCATTTCATGTGGGACATCATTCGCAGTCCCAGATTTATCAAGAAATTGGGACATAAGCTGTCCTATCTCACCCAATCGTTTGTCCATCACAGACAAAGAAGTTGTGCAGTGTGATGCAAACGTATCAAACTTTTTTTCCATGCGATCTGCAGGAACCTCAAGTCTTCCAATTCTTATCCGCAAATCCTAATAACAATATACGTAATAATTCACAGTACAGTCAAAATTTTGAATGTATAATTTAAGCCTTGGTTTGGGAAAAATATACATTAAGTAATGGAACATTTACATACGTCCGACACTGCTTGCTGGGATGCAGTACCAAGTGCATCATCAATGATCTCCTCCTCCACAAAAACATCCAACTACATACATAAAATGAATGGAATATGGGCGTCAAATACTATGTAAGACAATACCATACATCAGTGCATATGAAAAAAAATATAATTTATAAAATGTATACCTCGTCCAGATTGAACCCGCCAACCGACAAGATATCATTCATTCTTTTACTGACATCGTTGTCACCCCACTCTCCAATTCGGGGGACCTCACGAAAAACCAAAGGAATGATGGTTTGACCTCTCGGTGTAACTCGTTCAAGATAGAAAACCTACATACAAAAGAAACTGAATACCATAACACACTATTTACCGTTGGTATACAACATATATATTAACAAACACCGGCCGGTATAAGTACATTACCATCAGAACTACAAGACAGCCGCCCAATGATCCCCGACTGGATGCTTGAAATTTTGTAATGCCTTCGAGGACTCCATCAAATACGAACTTGCACCAATTAGTATGTCTTAATGAAGGCACATCAACAATAGAGTGTAATGCAGCAACACTTAGCGTCACTCGCATTGTTGGACGAAGCATACAAGCAATAATATATAAAACAGACAGCCTTATAAAATCGTCAGAGGCATCTGTGATTGAACTAAGACGCTCTGACAAATGTTTCAAAGATACCTCCGCTTGTCCGTTAAATATAGACGTACAAAGATCCTTAATGCTGTCCTTTGTACCTGTTGTGACCACATTTGTCCCTGAAAATTGCAAACCTAGTATGTAGGTGACATCTTGGGGGCTGAATTTCACCCATGTCCCATACAAGTTGAAAGCACACAGCTGGGGATCAAATCGTCCAGGCAACCATGCACACAAATCATGCCTGATATATGTGCATCCTATGTTGAGCAATCCTCCCAAGCCAATTTCGATGATGGCTTGTTTTTGTGCGGCATTTGGATTTGATGCGCATTTTTTTATTCTTTTAGGTGAACATCTGGTACCCACATAATGCTGTACACATTAAGTAATTGAACAATTACTACGGAACGGTACATGTCAAGTTGAATAAACTAATGATGCATATGCATAATGGTCTACATAACTAAATGTAAGAATGTATAACATACTTTTGCAGATGTTTGACCTATACTATCCGCCCGTCTTCGTCTTTGTCTCTTCCTGGCCGTGTCAGTAGCAACCACTTGTTTTCTCTTTCCCCTGGTGCAATTTTGTTGTCATATAATAAAAACTTTGGAAAATAACATATAAAATAATGTAACCCCAATCAAATGTATATACATTGTGTTTGATGCAGAGTTAACTACAGCTGTTTATCAACAATCTGGCTTATAATACGAATCAACGGTACCTACAAAACACCATTTATTGGATTAGATGTGATTATAAATGGAATGTACACAGCAACCAAAATATCATAGGACATCGCGGAAAGTGGTAAATGAGACCTAATATAAGAAGACTAGTAATATTACCTTGCCTGGAGCCATGGATGGTGCAACATAAAAATACAATACCCCAAAGAATCGAGTCAACTATATCAAATTACGACAACCACTTTTTTTTTTTTTTTAAAATGGACAAATTCCGTAACTAAAAACATTGTGCAACACAAAATCAAGTGCTAATCATGCACTACAAATATTTTCAATAGCGTACAAATAGTTTAAGAATCAAATTATTTGAATTTTTAAAATATTTTTTTGTTACTATTACACAGTTTATAAGAGAGGATATTATGAAGCTCGAATCTGCAACCTATCGGTCTAATGACGGGCTGGAAAGCTATTAGGCCACCGTTAACTTCATTTTTGGTATTTCTTAGTTATGCCATTTTTAATCAATCTTAACCCATAATCAATATATAAAAATAACTGATAAAGTTTACTTAAATAACAGGACTTAAAAAAATATCTACTTGTATACAAATCTGCAAATTATATAGAAAAATTTAATGAACAAATTAAATAACGAAAACTCATAACAAAAACTGACCATATTCAACATCTACACACATAGCAACTTGAGCAACCTTGAAGTGAAACCCAGGTGGTACATTAATGGATTCATTTTTATATATTTGTTTTGACGGGTAGTGATAGTAATTGATTTATTACTATAAGAGTCATAAAATTGTACAAAATCTAAAGTAATCGGCTCTCATTACTTTCTCAACTCAAATTGGCCACACCACCTACAATCTATAATAAGATTTTAAAATAATCATCAATACTACTTTAAATAGGCCACATGAGTGGAGTCATGTCCCATAATTTATTCATAGATTCATGATTCCTTCAGAGATACTTTATGGCTTCAGAGATACTTTATTCGGCCACAAATCAAGCTCGTTGTTTTGAACAATGAGCAAGCTACATGGTTTCTTACCGGGTTTGAAATGTAGTTGTATAATGATGACCTATTATTCCAAACCCCTAATTTGTCATACCAACGGTCTCATTAATATATCATCAACTTAACTAAATTCTTATCTCAAATTACAATAATAAACTCTCAAACACCCAACGCAGTTCATTCACACAATAAAAGGCCATAAAAATTACCGATCAATTCATTTTAAGTGTATGAATCTTTTTATCAAACCAATAAAATGATAAAAACCACAATATATCTATCAATGAATTAGGACATATAAGCACACAGAGAGCTTGATAAAATAGCTCAAGCTTCGTGGCCATGCAATTTTACTCTACACAGCTTCAACAATCATAATTCTTACCCATAAACTTCCATATTTATAAATGCAGTCCAAGGCCACTCCTGTGACCCCGAATTGGGCATTACTAACCGCATAAAAAATCTCAAATCATTGAAACCTCGCATTTGTGATACTTCATCCACGCCACAAAAATCACAACATCAGCACAAATTCACAATACAACGGCTTGACATGGCTTAATTCATATGATTTCAAGTTGTTAAATGTATATATTTCCCAACAAAATGCTAATTCATTCACTTACAATCATAAAGACTACCAGACTCACTAACACATTCCATAAATTCTTTTAATGCCATTGCATTTCACATAAAACTCAATCATCTACACACAAAAATGAATACCAATTTATCAATAGCACAATTAAAGAATGATTGTGCTATTTCGCAAAACAAATGACTACAACATTATCCCTAGAAAGTGATACACAATATAGTATTTCATCTCAGACACTAACATACACACATCAACAAACATACACAAAGACAAATCCCACAATGCATGCTCAAGCCAAATTAACACCACCAGATATGCACTTAACACCATACCCAAAACCCGTAAACCTCTTTAACCAATAAAAACAATAACACATAAAAATTTAAAACTAACCATGTCTAACAAACTTAATTCAAATTCAATTCAAACCTGAAAATCTTAAACAAAAGGTACAACATCAGTAATGCATTGTTGATTTACCCATTAAACTTTTCCTATACAACACGACTAAACAATAATTAACATTTAATTAAAACTTAAGCAATACAAATGTTTAAAGAGAGAAATGGTTTCACACCATATATCATGTTAATAAATTACTCTCTTTAATAAAGCCATCTTCCCTCACAAGTAATAACTCATTTTATCACTTTCTACAACAAAAAGACTAATTTGTGTGTTGTGATTTGTGGGTACTGTTTCGGAGTGGGTTATGCAAATGGGGAAGATGGAGGGGTTTTGCAGAAAGGGGAAGCTTTGTGTTGTAGGAGGGGGGTTGCGTGCGTGTGTGAGAGAGAAGCATAGAAGATGGAGAATTACCTGGGAGGGCTTTGGCGGGGGATCTGACAGTGCTTGACGGTGAGAGAGAAGGTCGCATGTGCTAGTTGTCTTTTGGGCTGTGGTGATGGGAGATCCCCGTTGCCGGAATGGACAAGATACCGTCGAACTGCTGCGCAGAGAGAGAGGGAAGAGAGAAGAGAGATAGAAGGAAAGAGAGAAGGGGTTTTGAAAGGACTATGAGAAAGAGAGAGAGAGAGAGAGAGAGAGAGAGAGAGAGAGAGAGAGAGAGAGAAAAAGGGCAAATAATGGGAGGTTAACGATTGGGGGATTTGGGCGGTCAAATGGCCGGTTTTTTTTTTATTTTTTTCAATTTGAATTTTGAATATGACATTATTTTATCATATTTTGTTTGTTAAAATTTCATACATGGGGTTAAAAATCGAGCAATGGGATAAATTTTTTTTTTTCGATTTTAAAAATAAAAATAAATTATTACTATATTCCAACTAACATAACATGTAATATAATGCATCCAAAAAAATTTATAATTGGAATTAAATTAATCATAGTAATTGATTAAAATAATAAACAAAATTGGAACCATATAAAAAAAAAAAATTGTAAACTAATACAATCCAATCCAATGGGTATATATATTAAAACTAATTTGGTAACGGAATTACAATGATGTGCAACACATGTACGACACGATTAAACGACAACAATCATAAAGAATTAAATACCTTTTCATATGATAGCATTTCTAATTCGTGTGATAAACGGGTTAACCCGTCATACACGTTTATTAAGTAGTTAATTTTCAGGTGATTCCTGTCAACCCTTTTAATACTCGTCTATCCATTTAATAACATTAATAGAATAATATCGTAATAATAACTATAAAAATGTTATCCATAATTTTTTTTTTTAAATGCCAAAAAAATAAATATATATTGTATTTAGTTACACCCATAGGATTTACAAATGTTATGAGTGTATTTGAACTCAATTGTGGTAAAAGGGTTACAATTTGTATGAAAAGTCATGCAACCTTAATTGTAATTTATTATATAACATTAACAGCTTCCAACCACATATAAGACTCCCATTTACTGAGCCTCACCTACCAGTAATTACCATTTGGGTAGGCAAAAGGTTTTGTAATAGCCGTGAACCAACTCCATCAGCACAACCTTCCTTCCTTAAATATCTACATTTGCATGAGACGAGGAGAGGAAATCCAACAGGTATGTCATACATGATACCAATTATTTTGAATGTATTTTATTTTGATTACATTAGAATAATGTTTGATTATGTGTTCCTTACTATGATTCAATTATTTTCATAAATATATGTCAAGACTGCATTTTTTTTCATTTACTTTTCCAATAATTTTCAATTTTTGGAAATGAATAATTATAATAATAATAATAAATAAATAAATTGCCATTTTAGGTTTCACGCATAAAATGGCTCGTACTAGCTTAGAGAAGGGAAAACATGTTGTTATAGACTTGAATGAAACACCTGATGATAGTGAAATATATGAGTTTGACACATGTAATGGTGAATATGGGCATCGTCACGGTAAATCAACTTCGGCTACGTCACAACCCCTTGAAATGGAAAAATCTTTACAAGACTTATCGGCTGAGGAAGTCAGTCAGATGAAGTTTAACTCGGAAGATGAAGTAGGAAATTTTTATAACACATACGCTAAGTTTGTAGGTTTCAGCGTCAGAAAAGATGACTTAAAATATGACAAAAACCACGTCCCGGTGTCAAGGAAGTGGGTATGTTCGCGACAAGGGTTTCGAGCTGCAAAATACTTAGACCGAGATGATAGGGCACGGGAACCAAGGGGAATAACTCGAGTTGGTTGTTTGGCGGTTGTCCGCGTTAAGTATGACAGAAAGTTAGAAACTTGGGTAGTAAAGGAGTTCGTGAATGATCATAATCATCCGTTGGTTCCACTGAGTGGAGTGCCGTTCCTTCGGTCCCATCGCCGTGTGAAAAGCCCAGACATAGAGCAAGCAACAGCACTTCGCAATATTGGAATATGCACTAGCCAAATACGAGATTTTATGTTGCATCAAGCTGGCGGCTACCAAAATGTTGGCTTTACCCGAAAGGATTTGTACAACGCTGTTGCAAGCCAAAGAAGATAGGAAATGATCGATGGGGATGCTGAAGGTGCACTAGCATACTTGACCACGAAAGAGGAGTTAGACCCATTATTTTACTTCAGGTACAGCGTTGAAGATGATAATTCATTGAATTGCCTCTTTTGGGCGGATTCAACTTCCCGTGTTGACTATTCATGTTTCGGTGATGTTTTGGTATTCGATACAACATACCGCACCAATGCGTACAAAAAACCATTTGTCATACTTGCAGGTGTAAACAACCACAATGCTACTTGCATTTTTGGATGTGCATTACTTTCATATGAGACCGCGGACACATATGTGTGGGTGTTGGAGACATTTCTGGATGCAATGGATAATCAAAAGCCTATATCAGTTGTCACCGATGGGGACAAGGCCATGGCCGCCGCAATCGAAAGAATTTTTTCAGATGCAAAACACAGACTATGCAGCTGACATTTGGAGAGAAATGCGCTTCAAAATATTCATGTTGAAAATTTCCTTCACGAGTTCAAGAACTGTATGTGCTGCCGATGTACACCTGAGGAATTTGACGTTATGTGGGAATCAATGGTACATTCATTTGGCCTAGAGGATAACAACTGGATATCAGAAGTGTACACAAAGCGTTGGAAATGGGCTGAAGCATTCTTGCAGGGTCATTTCTTTGCCGGCATCAAAAGCACGCAACGCTCAGAAATCTTGAATGGTTACTTGAATCGTTTCTTGAAAACAAGGCTACGTTTGTATGAGTTTGTTAGACAGTATGATAGGGGTGTCTCAAGAATCCGAGACACCGAAACCTATGACACCCATTATTCTGAAAACAGTACACCAGTGTTGACCACTTTACTACGCTGCTTAGAGCAACACGCTGCATCACTGTATACCAGGTCAATTTTTTTTAAAGTGCGGGATCATATAAAGGCCGAAGGACTCTTCTTCGTGGTCCAAAAAATTCAGCACAGTAGTCATTCCAGTTATTATCTGTCGAAGTACACAAAACCAACATCCAGTTGGAATGTGATATATGATTATCAGAATCACACCATCCAATGCAATTGCCTGAAATTACAATATGTTGGAATTCCTTGCTAACACATCATTATAGTTTTGAAAACTGAACACATAACAAAGTTCCCTCCTAGTACTATTGTAAAGCGATGGACAATTACTGCAAAATTAGCTTGCCCACCAACCTCTGTGCCTCAAACATTAAGAACCATTTCAATTTCTTGCCGATATGCTGGATTAATGTCAATGTGTAGCCGGATGTGTTACTACGCATCCCATTTGCATGAGGACACACAGGAGCTTCGAACAACAATAACTGCAGTAACCAACCGCATGAAACAACGTCATGATACACGGGAGGCAAGACAGTTGTCATTATCACATCAAGATTATAATGAGACTGTGTCGAACATAAAATTTGGTGTCGTCGATCCCAAGACAGGGACAACTAAAGGGAATCCGGGCCGTGTAAGGAAGAACCTACCAATAGCTCCGCGACGATGTAGTAAATGTCGTGGCACTGGACATACAATTCGTAAGTGTCCGCAGCTTACGTGCAATGCGGACGACCCACATGATGACATGCCCTTCTCACAACCTGGTGGCTCCCAACATCCCATGGCATCAACTCAAGAAGACGACCATTGGAATCCAACTTACAATTACAATGTCCTCTGATATAAGGTTTCATACATTATCACATTTTACTTACTTAGGGAAATTCTATACATGCCAACAAGGTTTTGATTTCCATTTTTTAATTTTTTTAACAGCAATTGATATACTGCATTTTGGCGGATATATGTGCATTGTGCAATGGATTGAAACTTGTTTTGGCATATGGTTTGACTGGTTGCAGGTTTGAAATTTAATGTGATTCATTGATTCATTGAATGTTAATTTGAAATTCAATAAAAA
The DNA here is from genome assembly GCA_951799425.1 of Ilex aquifolium. Classification (NCBI taxonomy): domain Eukaryota; kingdom Viridiplantae; phylum Streptophyta; class Magnoliopsida; order Aquifoliales; family Aquifoliaceae; genus Ilex; species Ilex aquifolium. The sequence continues at coordinate 25,168,416 of OX637399.1, forward strand.
AAATGATATTAGTTTGATAAATTGGATGTTAAATTGATGAAATTAAATGTTAATGTGATGAAATTGAATATTGATTTGATATTAATTTTATGAAATTGAATAGCGATTTGATGAGATAGAATATTAGTTTGTTGAATCAAGATGATATTTTTATAAAAATTAAGATCAATTTCAGGTTAATTTGGCAAAATCTTGTATTAATTTGATAAAATTGATAGTTAATTTGGTATTAAATAGATCAAATTGAATATTAATGTGATTTTGATAAAATTGAATATGAATTTGCTTTAATTTCATGAAATTGAATATTAATTTAGTATTAGTTTAATAAAATTGAATGTTAATTAGATGAATTGAATAGTAAGTTAATGAATGCGAATGTTAATTTGGAAAAATTTAATGTTATTATAATAAAATTTAATGATAATTTAGTGCTGATTTGATGAAATTAAATATTGATTTAGTGTTAATTTGATAAAATTAAATATTATTTGGGTAAATTTGAATATTAATCAAACAAACTTAAAGATCAAGTTGATGTTAATTTAATAAATTACAAATTATTTTTGTATTAATTTGAGTAAGGGTAATTAAGTAAAATAGGAGTTCTAATAAGGGTAATTTAGTAAAATTACATATTCTATTAGGGAACAAAAATTAACAGGGGTATGCAATGATATTTTAGAAATTAGAGGGGTGTCAATGAAATATAACATAAATCCAGGGGGTGTCCATGAAATTTACCCTAGAATTATTGTTAGTGTAATACTTTGATTTTCTTGAGATATATGCATTTGAACACAATTTGTCCGATTAGTGAGACTCCCTTTGAAATCATTTGGAACTTAGTCGAGTGGCCATCGTGATACTCCCAAACAAGATATCCTATAAGATGTTTAATATTACTATCTCATGTGCCACAGTCGGCCCAGAGTTCAGCTCTCCGTCATGATCAAGTAATCATATAATTTAAGTTTGGACTAGAATTACGAATCTAAAAATATATGATTAAAACAGGAATGATATATGTTTGGAAAAAAAATGGTCCCCTCCAAAGGGAAAAAAGATGGAGATGTGAGTGGCAGTGAATTACTATTTTACTTCTCATGATGGATGTTTTGTTGGCTTCCCCCCTCATTTTTGGACCACCTTTGATGAGGACCATAAAATTATTAATAACTAAAACTCATTGCACTCATGGTAAAAGATCCATCATATTGAAATGTGTATATGATCCACTTAATTTGATTTGGATGTCTAACCCATTTGAAACTCCAAACACGTGTAGGACTTACTTTTTCAATTTTGTTTAAACAGAATGAGGAAGAAAGCAATTCCCATAACTGAGAGTGGGACGAGTTGAAACTCCAGTAAAGTGGAAGATGCCAATTCTGTGTTTCTGTGATTGTGGAAGAGAAAGAAACGAAAATTTGGTCTTTAAGATGCTGCACAATGTGAACTCAGAAAATCTGTACTGTAAAAAATGTGAACTCAGAAAATCTGTACTGTAGAAAATGTGACCTCAAAAAATCTGGGCTGTAGAAAATGTGAACTCAGAAAATCAGTGTTGCAGAAAATGTGAACTGCCTAATCTCATCTTAGAATTGGTCCAAAAAAAATCTGTATTGCAGAAAATCTGGAACTGAAGAAAATATCTCATCTTAGCTTGTCCAAGTTCTGATGCCTGTTTTTAAATTTATAACTGCTAATAGATGTTTTTGTTAGGCTAGAACTAGAAGCTGCTCAGAATTACTTTACAAGCAAAAACAAAAAATTGGCATAAAATATAAAACCTTTCAAACACAAGCATAAAAAAAAACAACCAAAGTTCTAGGAGATTATTAGTTTAATGTTACATAACTTAATCTATGATACTATCCTAAAAACAATCCTCAGTTAATGTCTCTGTGTGAGCGATCAGTCCACTGCCAGCGACAAAACCAGAAACTACCGACCCACCGACAGCAACAATACCCACCAACAATACTCTCTATTCGGTGAGTTTTGGCTTTCTTCTTGTGATTACCGATTTTCTTTGGAATTGAGACGAATTGGAAAATAATTGATAGTGTAGAAAATTGGATGGTTTTCATATAATTAACCCAAACCCTAACCCCAACCTTAACCCTAACCCTGCTCCACGTCGCAACCACCAACCCCTAGCCACCAGCCACCGTCACTGCCCCAACCCAGCCAATTCTACAGCCAACCACCCAGCAGCAATACCAGCCTGCAACCCCACTGCCCACTCCACGGCCCACCCCACCGACTGCCCACTCCACTATCAACAAACATTAAACCGAAATCAAACTGAACACACCTAGCGACAAACTTCAATCCCCTCATTCAAACTCCCATGGCCAATTTGGCTGCCGGTGATGACCCAACCGCAGGCCTAAACCCACCCCCCGATCCTCCTCCCCCTCCCGGCGCAAACACTTATACTGGCATAGTTATCCACCACCCCACTGCCGGCGACTTACATCACGTTGATCTCGCGGGTTACACTTCTAAGCAAACTTGGCCCATCTCTCAATCTGCCCATCCCATCATTAAGCCTGGCCCACTTCCCACAACTAATACCATTCGCCAACCTCCTCAAGCTAAACAGCAACCCGACCGAAACCCAACACAACCTAGTGCTCCCAAACCAGCCATACCCATCGCCCATAATTCTTGGACCCGACTCGACCACACAAATCATTCATAGATGTTTTGAGGGGATCTGCCATCCCTGGCTCCGACGCCCGCACTTGTCGAGTTCCCCGCCCTGTCACACAGTACAAGGGTGCCCCGATGGTTGACTTTTCTAATGAGGAGATTGAGAGTCTCGCAGCTCCTTTCAGGTTGGCCCTGGTGGGCAAGTTTACCCGAGGCCGCCCCCGATGGAAATGATCAAGAGATTCCTTCAGTTGATTGGATTGAGGGGGCAGGTTAGTGCCTCTTTGTTAGATAGCCGACACGTCCTCCTGATGTGCGACCTTTAGGAGGATTACACCCGTCTCTGGGTGAAGCAGGCTTGGTCAGTTTATGGCAGAGAGATGCGCATGTTCAAGTGGACTCTACAGTTTCGTTGTACCGAGGAGTCACCCATAGTCCCTATCTGGGTTTCATTCCCATATTTACCAGTCCATTTTGTGCGCTCACAAGATGTATTATTCTCGATAGCCTCGACGATTGGGACGCCTTTACGAGTTGATCAGGCCACATCGAGTTTGAGTCGGCTTTCAGTTGCCAGTGTGCTGGTTGAGTATGATGTCACATGGCGGCGGGTGCCGAGGATTAGGATAGGCAGACAGGAAACCAGATTTTGGCAGGAGGTGCTTTACGAGGATGTACCGTAGTATTGTACTGGGTGTCGGCATTTAGGCCATTCAGTGGAGACCTGCATTATCCATTCCCAGCCCCGGGAGGAGGTCAGTGGAGACCGGCCACAGCAGGGTCGAGGTGATGGCCAACAGAGGACTAAACCACAAGAGGGTGCACCCATTCAGAGAGCCCCAGCCCCTACTGTTCCTCCTAAGAGTGTTGAACAGGTTAGAGTATCCTCTGGGGGAGTGATAGATGTTACCGTTGTTCATCCCCCTAGGGCCAGAGTTGCTACCGCTTAGGGAGTCCGCTTCAGTTGCTCCTGTCCAGCTTGTTGTTGAGCCGCGTACTGTGGGTGAGTCTGTGGTTGTGGTCAGTTCGGATACTATCCCTGCTAGTGTTGTGTAGGAGCAAAGGTGCCCCGATCCTTCTGTTGACACAGTTCTTGAGCTAGTCCGTGATGGACCTGTGACTACCCCGGTCGTTCGTCCTACTATTCGTGAGCTTCGAGGGGTTCAGAGTGTTGGGACTTCTAGTCGGCCCACGGATTGTACCACCTCGACTGATATTCCTCTCAACCCTAGATTGTCTGCTGGGGTTGAAAGCCACTCTACTGGAAATATATCATCTGATGAGTCCTTGGGTGGTGATGTTGGATCCTTTTTTGACCCGCAAAAGGGGTTTTCTCAACCTGGAGGAGCTTTAGTGTTTTATGATGCTTCACAGTTCGGTTGGCAGGTCCCGTTCCGTAGATCTCAGCGTATTGGTAGGGGAGGTCGAGCAAGAAAATGAGGTAGAAGTGGTAGGCCTGGCCGAGGGCTAGAGTTGCTACCGCTAGGGAGGCTGCTTTAGTTGCTCCTATCCAGCTTGTTGTTGAGCCGCGTACTGTGGGTGAGCCTGTGGTTGTGGTCAGTTCGGATACTATCCCTACTAGTGTTGTGTAGGAGCAGAGGTGCCCCGATCCTTCTAATGACACAGTTCTTGAGCTAGTCCGTAATGGACCTGTGACTACCCCAGTCGTTCGTCCTACTATTCGTGAGCTTCGAGGGGTTAAGAGTGTTGGGACTTCTAGTCAGCCCACAGATTGTACCACCTCGACTAATATTCCTCTCAACCCTGGATTGTCTGCTGGGGTTGAGAGCCACTCTACTGGAGATATATCATCTGACGAATCCTTGGGTGGTGATGTTGGATCATTTTTTGACCTACAGAAGGGCCTTTCTCAACCTAGAGGAGCTTTAGTGCTTTATGATGCTTCACAGTCCGGTTGGCAGGTCCCGTTGCGTAGATCTCAGCGTATTGGTAGGGGAGGTCGAGCAAGAAACGGAGGTAGAGGTGGTAGGCCTGGCCGAGGGACGCTTAGTGTGGTTCTTCCACTCCTTTCCGATGATTAGTACGCTCATTTGGAACATTAGAGGGATCAGCCAGGCCTCTTCAATTAGGAGGCTCAGGAAGTTGATCCACTCACATCACTTATCGATGTTCTGTATTTTGGAGCCTTTTGTTGACCGGGATCGGTTAGAGTCTTTTTGGATTCGTTTGCACATGGAGCACAATTTTTGTTCTATTTTGGGGAAGATTTGGATCTTTTGGTCTTCACCTTTTCGGTTGGAGGTTATTCAGGATGATGGTCAGGTGGTTCACTGCCAGGTGCGACATTCTTCCTTACCGGATCCGATTTTTGTTTCTTTTGTGTATGCCAGTTGCGTAGCTTCTGTTCAGCAGGGTTTGTGGGATTCCTTGACACAGTTTGGGAGCATTCATGATGATCCGTGGATGGTTGGTGGGGATTTCAACGTTATTGAGTCCCATTCTGAGATCCGGGGGGGTCATACACAGTCTCAATCTGCTATTGATGCCTTTTTTCTAGCTTTGTTGTCCAGTGGTTTGGAGGATGTTAGGTTTGAGGGTACTCCGTTCACATGGACGAATGGACGTACTTGGAGGAGATTGGATAGAGTAATGGTGAATGCTCAGTGGAGTTCTTATTTTTTTGTGTTTCGGGTTGCTCACCTGAACCAGACTTGTTTAGATCATTTACCACTGTTGATTTCTGGAGATCTGCGTCAGAGCAGAGGGCCAAGCCGGTTCAAGTTTCTTCACACTTGGACCAGGCACAGAGATTTTCTGGAGGTTGTGCGGCAGAGCTGGACCCTTCCTGGGTTCGCTTCGGGGATGTCTGCGTTTCAATCGAAGCTTATTCGGTTGAAACAAACCCTAAAGATCTGGAACAAGGAAGTGTTCGACAATGTGTTTCAGCGAGTTTAGAAGGCCGAGGCCGAGGTTAGTAGGAGAGAGGTGGCACATGATCAATTAGGGTCTCCTTCAGATCGCACTGCCCTTCATCAGGCCAGGGCTGAGCTGCAGCAGACTTTACAGTGTGAGGAGTCCTTTATGAGACAGCAGTCCCGTGTCCGCTGGCTTTGAGAGGGGGATTCGAACACTCGCTTCTTTCATGCTTTAGTGAGGAAGAACCGACATGTTCTTTCAGTCCATCGGATCTGGGGTAATGGCGCATAGTGGATTACTGGGCCTGGGGCTATTGGTGCTTCAACAGTTTACTTTTTTCAGGGATTGTTCTCTATGGGGGCTGGTCAGGTTGCGGTTGCAGATTTTTCAGATATTCCAGCTATTGTGACTGATGCAGATGATGTTGCGTTGTGTGTTATGCCAACTTTGGAGGAGGTGAGACAGGCCATGTTCTTTATTAATTTTGATAGTGCACCGGGGCCGGAAGGGTTTTACAATCTCTTTTATCAGTTTTGTTGGGACATTGTGGGAGCAGATTTGCTGGCTGCAGTTCAGGATTACTTCCGGGGTTCTCCTATGCCTCGAGGATTCATGAGTACGTTGGTGGTGCTTTTGCCCAAGAAGGAGTCACCTTCTGCTTGGGCAGATTTTCGGCCGATCAGTTTATGTAACGTGAGCAACAAGGTGCTGACAAAGATCCTTGTTTCTCGTCTGTCATCCTTGTTGCCGTGTACCATATCACCGACGTAGAATGGGTTTGTGTCAGGCCGAGTGTTGCAGGACAGTGTTCTTTTGGCTCAGAAGTTGGTTCATGATTTGGGGAGAGGTTCCCAGGGTGGGAATGTCGTGTTGAAGCTTGATATGGCTAAGGCATATGACAGGATGTCTTGGACATTCATCCTTCAGATGTTGCGGGCTTTTGGGTTTTCTGATGGCTGGATCTCTTTGGTTCGGCAGGCTATTTGGGGGCCGTGTTTTTCTGTGATGGTGAATGGGGTTAGTCAGTGCTTTTTCCAATCGTAGGGGGGCTGTGGCAGGGTGACCCTCTTTCTCCTTGTTTGTTCATCATTGCTGCAGAGTATCTCTCTCGAGGCTTGGACTCTTTGTATGCTCGGTTTTCGGGGGTGGCTTATAGTACTGGAGTTAGGATTTCGATTTTCCATTTGGCTTTTGTTGATGACATTATTATTTTTATTAATGGGTGCCAGTCAAGCTTGCAGTGAGTTATGAATTTCCATCATCACTATGAGGCTGCCTCTAGTCAGTTAGTTAGTCAGGCCAATAGCAGTTTCTATATCAGTTCGCGTGCATCGCATTCTAGAGAGGTGATTGCACGACAGACCACTGGTTTTCAGAGGCGTGACCTTCCGTTTATTTATCTGGGGTGCCCTATCTACTTGGGTCATCTCCGGATCTCGTACTTTGATGAGATGATTCGGAAGGTGCGCGAGTGGATTTCAGGATGGGCGAATTGCTTGCTTTCCTTTGATGGTAAGCTCACATTGATTCTTCATGTGCTTGGGTCGATGCCTATTCACTTATTTCACGTGCTGAGGCCTCCTGCGGATGTTTTTCACCAATTAGAGAAGATGTTCACTCGTTTCTTGTGGGGTGACACAGATACTCACTGGAGGATTCACTGGTATCACTGGGCTGAGGTATGTTACCCTGTAGATAGGGATGTCAGTGGACCGAAGCGGGGGCGGAGGGTGTAGTCTTCATCCCCGTACCGGCTAAAAAAAACTCCGTCCATCTCCGGTCCACCCCCGTTAACGGGGATAGTTTTCATCCCCATCCCCGTCCTCGGGTAAATTTCTAATCCTCGTCCCCGTCCCCGCTTCCCTCGTACCCGCCCAAGCCCAAGCCCAAGCCCAAACATAAGTCTAAGCCAACATAATCCAAAATTTTAAATAAATCCGACATTTTAAATAATCCAATAACATTCTATATAATCTAACACAACATAGTGGGACAACATATTCCAACATAATGTTCAACATATTCCAACATAACACAAAGAACAAATGTCCAAAATACTACTTGAATTTGATATAATTCAACATAACACAAACAACGTAATGGGGAAACTTTTCTGCCATGTAGCTTAACACCTGTAATTTAATAAAGAAAATAAAACATAAAAAATTATAATAATTGCATAAAAAATATTTTGTATTTACTAATAAAATTGATTGGTTGAAATTAAAAAATTACCAAGTCAATAATCTGTTAACACCATCGGTGGTGGTAGAATCTACTTCTTCAACATCATTTTCCTATATCATTAAAAAAAATTAGATTCTTCCAAAGAGAAATTTTCAACTAAAATGATATATCTCATCATCAATATCAAGATCCTTCAATAATGTGTAGCTCTTCAGACCCGTCGAAGTAGATAAACCTAACAAAAAAAAAATGTATTAGTCATACTTTACCACCCCCCCCCCCCCAAAAAAAAAAAAATTATGATGCACATACAATAATATTTCATTACCTCGTTCTTCAGCACATAACCAACTTTGAGAGCACATTAAAGCCTCTACTGTAGTTGCAAGAAGTCTATTGCGATGTGGACTGATCACCCTCCCACTTCTGCTAAAAGCAGATTCTGAGGCAACGGTAGAAACAGGAATAGCAAACAGATCTTTAGCAATCATTTGAAGCAGGGGATACTTGGGACCACTTGTCTTCCAAAAAGATAGTATATCAAAATTTGAAGCTCTTGGCATCATACCATCTTCTAAGTAACGATCCAACTCAGACCTCCTACGTGCTTTTGTTATGTCTCTTGTTTGTATAAACTTATCAAAATCAGAGAGATCATCAATTAATGGGCATTTGGAATCAATATCTGATTGAAGAGGGGGAGGAGAAGGCTGCAGTTCATAATCACTTCCTTGCCTCGCTTCATATTCGCCTATCAATTCTAAGCAAAGCTCCTTAATCCTCTTCACTTCATTTAAAGCTTCCACACCTCCATACATTTTCTCATAGTAATACTCCAAAATTCACCGTGGATCTAAAACAGTGGCTATTCCCATAACACCATGAATCACACTCCAATATTTGTTAAACTTTTCCAACATATTCAAGGCCATATCTTTTATCACATCTTTGGGACTTTGAAGCCACTTAGATATTTCTACTCTTATCCCACAAATAATTGGAAAGTATACATTGGCAGTAGGATACTTTGTACCTGAAAACAATTTTGTTGCAGTATGAAACAATTCCAATTTTTCACAAATCTCTCTTGCCACACCTCCCAATCATCTTCAGTCGGACAAATCTTGTAATGAGAATCTCGATATTTCAAGCGAGCAAACACATCTCTATAAATCCAACTAGTTTGAAGCATGAGAAAAGTAGAGTTCCATTGAGTCTTAACATCAAGAGCAAGCTTCTGGTTACTTGGAATATGTATCTGATGAGCTACCTCTTCAAATTTTTGCACTCTCTTGGGAGATGCTGTCCAATAAGCAACACCATCACAAATTCTTTCAATACCATCTCCAATCACATTCAAACCATCTTGGACAATTATGTTGAGAATATGTGCACAACAACGCATATGGAACAACCGACCATGCAATATTAGTGAACCAAATGGAAGTTTATCCAACAAAATAGCCACAATTGCATCATTAGTGGTACAATTATCCACAGTCAAAGTTATCAACTTTCTATCAAGGTTCCAATCGAAAAAGCAATCCATCAAACACTCCACTAGCACTTCCTTGGTATGTGGATAAGGCACATATAAAAATCTAAAGATAATAAATAACACATGTTAATAGAAGATCATTAGTACCGTATAATAAATAACACATGCTAATGAAAGATCATTAGTACATTATAATTCGACTTTGCAATGTCCAAGAATTGTCAATAAAGTGTGTGGTGATTGCCATGTATCCCTTTCTTTGATTGTTTGAGGACCACATGTCCGTAGTGATAACAACTCTACTTTTTGTCTTTTCCAACAACTTCATTGTCTTCTCCTTTTCGGTTTTGTAAATTTGAAGGATATCATTTCTGAGAGTGTTCCGAGATATCATTTTGAACATTGGTTGAAGAGTGTGACAATATTTTTGAAACCCGTGAGGATATTCATGCAATATAATCATATTGGCAAGATCCCTCCTCCCTGCCTCTTGAACAAATTGCCAGTTCTCCATTATTTTCTCGGTATCCTTCTTTGATTGGTTTGATACCAATAAACATTGCTTCAAATTTTTATATTTCTTCCTCGGACAACTTTTAAGATGGTCATGCAAGTGGGTAGTTCCATTCTTAGCACCACCAACAAGCAATTTCTTACATTCATTGCACTCAGCCTTTAACTTTCCATCAATTGTTTTCCTCTTGAAATGATTCCACACAATTGATCTATGCCTATTTGTTTCACCAAGATTCATTGGAGTTGAGTTGGTAGATTAATTTTCATCAATAGAGATTGGAAGTTGGTTGCTTTCACCCGGTGTTGCAGAAGTTTCAGGGGTTGACATATTATTTCTCACTTCTTCTCCTTCCATTACTTGTAATCAACTATATGTAAAAATCAAAGAAACCAATGGCATCATGTAACATACAACAAGAATTCATTCACCGTCATAGACAAATAGTTTCAAACAATATTTATGTTGGGCCCCAAAAGTATCTTTTCAAAATTTTCTTTTATTTGGGGGAGAAGAAGTGGGGACTCTTTGGAAAATGAAGTTTAGGCTGCAATTATTTATGCTTTCAGACGGAAATTAGTCATATCTAGATTTAATAGAAATATGAGAATGAAGTGTCTCATAGAATGGATTAAGGAACAAAACTATAACAATTTAGTTTTTATAACAAGGCAAGCTTTGTGTTCAAGGCAAAAGGAAGCTATTCCAGCTCAAGCTTAAACTAATTCCATGACACATTATTCCAACAAACTTTACCAACTACTACTATTTAATCAGAGGCAACATGAAAGCCCCCTATACTAGTCATAACTCGTCATTACATCTAGAATCTGCTCCCAAAGATGAGTCAAAGATCAAAGCCCCAGCACACTTTAATATCTACACAACTCATGTAAAAATTCAACACAATTAAGCAGAATCCAACACGATTAATCAGAATCCATATGACAACCTCATAAAATTTACTTGGTCTCTGTTCAATTTGTTCCAATTTCCAAAATTATCACCTGAATTAGATAAAAAAATATTCAATTTCCAAGAAACACAAATACCCAGAAACAACCGCATCAAAACAGAGCTGATAAGCAAGCAAATAAATACCCAGAACTCCACACCATTCATACTTTTTTGTGGTCATTGTATTTTGCAAATAAAGAAAAATTTACATGAAGAATCAGCTATACATGCAAACATACAAGATTTACATTAGTAGCCCAGGAATTAATCAATCCCTTCGACTAAATAAACGAAAAAAAAACACATAAAAATCACAATCACTCAGAAACGACGACTAATAATCAAGTGAAATTCAGAGAGACGAAAACAATGGACCATGATTGGAGGGAAATGACTTGTGCGGATGTAGTTGGTAGTGTTGTGATTGAGGAGAACACTAATACGAAAACAGTATCGGACTCTAAAGATGGGGAAGGAAGTTACTTGCCTGAGATTAATCAACTGTCTCTAGCTCTGCTGTGGCAAGATCTGATTCAAAATCCTCAAAGCTTTCTGTAGGATAGTAGGCTGTCAAAGACGAGATCAGGACAAGCTTCTCAGGTGCTAGTGTTGATCCTGGTATGGAAAATTCTGTCCCATTTCCACAGGCTGTTAACTTAGGAAAGGAAAAAATCAATCTAGAGGATTTGAGAGCATATATGTTATGTGTTATCCTTCAATACATACCAACTTCAGTTTGCAGCGTCGATGGAGATGGAGTAGTCGCCGTTGAGAGGTTCAGTTCGCAGCGCCGATGGAGATGGAGCAGTCGGAGCAATTGCTGTTGAGAGGAGAAGAGCAGTCGCCGACGAAGAGGAGTGAAAGAAAGAGGAGAGGTGGGCGGCGCTGAAGCTGATAGAGGAAGAGAAGAGTAGTAAGATAGGGCCTTAGGGCTTCAAGCCTTTAATTGGAGTTTATATATATATATTTTATTTTTTTTAACTGGTATAACGAGGACGGGGCAGGGCGGGGCAGGGCGGGGACGGGACGGGGCAGGGGTAAGGGTAAGTCCATCTCTGCCTTCATCCCCACATAGGTTTATACGGGTATCCCAGTATACGTCCACCGTCCAATACGTATAGTCCATCCCCGGTCCAAACGGGGCGGGTTTGGACGAATACCCATTTTTCTCCAGTCCACTACCATCCCTACCTGTAGAGGAGGGTGGCTTAGGGGTGCGTTCTTTTTTTGACTTAGCCAAGGCTTGTGAGGTGAAGCTGTGGTGGAGTTTTCGTGCTCAACAGTCACTTTGGTCCACTTTTATGAGGGTCAAGAACTGTAGGTTCACCCATCCTGGGCTGATTAAGTTTCGTCACCCAACTTCACCTCTTTGGAGGCGGTTGTGTGGGATTCAATCCGTGGCTGAGCCGAGGATCAGATGGTTAGTACGGTCCGGTGAGGTTAGTTTATGGTATGGTTGTTGGTTGGGGGATTACCCGTTGGCCTTAGTGTGCCCAGGGGCAGCTTCTGGGGTTCCTGTTTCTGCTTACTAGGTGGGTCGGTAGTGGGACAGAGGCCGATTGTTGGGGGTTTTGCCTTCTTCAGTTGTTGAGCAGATCGTGCAGATTTCGATTCCGGATCAGGGGGTTGATCAGATGAGGTGGAGTTTGTCTTTGGATGGGGATTTTTCTTTGAGGACTGTTTGGGCTGATATTCGGGGTGTGGCTCCAGTTCGAGCTGTGTTTTCTTGTGTCTGGCAGAGGCATATTCCGACTCAGGTCTCCTTCTTTATGTGGCGGTTGTTTCATGGTTTCTTGGCCACAGATGATGGCTTAGAGAAACGGGGTTTCCATGTAGTATCCCGGTGTGTGTGTGGTGGGGCAATAGAGACTCTTAGACATCTTTTTCTGGATTGTCCGCTGGCAGTTCAGGTGTGGGGTCACTTTTATCAGATGTTGGCCATTTCAGTCTCTTTATGCTTTGATGCTTCATTGGCGGCGTTGTGCTCCTTCTGCAGGTCACGTGCAGGTTCTGCTACCGTGCTTCATTCTATGGCACTTATGGAAGGCACGTAATGCTTATAGGTTTGATGGACAAGCCTTTTAGGTGCCCGTTGTAGTTCAGAGGGTTATGGCCGATATGCAGTTGGTTGGGCTTGCATTTGGGTTTGCTCCGAGTCAGTTACGTTGGGATGAGTCGGTTGAGTTTGTGGGTTCTCTTAGGGTCTTGGTCCCTCAGCCTCGGCTGCCTCATTTGGTTGCTTGGACTCGTCCTATAGCGGGTTGCCTGAAGATCAGTGTTGACGGATGTTCTAAAGGCAATCCGGGGCTGTCTGCGGCAGGGAGTGTTATTTGGGACCACTAGGGTCGGGTTCTCAGGGCTTTTGGCTTGTTTCTGGGGCATCAGCATATTTTGTATGCAGAGCTGCATGCTATTTGTGCTGGGTTGGAGTTGGCCGTAGATTTAGGTTTCAGAGTTGGTAGTGGAGTCAGATTCAGCTACAGTGGTTTCTTGGGTTTCTTCTCAGGGTACTGGGTGCTGGGTTTATGCTTACCTGCTTGCTCGGATTCGGCGTCTGTGTGCTTCTCTCTCGGCTCGAGTTTGCCATGTCCTGCGATAGGTGAATCAGGCTGCAGATTTCATGGCTAATTGGGCTTGTTCTCAGCAGCTCAATCACCGATTTCCTGATTCGTCATCCCTTCCTTCTGGGATTGCTGGAATCCTCGCCTTGGACGCTCGACAGACTCCTCACGTTCGTCGATGAGTTTTATTTTCATTTATGTTTTCAGTTATTTTGCTCATTTTTTGTGGTGAGTCAGCACCTTGCTTTTGCTTTGACTTCATCCCACTTTGTACTTATGGAGGCTTAACTTCATGTCCTCCTCCCTTGTACTTTTTTCCTTTTAGTTATATATACAGGTAGGGTCCTGCTAAACCCCCCACCCACATTGGGTGGCTTTGAATAAAAAAAAAATGTCTCTGTGAAGCCCTCTTCTTTCATCCCTTAACTTCAGTTAATGTCTCTGTGTTCCATGGTCACCACCAATAATAGCATTTTGTGATGTGTCAACACTGTAAAAGATCAACAACATTTGGATCATGAGCTATGATAAAATTCCAACAAACTAAGATTTATATATAGATATATACTTTATGATTGATAAATTTGCTAATTTTTGCATCCAGTTTATCGGCCTATTTCTGGGTTAATTCCTGAACACATGTACCAATTGTTGATTTTTCTTGAACTTTTTTTCTATCGCAAAATTCTTGGTTAAAGTTTTTGTTTATTTATCTCTAATATGTTAATAAAATTCGATGTGTCAGCCCTCCTAAAAAATTCTTAATTTGTTGGAGGATCCAAAAGAGACAAACTTAAGTCATATCTATGGTCCCAAGCAAAATTCCTTATCCAATTTAGTCAGCCATGCCGCTGAATAAGAACTGTAAAATCGCATAAGTAAGAAAATGGATTGATCTAATGTTTGGTCCTCACTTGAAAGATTAGTTGATGATGGAGTCGTGGAATTTTGTTGGATTATTATAGCTGATTTTTTTTTTTTAAGGATGCTTCGTTCAATATTTGGAAGTACATAGTAAGAAAATGGATTGATCTAATGTTTTGTTTAACATTTGAATTGGACTATAACACTAGGAGATAATCAATGCATTAGTGTTGAATGTGCCTTCACTCTTCAGCTCCTGCTTTCTCAATTTCACGTTTCTTCAGCCAATCAAAACCCTGCCACTTCTCATTGTTCAGAATGTCTGCATTTGGCCCGCGACCAAGCTTGTTAGCTAGGCAGCCCAGTGAAGTAACTGTTGCTTGGACCCAGATTTTAGATAGAATCTTGACTTCGCCATGGTTCAGTTGAGATGCACAATCAAACTTTAATTTCTTTGATCCTAACTCTAAAATTTCTTGTACAACTCAACAACACTGATCCACAAAATTCCTATACAAACCAACAAAATTATGTTATTGTCATTATTTTGGACAAGGAAAATTCTAATAATTTGGAGAGGAAAGTTCGTACTATCATTGAATTTGGTGTAATGAGGGCATTGGGTGTATGGTAACTTATGCGATTTTACAGTCCATCAACTAATCTTTCAAGTGAGGACCAAACTTTCAATTCTAGCTTCCCCCCCCCCCCCCCCCAAAAAAAAAAAAAAAACAAACAGCCTAAGTGTGTATCTGTTAACCAACGAAAAGACTTGGTCTTTGAAGCTGATCAAAACTCCACAACCTCCTCCACAATACACTCTTCACCAAGTCCATATTAGGCAGATTATATCTTATTTTTTGTTCATATTTTTTAGGCTTAAACTCATAACTTCATAGCAGCCTTGTATCTATAAATATACAATGAATTATATAATGAAAGCACCGAATACAAAATACATTTTTGCAAATATTTTCACATATTCTTTTATGGTATCAGAGCATTTTTAAAAGCTCACGCTTCTTCCTTCTATTATTTTTCTCTTGTCTCTCATGGCTTCCTCCGATAATGCTCCTAATATTGGCTAGCTTATCTCCGTCAAGTTGGACGGTGAGAATTACCTTCAATGGCTATCTCAGTTTATCCCAGTCTTGAAGTCCAATCATTTCATGGGTTTCGTGGATGGTTTTGAACCATGCCCAAATCAATTGTTTACTCCTACGGTTGACAAAACTACTGGTGATGTTTACCCCGCTTATCTACTGTGGAACAAGAAAGACCAATTCGTTCTTTCTTGGATCAATACTACCTTGTCTCCAAAAGTCGTCTCAAGTGTGTATGGACTCACCACTGCCCAGCAAGCATGGAATTCTCTATCCACCAGATTTGCATCTTAGTCCCATTCTCGGATTAACCTTCTCCAATGCCAACTTTGTAGCTTGCGACAAAAGCATAAATCCTGTTCTGAGTATCTTGCCTAAGCTAAAAACCTTGTCGATCAGCTTGCTTCTGCATGAACTTACCTCAATTGATGGCAATGATCTAGTTTCTACTCTCTTGGGTGGACTCAACTTGGCTTTAATTCCTTTTCAGAATTCAATCACTATTGCTACCAAGGACAAAAGTATGTATTTTGCAGATTTTCAAACTGTCTGTTCGAACTCCTACTTGAGTCTCACCAACGATTGATTCCTCCTAGAAAATTCATTCGCCTTGGTTGCTCACCAAAATCTGTCCCAATACCAGTGCCATTCAAAGTCCAAAAATTATTCGAAGCCAAACTCCAACTCTGGCCCAAGTAGTAATTCGTCCCAATCACCATATGCACCTTTACATTCATCTTTACCCACTGATCTCCATACTCGTGCACCTTGTCAAATTTGTGGCAAATTAAGTTACCAAATCCTAGATTGCTTTCATCGATTTGATTATTCCTATCAAGGTTGTCATCCTCCTCCACAATTAGCTGTGATGGCTGCTCAAGTCAATACTACTCCCATGGCTAAGGTTGATCCTATTGCTAATGAATACACATGGTATGCAGACAGTGGCGCAAATCTACACATCACTGCTCATCTTGAACAACTCTCTCTTTCACAGTCCTATACTGGCAATGATAATATTGTTGTTGGTAATGGCTCTAATCTGAAGATTGCCCACACTGGTTCCATTCGTTTTAACTTGGATTCCTCGCCTCTTGTCGTGTCCAATGTGTGACATTGTCCTCAAGCTTCTGCAAATTTGCTTTCGATTAATAAATTTTGTCTTAACAATCACACCGGCTCTCATTATTCTGTTCATGAATTATAGACGGGCCGAATGCTACTCCAGGGAACGAGTGGAGGTGTCATGGATCCTCTCCGCTCACAAACACCAATTTCTCATCAACACAACCACTTCACTGCATTTCTTGGTGTCAAGGCTCTGATTCATGTGTAGCACTCCAGATTTGGCCATCCTTCCCATCTCATTGTTTCCTGTTTACTTCAGGCTCATAGTTTACAATTTAATTGCTCATTAAATAAAATTCTTGTATGTGAAACTTTCCAATTAGGCAAGAGGAAACAACCCTCACTGCTGGAAACAACAACCCTTTCTACCATTAACTAGGATTTCTTCTTCTCCTCTTGAACTTGTACACTCTGATGTTTGGTCTTGTTCAACAAAGCCTATTGAGGGTTGTCTTTATTATGTTCTATTTATTGGTGATTATTCACGTTTTACATGGTTCTATCCATTAAAGTCGAAATCGAAAGTGTTCACATGTTTTGTCAAATTTAAATTGTTAGTGGAAAATCAATTCTCTAAATCTATTAAAACTTTTCTACCGGACAATGGCAATGGATTTATGTTAACCAAATTTTGCAATTTTTTTTGGCTATGAATGGCATCTTGATTCACCAAAGCTATCCTCACACATCTCAACAAAATGGCTTGGCTAAGCGTAAACATCGTCATATCATGGAAATGGGTTTAACACTTCTTGCTTAGTTCCATTTATCAACATGATTTTGGGTTGATACTTTGCTCACATCCATTTTTTTTTTATTAATCGATTACCCACCCTAGTGTTGCAAACTAACTCTCCATTCTATCAAATATTTGGCAACATTCCTGATTATACTTTTCTCAAAACTTTTGGATGTGCTTGTTATTCAATACTACGACCATATAACTCACATAAACTAATGTTTCGTAGTAAGCAATGCATTTTTCTTGGTTATGGTTCGTCTCATAAAGGATATCGCTGCCTTGATCCAACAACGCATAGTGTCTATATTTCACGAAATGTTGTATTTGACGAGGAGTTGTTTCCGGCAGCTAAGGGTACGCCTTCTTCCTTGTCCTTACTTCCCTCTACCTCTCACTCTTCCCTTCACCCTGATCCCCTTATTCCCTTTCAAATTCCTAGCCAACTACCACGGTCACCTATCTCTTCCCCAACCCCTAATTCTTCTCTTTCACTACCTCCATCCTCGGCTACAACTTCTCCCCAACGTTTGGATCAACCTTCTATTCCTCTTTATTCTCCTACCCAGTCAAACTCATCTACTATTTCTCCTTCACCTCCTCTACCTTTATTCTGGCCTCCTAATGACTCTCCATCACCAGATTCACTATCCCCTCCTCTGCCACATCCTTCTTCTTCTTGGGTTGTTACTCGTTCTCAGACAGGCAAATCTTAAACCCAAATCTTTTTTCGATGATAATTTTTTTACTCCACTCACCATCCACTTCGTGCCTTACATGCTATTAACCAACCAACTAAGTCCATCTGCTATTCCACTGTAGTTTTATCACTAGAATGGTGCACTATCATGGGGGAGGAATTTGATGCCTTAATTTCGAATGGCACATGGTCCTTGTGTCCTCGACCTTCTAATCATAACATTGTTCGAAATGAATGGGTTTATCCTATCAAACAAAAATCTGATGGATCTATTGATCACTATAAAGCTCGGTTTGTTGCCAAGGAATTTGATCAACTTAGTGTTGTTGATTTCATTGAGACTTTTAGTCTCGTGATTAAGCCTTCTACCGTTCGTGTTCTTTTAACCTTGGCTGTTCACTTTGATTGGGATGTGGTGTCAATTGGATGTTTCTAACACATTTCTTAATGGATTTCTAGTAGAAAAGGTTTATATGGAACAACCTCATGGTTTTGTTGATTCTCAATATCCAGATCATGTTTTTCGCCTACGCAAGGCCCTTTATGGCTTAAAACAAGCTTCCGTGCTTGGTACACTCGCATTCGGGATTCCCTTTTGGACCTCGGCTTCCACTCATCTTTAGTTGATTCTTCCTTGTTTTCTTTCATCAAGATGATTTTCATATCTTTATTCTAGTAGATGTTGATGACATATTGGTTACTGGCACACATAACTCCATGATATCTTCTATTATTAATAGTCTTCAGTAGGAATTTCACCCTCACATGGCCTAATAGCTCATACTATATTAATCAACTCTGCCAACATACGCATCAACCTTCTACAGTCCATTGGACAGCTACCAAACATGTGTTACGCTATCTTAAAGGAACCATTGAATATGGTCTTTAGTACTCGAAGGATGATATATTTTTGTAGGCCATTAGTGATTCGAATTGGGCTGATAATCTAGACGGTCGGCGTTTTACTTTTGGCTATGGTGTCTTTATTGGGCATAATCTCATTTCGTGGTCTGCCAAAAAAGCAAAGTGTTGTCTCACGTTCCAGCACTAAGGTTGAATATCGAGCCTTGTTGCTTGCCATGGTTGAATTATATTGGCTACAGATGTTGTTTTGCGAGCTTGATCTTCTTTTTTCTTCACTTCCTGTGTTATGGTGTGACAATGTCAATCCCATATCTCTATCATTGAACCCAGTCTTCCATGCTTGGACAAAAAATGTTGAAGTCAACTTTCATTTTATTCGGGAGAAAGTTATCAATGGTGATATTTTCATTAAATATATCAACACGAAAGATCAAGTTGCCGACATTTTCACAAAGGGTCTTTCCTCCGTTCGTTTTGCTCTCCTTCGTGACAACCTGATGGTAGTTCTTCCCCCCATTAGCTTTCGGGGGCCTGTTAACCAACCAAAAGTCTTGGTCTTTGAAGCTAATCAAAACTCCACAACCTCCTCCACAGTACACTCTTGACTGAGTCCATATTAGGCAGACTATATCTTATTTTCTGTTTAGATTTTTTAGGCCTAAACTCATAACTGCATAGCAACCTTGTATCTATAAATATACAATAAATGATATAATGAAAGCACTGACTACAAAATACATTTTTGCAAACATTTTCACATATTGTTTTAGTATCAACCTCTCCAACCAAACCCACCAACCTCATCATTCTTTCCCTTCACCAACTTCTCCTGCATCCACATAGTGTTGTGATTTTAGGTAGGATTAGGGGTTGTATGCTTCAAGGTGGGTAGGTGGGGATCACTTGTGGTGATCAATTGGTCAGTGGCAATTTATGGACAGACTTGAGAAGGTGAAAACTCTTATAACGAAAAATAGGCATTTATTGGAGAACATGTGTATACGGCAAAGGTGAACATTGGTTTGCTGAAGGGAGTGGGGTTAGTGATGGCCCACTTGTGAGAGATAAAGGAGGGGTTAATCTTGAAAGAAATTATGAAATTTTTTGAGGTGTCTTATTTAATTATGTGATGAGTCATAAATGGCTTACTAAGGACTTTTATGTTTAAATTATGTTGAGATCACTAAAATTTGATGGCTTTTCAAATCAAAATCTGAAGTCAAGGCGCAATGCATTATAACAAATCATATCTCAAGGACTGTACAGTTATTTTTCATATCCACGTTGATTTGTGTGAATAAGTAAGAATTTTTTTGGGGGTATGGACATCTAGCATGGGGTTGCTGCGCTCTCCCTCAACTTCAAGAAATTTTGGGGTTCAACTACAATCATGAGAAGTTTGAAACATTTTCAAATTTTCCAACTAAAAAATTTGTAAAAATTTTAGTGGTAACTTTATATTTTAGAAATATGAGGAATTCTTTCATAAATTAAGAAATTAGACTCAACTCTCATATTTTCAACCTGAACTTTCTTTTCTCTATGACTACACACCAAGCAAAAACTCGATTATTCTCAACTCCTCTCTCCCTCCATAGTTTACGAGTCACTTAAAGGCTTAAAGATCATTAGTCATCACCCACAATATATTCGGGAGTGACAATTATTTTTTAATTCTTGAAATTTAAGTTTGTTGATTTTGTGAAGTATTGATTGTTCTCCGAATTCTCTTAAGTAATGTTTTTCGTTAACTTAATTCCTATATTTGCAACTTTCCATTGATGGATTATCTTTTTAATTAAATTGTTTCCCTTGATTGGACTCGAACAATATAATTGTGATAGATTAAATTGCTCCTATATTTAAGTTATGTTAAATAGAAATGTAATACTTATTTTTTTTAATTATTTCTAGTTTTGTTTATTTGGAATATCTCACTAAATAATTTAATAATTGAATCATTATGAATAAACACTAGTATAAAATAATATTAGCAAAATTTAAGCTATCACTGAGTTTTAGGATGCCCGTACTGTAGGCAAACCCTGGCTCAAATATCTAGAATACATACGTCGTCATATATACTTGAGCCACCATCCCATCACCAATGCTTGCTAACTAAAAACCACCATGTCAGTGATACAACTTATTCAAACACCACGATTTCTACTTTACATGCACTTGAGCCAACCAAATTTACCCCCATAATTGATTGTGTGATCTCCTCTGAGAAAGAGCCTCAGAATTTCCGTATCTCCAACTACACTTTTTCGGCAAGCATCTATGAGAGCCAATGGTTGTGAAAGCCACCACCATGGTGTCTAGGGTTGAAGGGGTGAGAGATTATTCTAGAATAGATGCTGCTTATGCTAAGCGCCTCTATGATTTCTCCATATGGTTCTATGACGTTTTTCAGTTTCATTGTACTAGGTGGTGCTCTTACTTCTTTACCAATAAAAAAGATTCTTAGCTAGAACAAAAAATTCAAAATTTAAGAACATTCGCAGTTGAAATTAATGTATAGTTAGAAACTCCACATATTGATTCCATTTATTTGACGTAAAGAATAAAAATGAAGCAAGTTCCTATATTTTTATTGAGTTAGATGTGCCCAATTTCTTACCACTTGCAAAGATAGTTCGCAATGTGGTATCTAGTTGAGCAAAAGGAAAAAAATGAGCAGTCTCATCCTTTCTAAAGCTCATTCTTAGACCTTGAATAGATGAATATCACGTATTTTTGGTTAAGTGTTAAAAGTACAGGTTGTGCTGACTTGAACAATTCGAGTTCAAATATTCACCTTCAACATTGTTGTATATCAACAAAAAAAGAAACTCTAACTGTCAAGCTTCCTGTTACTATGTTACTATATGTTCTAGGAGGATCACCTGAGTATATTATTTTGGTCAGTCAACCCGCTACGCTAATTTCATAATGACATAACATTACCACTACATTAAGATTGCCCTACTATATATTTTCTTTTAATCAGTCACTACTTACATATCCCCTAACTAAGTGAAGAGTGGCAATTTTTAGGTTAACAAAACTCCTATTGACTTTCATTACGATAATTTCTCATCATGATTCATACCAACTACAAAAAACAATACAAATCACCACGATAAACAAAAACACCCCTTTAAGGACAAACTCAAGACAAAACATGGGTCACATTTTTATAGTCTACCAATCACCTACATCTAAATGTGGAGCTAGAATTCAATCTTTCAACATGTCAAGAAAGCATCAAATGTCAAACTTAGTCATTCAGTACTTGACCTACAAAAAATCAAGTTCAGGACATGCTACCTTTATAGAAGTGAATGATTAAGAAAGAAAAATGTTAAGATATTTATAGCTATATTTTACATGGATTTTTTACTAGATATCTAATACCAAGCCTTGTAGAAAATAAGACTGCATTAAGGACAGCATAGTATGCCTCTTTTTAAACATTTTCTACAACATAAAATATCTCATGATCACTAAATACCCATACTTTGATTACCACATAAGATAATATTACTTTTCTGTTTGTATTTTGCCTATTCAATTATTCCTCAACACCCCATGTAAATTATTGAGGGGACTATGTCACATATATACATTCAGTAACATGTTACCAATTAGAATACAAGATATAGTTGAAACTAAGAAGAGAGATCAAACCTGAAAAAGGTGTGGATGTTTAGTTTGCTTATCTGGTTGATTTCTTTATCATATTTTGTTCTTCTTCTTTTGTTCAGCTGGACAAAGGATACCAACGGATCAAGTAGAAAGAGACCATCGGTGTCACCAGGGTGGCCAATTGTTGGCAATTCGTTTGATCTTGGAACAATGCTACACCAGAATTTGTACAAATTTAGAGCCAAATATGGATCAGTTTTTGGATAAATCTTGGTTTAGTGAACACCTTGGGCAGACAGTTTGTAAAGGCTACTGTTGAATAGTTTAAGAACCATTCTTCCTTCCTTCAACATCAAAGTTGTCATTGCACTAATAACCTTGGCTACAACTGGGGATCATTGGATTTTGGCAATTATAGTGCATACTGAGGCATACTGCTTCGGCTCTGCTCCATGGAGCTCCTGATCGATAATCGAATCAACAAGTCAGCTCTGCTTAGGCAAAAAGGCAATGGCAATATGGTTCAATGGGTAGAGGAGGATACAACAGCCTCAAGTGCATGTGGAGCTTCAGGCAAAGTGCAAGTGGTCTGGTCTGTCTATCTCATGGCTTTCAACCTAGCTACAACCTTTGTTGAGAGATCTCCTATATATCCAGTCCGAGGAATTCGAAGGCAAGAACAAGGTCATAGAATGGGTCAAAAGACTAATGCGAAAAATTTCCTATAGTTTTTGAAATGGTTCAACCCAATGGGAATCAGAGGAATATGTTACGGGACATGGGAAGATGCATGAAAATTTTCTCTGGATTTGTCATGGACAAGTTCAAGAAAAAAATAAAGAAGGGCGAAGGTGAAAATTGACTTCTTGGATGTGTGGCTAGGGTACAAAAGTGCTAAACAAGATGGCCTGAGAAGATTTCCAAGACGAACGTGATCATCATCGTCCTAGTAATTTGATATTCTACTATAAGTCATTGTGAGAGGCATATATTCAGTGGTGCCAGTGATGCAGCAATGATAGAGTTATTATGCAGTCTTGACTTAATGAAAAAGGTTAAGAGCTTGATAGATTCGTACAACCTAACAGGAAGGTTGAAGAGAGTGACATCAACGAGAAAAGAAGTTCACGACTCATGGGCCTTCTACCTCCACACGGCATTGCTCCGTCAGGGGAGTTATACATTTGTGTATTGATAAGACCGTTCACTATTTCTTGAAGCTCAATCTCTCCCCCGGATGAACCATATAACCAAGAGAAACCAGATAGTTGTGAGAAGAAAAAAAACTCCGATTACATCCCACAATTCCTTTATTGATTCTACGGATGCAATACAAGATACCAACTACATAACATATTTCATACCAAAAAATATGAAAGTGATGATGAATGTGTAATCAATTTGAATGGACCCCTAGTCCCAGGATGATCCCTTGGCTTTCAAGCCAGAGCGGTTTTATGTAGGGCCTGTAGGCTTTTCCTTGGGGGCTTTAGTGCTTACCCTTGGTCTGGCTAGCTATACTCTCTTTTAACTGGGGGCATGATAAATCTGTGACCCCAGAAACTAGGGATGTGAAGGTGAGGATGTGGCTAACATTCCCTTGAAAGAAATACCCAAAAAATGAATTGAGTAAGGATGAAATTTTCTCAACCTAGTTAATGGATAAAGTACTACAGAGGCTATAAACATGGAAAATTATCATTGTGTTCTATTTATGCTTGTACATGATTGGCGTCATAGAATTTCCCCTAGTTTTATTCGTACTTTGCATAAATCTATCCTCTTTCACTAAAATTTCATGAATTCAGATGGCTAAATTTCAAGGCCAATAAACAAATTCTGACCTATAGATATTTCATGATACTAATTGATACACATGTGCATTGCACGTGACCCATTTTAAACTTAGATATTGTATATTATTAGTATAAACTATGAAGTTTATCAACTATTTCACTGTTTAGATTTTAATAATATAAAGTGATCGTCTATCATTTATAAGCCGAAACTAAGTGTTTCACGGAATCTCCAAAAACAAAATGAAAAATACATTTTGCTTAAAAAGAAGATTTAAAAATTAAGCCAAAATAATTCAAAATAATTACACGTCAAGTAGAGTGTCTTTGCATAATTACATTTTAACTATATGGAAATTACATCACACCTTAGCACCCATGCTTAGAGGAGTTGGATTCTAAAATCTGTTGGAGTTATAGCCTAGTTAATAGGATTTTTTTAGCTTTTTACCTATTTTTCCCTTATTGTGGTTTTTATGTTTTACCCAACTAGAGTGATGTTCTGGTCAGTTGCACTCTTATTTGGTTATATATACAGGGTTCTGCACTCAGTATATGCATCATTTTTACTCCCAATAATTCTTGTTTGTATTAGAGCCAGCAAACCCTAGCCTTCCCTAGCTCTAACCCTAACTCTACTTGTAGCCACCAAACACTAGCCTACCCTAGCTTTCCCGCCGTTGCCCACCACCTCGCGCATCCCTTCCCGCTAGCGCCGCCAGTCCGTGACCTTCTCCAACAGCGGACACCTAATGGTTTCTCTTTTCCCTAGGATCGGAGCACTCTAAGGAATTTTAGAGGGATCGGATACCCTCAGTTGGTCCACTTTTGACGCAGCAGATCACCTATATATTTTTCTAGATTTCTTGGTACCGTAACTGTTATTTGGGAGCTTTCTGGACCTCTTATTTGTTGTTATTGATTCGACTGGAGGTATATTATTCTCCCTTGTTTTACTCTGTTTATTTTAGAGTAATTTATGTCACGGTTGCCGCATTATTGTTGTTGCTATGGCCACTAGGGAGGGACTTGAGAGCTCTACCGTACTTTCACTAGGGAGGTACCGGCCACTTCTATAGGGATACCCCTTCCACCTTTATGTTTAACCAGTATACAGTAACAACTAGCATAGTTGCATTACTGGCGATGCTGAGTATGATCTCTCATAATGTAAACCCCTACATTCTTATCTCTATATAGTAACGTAATTATTTTGAACTGCTCATATATATAATTACATAAGCATGAACTACATAGAGGGTAAGAGTATAAATAAAAATGTTAGTCGAGGTAAAAAGGTATGTAGTAGAAGTAGGAAGTATTCCGGAGTTAAAGCACATTTTAGATAAAAATTGGGTAGGAAGAATTTTGGACCCTGCCTTAGTATTTGGACCATAAATTTTTACTCTGATGTTCCTTTGATCTGCAATTTTTACAGTAGACACTAGACTTCCAGGGCTACAAAAGAGTATTTCACGAAAATTTTTCAAATTAACCTCTAAATAGGCCAAAATTTCAGTGGAAGTTCAGCTAAAAACAAAAATGGGAGTACGTTCGAACGTGAAGATCCGTTCGAACGACAGTTCGTCCCAGTACTTTTGGGTCTGACAGAATGCTGATGGAAAAACAAAAGTACTGGGAGCAACTAAAGTTCGAGCGCCATTATGACGTTTGAACATGAGGTTACGATCTTGAGTATCAGAATCGCGTCGAGTGGACTGTTTCTCCTACTATAACTACCTAAGGACACCTCCCTTAGCCCCATTTCTTCATTTCTAACCCTAGAGAGCCTCGGGGAGCAAGAAGGAAGGGGAGAAACACGAGATTAAGGGGGGATTTTCACATTGGAACGGATCAAACCCTCTAGTTTTCACACAAAACTATGGAATCAAGGTACGGGTTTCTTCTTAATCTTGTTCATTGAGGCTAGGGTTTATATCTATGTATGTTTTGATTCTAAATCATAGATATATGTTATGAAATCATTGTTTCTTAATATTCTTGTAAATCTTATCATGTCTTGAGTAAAGTTATGGTTTGATAGCCATAACATCCTTGTTCTTGACATCAAAACCCTAGTTTTTTAAGAAATATAGATTTTTACCTTTGATATTCCATTGTTCTTGATTTAAGGACTCTAGTGTTTAGTTTGAACAATAAAAATTATATTTTAGATGATCTCTTGCATATTTTCTTAAATTGCTCTGTTGGAAAAATACCTATAAAATTGTGGTTCTGAATTTACTTGTGATCGAGAAATTGGTTGGGTATTGTATCTCAATGTGTGTATTCATGCGAAATCTTACTACATACCTGAGATACAAATGTTGGTAATGATTTTTGTTTGGAAATTGGGTTTTCCTTCTTCATTTAATTTATTGCTACTGTGAAAACTTGAGATCTGATGAACTGTCACTGTTTTCTTTCAAAAGTTATATATGATATTTGTAAAATCAGATCGACTGGCTTTATATGTTTACAAAACCTTGTTCAATCTTGTGAGGATTTTCTTACAGAGTGTAGTGCTCACCCCCTTCAAACAACATTTTTCAGGTTTCGGTCTAGAGAAAGTGTTTGGATTAGATGGGCAGGTGAATTGGGAAGCTTAGATTGATGGGAACGTGGATCCCGAGGTGGAGGTTTAGAGCTATTTCCTTTATGTTCTAGTTTGGGAGGCAAATTTTGAGATAATGTTAAGGCTAATATTTTCTTTATTCCGCTGCAAGATAATAGTTGATTTTTGTGAAATGTAATTGTCATAATTTGGCATATTTATTTTGGATGATGTTTTAGTTATTATGGATGATGAATGAAAATTCATTTATTTATGAATTTTGTTAGTTGATCTCATGATATGAATTATTATGGATAGTAATGCCTTCCAAAGTGGATTTTGGGGCGTTACAAGTTTGGTATCAGAGCTTAGGAATTAGGTCTTACATGGGAGATGTAGGTTATGGATTACCACTAGAGAATGAGGACTAGGTTGAATGAAATTGTTAATTTAAATCTTATACAAGCCTTATGTTTTTGATTAAATTGATAATTAGGGTTTCTAATACATTAAGGAAACTAAATTATAAATTTATGTGCAGAATGGACGGTGGACGAGGACGCGGACGTGTGTGTGGAGGTCAAGCAAACCCACCACCACCACCACCTCTAGATGCCATGAATGACATTTATCAATGCTTAAATGAGCCAACCACTTTGGTACAACACCAAAATGGAAACAACAACCATAACCGGGGGGGGGGGTTCCGCAATTAGCTCCTGCACCGGGCAACGAGGACAAAAATAGAAGGATGATGGTTCTTAGAGAATTTTTGAGGCAACGCCCACCTTTCTAAGGAAACCCTCATCCTTTGGATGCGGATAAGTGGATTCGCAGGGTGAAGAAAATGTGTGATGGCATGGGAGTTGCAGAGGATCTACGGGTCGACCTACCTACATATCTGCTAGAAGGGAAGGCAGATCATTGGTGAGACTCGGTGAAAAGAATAAGGAACACTGATGCTTTTGCCTGGGAGAAGTTTGATAAGGTCTTCCAAGACAAGTATTTTCCTGAATCGGTCAGGGACTAAATGAGTGCAAATTTTCTGGGTCTAAGACAGGGTAGCATGATGGTGGCGGAGTATGAGAGAAAGTTTGATGAGCTATCCCGCTATACGACAAAGTGCATATCTACTGAGGCCAGGAGGGCTAAACGATTTGAGCAGGGTTTGAGGTCTGCCATCAGGGAGAAGCTTGTGGCTCAGAAGATCCGGGCTTATGGGGATCTAGTTGACAAAGCTACACTGGTGGAGAGAGACACAGAGGACAACCAACGACGACAGAACTTCGTGAGGGGAGGTCCGATTAGGACTGGTGCTAGCAGTAGTGGAGTATAGAGGGAGACACCATACCGTCGCCTAGACCAGGTGGTTGGACAAAGATATCAGACAGCTCGAGGAGTTGGAGGCTTATTGGAAAGGGTAGGAGTAGACCCATGAGCCTGATTTGCGTGTGAAGGTCTGGGGCATATTCGGAATCATTGTCCGATCTTTCTACCCCAAAAGAATACCCATACGGCAGGACAAGTAAATGCAAATAAGCCACCACTACAGAAGCCACTACAGCAGAAACCGGTAGGAGCTGTAGCACCAGGCGGTGCCAATCAAGGAAGAGTTTTTGCTTTGACCCAACCGGAGGAAGATATTTCCAATGTAGTTGTGGAAGGTATTGTTCTTCTCTATAATTCTTGGGCCCGAATTTTATTTGATCCGGGTGCTACTCATTCCTTCATACGCACTACATATGCTATTAAATTGGGATTAGAATTTGAGAATCTAGAACATGTTTTGAGTATTGACATGCCTACGGGAGAACGGTTGGATACTAGAAAGGTGTGTAGAGGTTGTGTGCTTCGAATTGGGGAACAAGAATTAATTGTAGACTTGGTTACGTTCAACATAAAGGGTTATGACATAATATTTGAGATGAACTTGTTGTCCACTTTCCATGCGGTAATGGATTATTTTCGCTAACGAATCTTATTTCAATTACTGGGAGGGGTAGTTTTCAGTTTCATTAATGATCGGAATTCGTTTCACCCATTTTCCACTCCGGGCAATAGATTCTTGAAAGCTAAGGGGGGGAGCAACTTGAGTTTCTTAGCCAGCTTAATGGGAGATGATCGAGATAAATCCCAATCTGATGTGGTATTGATAGTGTCGGATTTTCCGGATGCCTCCCCAGATGAACTACCCGGGTTACCCCCACAGAGAGAAATTGAGTTTACGATTGATCTATATCTGAGAACCGAACCCATATCCATTGCTCCTTATAGGATGGCACATTTGGAGTTGAAGGAGTTAAGGAAGTAGTTGGACCAACTATTGGCTATTGGGTTTATCCGTTTAAGCACTTCACCTTGGGAGCCCCAGGCCTCTTTGTGAAGAAGTATGATGAGACACTTCAGTTATGCATAGACTACTGAAGGTTGAATCGAGTGACTGTGAATAATAAATACTCATTGCCACGAATTGATGATTTATTCGATCAGATGAAGGGTTCTAAGTATTACTCCAAGATTGATCTTCACACAGGGTACCATCAACTGAGGATCAAGGAGCAGGATATTCCTAAGACAGCTTTCCGTACCAGGTATGGTCATTTCGAATATACTTTAATGCCGTTCGGAATAACTAATGCTCCTACAGCCTTTATGAATTTGATGCACAGAGTATTCCGGCCGTGTATAGATCAGTTTGTTATTGTGTTTATTAATGACATATTAATCATTCACGGGCATAAGGGGAACATGAACATCATATTTCAGTAGTGCTACAGACATTGAGAGAGCATAAGTTATATGTTAAGATGAATAAATGTGAGTTCTAGATGTAGGAAGTGAAATTCTTTGGCTATGTTGTGTCAGAACAGGGTGTAGTTGTTGACCCTGCAAAGATCGAAGCAGTGATGAAGTGGGAACCATCGAGGAATGTGATAGAAATACGTAGTTTTTTGGGCTTAGCAGGCTACTACCGGAGGTTTGTGGAAGGGTTCTCAAAGCTAGCGATGCCAATGACCTGCCTTACGAAGAGGCACTACAACAAAAATCGTTTTTTGCGACGATTTTTTTCGTCGCTAAATTCAAAAAAATCGTCGCAAATTATTTTTCGCGACGTTTTTTTTTTGTCGCGTCTTCGTCGCAATAGCCTCGTCGCAGAAAGTATTTTGCGACGCAAAATTATTTTCATAGCAAAAAAAAATTTTTGCGACGAAAAAAAAAACGTCGCCAAAAGTAAAAAAAACGTAGTTAAAACCTATTCCACCAGCGTAACAAAATAAAAAATAATAATTAAATTAATTTTTTGCGACGTAAAAAAATCGTCGCGAATAATTTTTTACATAAATAAAAATGTAAAAAAAATAAATTAATTAATTTTTTGCGACGTAAAAAAATCGTCGCGAATAATTTTTTTCATAAATAAAAATGTAAAAAAAATAATTTAATTAATTTTTTGCGACGTAAAAAAATCGTCGCGAATAATTTTTTACATAAATAAAAATGTAAAAAAAAATAATTTAATTAATTTTTTGCGACGAAAAAAAATCGTCGCGAATAATTTTTTACAAAAGTAAAAATGTAAAATATAATAATTAAATTAATTTTTGCGACGTAAAAAAAAACGTCGCAAATAATTTTTTACATAAATAAAAAATAATTAAATAAATACATTTGCGACGTATAAAAATCGTCGCGAAAAATTGTAGGAACAATTTTTTTCGTGACGATTTTAATTTCGTCGAAAAAAAGTTTATTTTTTTTTTAAAATAATTCATAAAAAATGATATTCCAATAAAATTTTTTACCTGTACACCAATAATATCTGTATTCAATAAAAAATTAACACAATTAATACATTTCACATCTTTTTTAAAAAAACAAAATTTTATTTCCAAAAAGAATGAATTACAAGAATCAAAGAACAAGAAGTTTTAAAAATTAAAAAAATGGTTTTAATCCTTCAAGAGGATTTAAACCAATCTCTAATTACATTTAATGTCTCTTAAACTTGAACAGCTCCAGCAGTCCAGCTCCATGCCTTAAAATACCATCTCCAAGGTCAAAATATTAGTACATAGAAAACCAGATATGAGACCAAATCTCAACATGGTAGCTTTGTGAATTGATGCACATAGACGTCATACAACAGGATGAATCTCACAGTTTGGGGATATTACATTAATTGTATGAATAGTGGCTCCTGTTGTCATGCTAATGTTCTGATCCGGAATCAACTCGAAGTTCATATGCTGCACAAAGACTGCAAGAGCAACAATTGCTTCCAACAAAGCAAATTGATCACCAACACATTTACGAGGTCCTCCACTGAATGGGACGAATTTGCAACATATATTTTCCAATATGAAAACCCAAA
The DNA here is from genome assembly GCA_951799425.1 of Ilex aquifolium. NCBI lineage: Eukaryota > Viridiplantae > Streptophyta > Magnoliopsida > Aquifoliales > Aquifoliaceae > Ilex > Ilex aquifolium. Next base: position 25,199,424 of record OX637399.1, read on the forward strand.
TTAATTTTAAGATCCAAAGAACCGATAATGGCCTTTGATCTATAAGTACAACTTCCAGAAATGGAACACAAAAAAGAAAAAAGAAAAGGAAAACTAACAGATGAAATCAACACCTGAAATCAGTATTTGTTTCATTAGGCACCGGGCCATCTAAATCAAATCTTTCTGGAACAAACTCCTCTGCTCTTTCCCAGACCTGATAGATGCACATCGAGCACATATGAATGGAGCATTTCACATGAATACAAGCTTTCATTCACCAAAAAAATGGAGGGAAGAAACTCATTATATGAAAAAGAAAAATTCTTCTACCATAATTTATGTGTGAAACAATATCCGGCATGTTTTGTTTCATACAACATGGAGAATTATCAGTTACACTTTATACATTATTCAAAATTGTAAACCAGAGGCACTGAAATGAAAAAAAAATTAGAAAGATTTTTTTTTTTCCAAATTCATGGGATAGTTAATGAATGGATGCAAACATGAGAAAGTAGGGAATAATAGAATGGATTGAATTACTTGTTTCATCAGGTTAGACTATGAAGAAAGTTAAGTTTTTAATCATACCAAGGTCTTGAGGTACTTTTAAATGTAAAAGCTAAAGAAGGAACTAAATGGGACAGAGAATGTTATTTAGTAATTAGTGGAAAATCCCTTGGTCCATTTATAGGTCACCACCACATCACAGTAGAGAGCAATGGTAAGTTTCCAAGAAGCAAAACCTGAGTATTACATCTGCTAAAGTTAATGACCAAAAGAAGAAAACAAAAAGATTCTATAATATAGTCATTAAGCTGATACCTGTGGTGAATGATGGATATTATATATGGAAATCATTATATCCTGACCAGCATTAACCTTGTAATTTCCAGGGAGCACATCAGCAACTTGAGCTCTTCTGATCAGCACCTAGAAAACAGGGTTCCTCAAGAAAATTAGTAATCAGAAAGAAGCATATTATTACACTTCACTCCAATAGGAAGCAGGGTTTTGATTTACAGGAGGATGTGGGTAAAGACGCATTGATTCATTTATGCAGCGTGTCAAGAATTTTAGGTTCTTAATGTCTTCAAAGGTAGGAGATCGTCCCTGTAAAACTCTGTCAACTTCTTCCCTGCGCTTTCATGAGAGAAGAAGGGTCCTGCATGTAAATATTTAGGAACAAAAGATAGTTGTTCGTAAGTCTATGATCAACTGGTTTTATAGCACTGAACAAACTTGAGATTTAGTCATGTTCATGATATAGTGATCCATGCTAAAAGTCTTGAAAGTTGCACAGAAAACCAAAACAAACAGAAACTAAGTGTGGATATGAGTTGGAATAAATGGCCCAATTGGCGGTCTTCAACATAAGTGAAGCAGTAATGACATAATAAGCACCACCAGATATCTAGCTAAAGCTGACAATGTTACTGATAGTGACAGTAACACAAACATGATGTTACATTGACATACGGCAGTGCACGGATGTCTATATAAGTGAACGAAAGCAGTATGCAGCTAAGGTGTATCATGATATGCATAGTAATGGAGGAGTAAGGGACAAAATAAATCCACTTAGTTTCAAACTTGGTACAACCCAAGGTCATCATTCCCTTTGGTTTGCACCACCAAAAAATTATTCCGAAGGTCTACAAGAAGATAAAAAAATAAGAGATTGTATCAAGAATTATGTACAAAAAAATAGCAAAATATCCTCTGGCATTGAGGGAATTGCCCGTATAGAGATTCAAATTAGAATCGATCTGATCAAGGTCATAATTTATATGGGATTCCCAAAGTTGTATGCAAGACATGCAAGTGTGCATAGTCTTTCAATGTAAGTAGATTATAAACGGAAATCCTTTGTGTTATGACATGGGGAAGCACTTGTGCTCACAATCCAGAAGTATATGTATAGAGCAGCTATATGAGGTCTCCTAAGATAAATATTTTCTCGTCATTAACACTATCTAGACAAAAATCAGTGGCTTTAAAGAATTCATATTATTCACTATATATACGTAAGATGACATGGCTGGCAACCAACATTGACAAAAGGTCATCTCGTAATTGTGCACTGGAAACCTAAAACACAGAGACATCATATCAAAACCAGAATGAGAAGAAAAACAAAAACAAAAAGCCAAATATTCCATGAAGTTCAAACCAGATGTCATCCTCAACCCATTCATGAAAGTGAAATCCAATATAGAATGAACCATAGATATAGGTTTATTAAAAGTTATGATTTTGACAAGTGAATAAAATAATCAAAAATCAGATGTGTTAACAGGGACACGACCAGAGAAGTACAATCAACAGAAATGTAAGACAAGTCAATTGAAGCATAAAAGGAAGGATAAGAAAAATCCATGCTCTTTATTTTTCAAATTTAGAAGACATATCAACCCAAAAAACATATACCCATGTTCTATCTAACATAATGGTGAGAACTGGCAAAACTTCATAAACATGCATTCAAAGCAACTGAGAAGTGAGAAGTGCAGCTTGAATATTCATACTTCCCTATGAAATGCTACAAAAAGGCAACCTGTACACTCCCACCACTACAGGTCTAAGAGTATCTTTAATTTTTACTCAAATTTGAATAAAAAGCTTGATTTGAGTTTATTTAAAGGAGGATAAAATATGACCATTAGATCTTTAAAGGAGAACGAAATCTAACCATTAATGATTTAAGTAAATGTTTGAGTCTCCCTTGATTTCAATAAAATTTTGAGTTTCTCTTGATTTGGTATGAGTTTGGATATAACATTAGAGAAGGTTTTTAGGAATTTTTTACCCAAATTCAAATTTGGATTTAACAAAGAGTAAGGAAGGGAGATGCTCTAAGAGGTTCAAATGTATGCAACCTTATCCTGCATGATGAAATGTTGTTCCATGACTCGATCCCGTGACTCCCAGGTTAGAAATAAACAACTTAACTGTTCTGCTAATTCTCACCTTCAAAGGCTAAGAATGGTATACAGGCAGCATTTATGCACACACAAAAAGGATTGATATTGAACTATACATAAATCCCATGACATGTCAGCTGGTTCACCCAAGAGACCAACAAATTAAAGATAAAAAAATGCAAGTCCTACTAGGCTTAGCTCATAGAAGGGAAACTCTCACAGCTAGCAATCACACCAAGCAGCACAATGTCAAGGAATCCCTTTTGAATCCCACAGCGTCGCATTTTGAGAGAGAAATCTGAGTGCAATTCTAATGGGTATATTTGTAGGGAAAGGAGGAGCACATTATGTGCTCTCATCTTCGAAGTTGATCCTCCATATATATTACAAAACGTGAAGGATATGATTCAAGCAATTAAGTGAATCCACTTACCTCATGACACATAATGATCAAAGGTTTCAGGAAATTCTTACCAGTTTCTCCACCGTATCCTTAAACTCATTCCCTTCAGCTGCAATAGCCGAATCAACTGCCAAAGTTGACTAGCAATTCTTTTTCAGGAGTCCAAGTGTACAATTAAGAAGATTTCCTGCACAAATAACTTATAAGTCAAACTTGTTTATCCCAATCTCAGTTTCAAAATCTAACCAACAATGATCAGTTGAACGGAGCTCTGCTTCTTTCAATGCAGTGTAAACTGCATCAATTACAGGACTATCAGCAGCAAGGGACTCAAAATTGTAGTTGCATACTGCAAGCTCAACAAAGCTATACTAGAATGACACTTAATCTAGTCAAGATATCTGCCTGATATGGACTACAGGGTATAAAGTATTATATCAAGGTAAGCCCACAATGAAGATTTGTCTATCATATTTTTAAGGGCACATCTGGTTACCTTAGGAATTTGAATCAGACATCTCCAATGTTGACCCAAACTCAAACTCAAACTCAAATTTGAGTAAAAAAAATAAGTAAAAAACTTGATTTGGTACAAAACACTCTAATGGACAAACTTAGATTTAAAGAAGGGCAATCTCAAATTTAAAGAATGACAAACTCAAATTTAAAAAACCCATCTCAAGGAAAAATATATATGATGACTGAAGCCCTTTCGCTCAAACGATCAAAGCTTGAGACAGAGCTAATTAATATACGAAGTAAGAAAATTAGGAGAGCTTACTTGAATGACCAGTCATGGCCAAGAAAAGTACTAAACACAGAACAAAATAAATCAAATAAAACAAAAAGAGGGGATTTCTGATATAGAACAAATCAACACAAAATAAAAATAAAAAATTCACCAAAGAAAAGTTCAACATAGATTGCTGGTGATGTTGCTGTTCTCCACCATAAAACAATAGTCAGTGAAAGAATAGTGTACCTGCTGAGTGAAACAAATCGTCAAGGAAAGCAAATCGCCAAGGAAGTGAAGCAAATCGACTCCTGTCCTGCCTTCGTTTGACACTTCGACTAAGACAGAGAGGGAGGGGGCTGATTCGTTCAACGGTGAGGGTGAGAAAGAGAGAAAAGGAGGCTGATTGTTCGACGAATCGACGATGAGGGTGAGAGAGAGAAAGAGAGAGAGGGAGGTTGAGATTCGTCGGACTCAACACAAGAAAGAGAAAGAGGCATAGAGACAATTAAAAGGGAGGGAATCACAGAATTTCGCGCAGAGAGTATTATTGGCGACGTTTTCCAAAAACGTCGCGAAAAAATAAATAGATTGGTATTTTTTAACTTTTTATTTACGAAAAAGGTTAGTATTAGCGACGTTATTAAAAAACGTCGCGAAAAAATAATTGCCTTAAAATTTCCAATTTCCGCCATTTCTCTCGCAAATAAAAATTACTAGGAGGGAATTGCCTTTTCGCGACATTTTTAAAAAACGTCGCAAAAAATAATTACAATTTTATTGTTTAAATTTTTAATTTACGAAAAAATTTACTATTGGCGACGTTTTCCAAAAACGTCGCGAAAAAATAAGTAGATAGTTATTTTTTAAATTTTTATTTACGAAAAAGGTTAGTATTAGCATAAATTTTTAAGTAGATTGTTATTTTTTAAATTTTTATTTTTTAGCATTTACGAAAAAGTTTACATTTATCAAATTAAAACAAAATTAACATTCAGAATCTACTAGTTAACATTAAACTAATCAAATAAATTTTCAATTTCATTCAATTAACACTCAAATTATCAAATTAACATTCGATTTATCAAATTGACATTCAATTTCATCAAATTAACATTCAATTTATTAAATTGACATTCAATTTCATCAAATTAACATGTAATTTCATCAAATTGACTTTCAATTTCAATAAATTAACATTCGATTTAACAAATTGACATTCAATTTCATCAAATAAACATTCAATTAAACATTTAAAGTAATCAAATAAACTTTCAATTTCATTAAATTAACACCCAATTCATCAAATTAATATTCAAATTATCAAATTAAAATTCAATTTCATCAAATTAAACATTTAAAGTAATCAAATAAACTTTTAATTTCATTAAATTAACACCCAATTCATCAAATTAACATTCAAATTATCAAATTAACATTCAATTTCATCAAATTAAACATTTAAAGTAATCAAATAAACTTTTAATTTCATTAAATTAACACTCAATTCATCAAATTAACATTCAATTTATGAAATGGACATTTAATTTCATCATATTAACATGTAATTTCATCAAATCGACGTTCAATTTCTTTAAATTAATATTCGATTTATCAAATTGACATTCAATTTCATCAAATTAACATTCAATTTATTAAATTGAAATTCAATTTCATCAAATTAACATGTAATTTCATCAAATTGACTTTCAATTTCATTAAATTAACATTCGATTTAACAAATTGACATTCAATTTCATCAAATAAACATTCAATTAAACATTTAAAGTAATCAAATAAACTTTCAATTTCATTAAATTAACACTCAATTCATCAAATTAACATTCAAATTATCAAATTAACATTCAATTTCATCAAATTAACATTTAATTTCATCAAACCGACTTTCAATTTCTTTAAATTAACATTCAATTTATCAAATTGACATTCAATTTCATCAAATTAACATTCAATTTATTAAATTGACATTCAATTTCATCAAATTAACATGTAATTTAATCAAATTGACTTTCAATTTCATTAAATTAACATTTGATTTATCAAATTGACATTCAATTTCATCAAATTAACATTCCATTTATCAAATTGACATTCAATTTCATCAAATTAACATTCAATTTATGAAATGGATATTCAATTTCATCAAATTAACATGTAATTTCATCAAATCGACTTTCAATTTCATTAAATTAACATTTGATTTATCAAATTAACATTCAATTAAACATTTAAAGTAATCAAATAAACTTTCAATTTCATCAAATTAACATTCAATTTCATCAAATTAATATTCAATTTATCAAATGGATATTCAATTTCATCACATTAACATGTAATTTCATCAAATCGACTTTCAATTTCATTAAATTAACATTCAATTTATCAAATTGACATTCAATTTCATCAAATTAACATTCAATTTATCAAATTAACATTCAATTAAACATTTAAAGTAATCAAATAAACTTTCAATTTCATTATATTAACACACACTTCATCAAATTAACATTCAAATTATCAAATTAACATTCAATTTCATCAAATTAACATGTAATTTCATCAAATCGACTTTCAATTTCATTAAATTAACATTCAATTTATCAAATTGACATTCAATTTCATCAAATTAACATTCAATTAAACATTTAAAGTAATCAAATAAACTTTCAATTTCATTAAATTAACACCCAATTCATCTAATTAACATTCAAATTATCAAATTAACATTCAATTTCAATAAATTAACATTCGATTTATCAAATTGACATTCAATTTCATCAAATTAACATTCAATTTATTAAATGGACATTCAATTTCATCAAATGAACATTCAATTTATCAAATTAACATTCAATTAAACATTTAAAGTAATCAAATAAACTTTCAATTTCATTAAATTAAAACCCAATTCATCAAATTAACATTCAAATTATCAAATTAACATTCAATTTCATCAAATTAACATGTAATTTCATCAAATCGACTTTCAATTTCATTAAATTAACATTCAATTTCATCAAATTAACATGTAATTTCATCAAATCGACTTTCAATTTCATTAAATTAACATTCAATTTATCAAATTGACATTCAATTTCATCAAATTAACATTCAATTAAACATTTAAAGTAGTCAAATAAACTTTCAATTTCATTAAATTAACTCCCAATTCATCTAATTAACATTCAAATTCTCAAATTAACATTCAATTTCAATAAATTAACATTCGATTTATCAAATTGACATTCAATTTCATCAAATTAACATTCAATTTATTAAATGGACATTCAATTTCATCAAATGGACATTCAATTTATCAAATTAACATTCAATTAAACATTTAAAGTAATCAAATAAACTTTCAATTTCATTAAATTAACACCCAATTCATCAAATTAACATTCAAATTATCAAATGAACATTCAATTTCATCAAATTAACATGTAATTTCATCAAATCGACTTTCAATTTCATTAAATTAACATTCAATTTCATCAAATTAACATGTAATTTCATCAAATCGATTTTCAATTTCATTAAATTAACATTCGATTTATCAAATTGACATCCAATTTCATCAATTCAATTGATATTTTTTTAAATTTTTTATTTAAGTAAAATGTTTATTTGCGACGTTTTTGAAAAACGTCGCTAAAAGTGAATTAAATTAATATTTTTTTAAAGGTTTTTGTAAGTAAAATGTGTATTTGGAACGTTTTTTAAAAACGTCGCGAAAAAGTCAATTCAATTGATATTTTTTTAAATTTTTTATTTAAGTAAAATGTTTATTTGCGACGTTTTTTAAAAACGTCGCGAAAAGTGAATTAAATTGATATTTTTTTTAAGTTTTTTTAAGTAAAATATGTATTTGCGACGTTTTTTTAAAACGTCGCGAAAAGTCAATTCAATTGATATTTTTTAAAATTTTTTATTTAAGTAAAATGTTTATTTGCGACGTTTTTTAAAAACGTCACTAAAAGTTAATTAAATTGATATTTTTTTAAAGTTTATTGTAAGTAAAATGAGTATTTGCGACATTTTTTAAAAACGTCGCGAAAAGTCAATTCAATTGATATTTTTTAAAATTTTTTATTTAAGTAAAATGTTTATGTGCGACGTTTTTGAAAAACGTCGCAAAAAGTGAATTAAATTGTTATTTTTTTTAAAGTTTTTTTTAAGTAAAATGTTTATTTGCGACGTTTTTTAAAAACGTCGCTAAAAGTGAATTCAATTGATATTTTTTTAAATTTTTTTTTTAAGTAAAATGTTTATTTGCGACGTTTTTGAAAAACGTCGCTAAAAGTCAATTATATTGATATTTTTTAAATTTCTTATTCAAATAAAATGTTTATTTGCGACGTTTTTGAAAAACGTCGCTAAAAAATTTACTAAAACTTAAATTTGCGACGAAATTAAAAAATCGTCGCTAATAGTAAACTATTTGTGACAAATTTAAAAACGTCACAAAAAAAAACCGTCGCCAAAAATGCTTTTTGTTGTAGTGAGGGGGGAAAGATTCTTGTGGACTCAAGAGTGTGAACTAGCCTTTCGTACCTTGAAGGAAAGGTTGACAACAGCTCCCGTTCTCATTATTCCGAGCAGTGGGGAAGGATATGATGTTTACACAGATGCTTCGTTACGAGGCTTGGGATGTGTGCTAATGTAGGGAGGTAAGATAGTTGTTTATGGCTCGAGACAACTAAAGATTCATGAGCAGAACTATCCCACTCATGACTTGGAGCTTGCCGCTGTGGTTTTTGCTCTTAAGTTGTGGAGGTGTTACCTGTATGGAGAAAAGTTTCAAGTACTTTCTGATCATAAGAGCCTCAAGTATATATTCACACAGAAAGACTTGAATCTTCAGCAAAGAAGGTAGATTGAATATCTAGAAGATTACAATTTCATACTCAACTACCATCCAGGGAAGGCTCATGTAGTAGCAGATGCACTTAGTAGAAATTCTTGGGGTGAAATCAATGTTCTTGTGGTTAATAGGTGGAAGATGATTGATGCTTTGGAGGATTTTGATCTATTGGTGGGTAAACATGAGGATTGACTATGCTTATTTAATCTTTTATCTCAACCAATTCTTCGACAAAGGATTGTGGAGTTGGAACGATTAGATACAGAGTTGGGAACCATCCAGGGTAGATTGGAGAGGAATGAGATTGTTGAGAACCGGTCTATACATAATGATGAGTTATAGTTTCGTGGGAGATTACGTGTACCAAACAATGACCAATGGAAAAAGTGTTAGGGGAGTGCCATCATTCAAAATTCTCCATACATCCAGATAGTACTAAGATGTATAGAGACATGAAGCGTCAATATTGGTGGAAAGAGATGAAACATGACGTGGCTAAGTATGTTGCAAAGTGCGTAGTGTGTCAACAGGTAAAGATTGAGCATCAAAGACCGAGAGGTTCGCTCTAATCCTTACCAATTCCTGAGTGGAAGTGTGACCATGTTACTATGGATTTTGTGTCGAGATTACCCAAGAACGTTAAGGGTCATAATGCAATTTGGGTGGTAGTTGATAGATTGACAAAGACTGCCCACTTTATACCTGTTAAGACCACAGATAATTCGGTAACGTTGAGCCAGTTATACATTCGGAAAATAGTGAGGTTACATAGGGTACCGTTGTCGATTGTGTCTGATCGCGACAATCTCTTTGTGGCTAAATTCTGGCAGAGCTTGCAGAAGGCATTGGGAACAGAGTTGCATTTCAGTACAACATTTCATCCTCAGACAGACGGACAATCTGAGAGGGTGATCCAAACTTTGGAAGATATGTTGAGGGCATGTGTTCTTGACCTCAAAGGGAGTTGAAGTGAACATCTTCCATTGGTGGAATTTGCATATAACAACAGCTATCAGACAAGTATTGGAATGACTCCTTATGAGGCATTGTATGGAAGACCATGTAGGTCCCCGACTTGTTGGTTAGAAGCTGGAGAGAGTAGCTTGTTTGGACTAGAAATTGTTCGGGAGACTACTGAGAAAATTCAACTAATTAGGGAAAGACTACTCACAGCTCAAAGTAGAAAGAAAAGCTATGCGGATAGAAGAAGAAGATCATTGGAATTCCAAGAGGGGGACTATGTGTTCCTCAAGGTGTCACCCAAAAAGGGAGTGTTTAGATTTGGCAAGAAAGGGAAATTAGTCCCAAGGTATACCAGACCATTTGAAGTGATCAAAACTGTGGGCAAAGTGGCGTATCAACTTAGGTTGCCAGCCCAGTTGTCAAAAGTACATGACGTGTTCCATGTGTCAATGTTAAGAAAGTGCCAATCTGATACAACGCATGTCATGGATTTGGAGGGAATTGAAATTCAAGATGGAGTAACATATGAAGAACAACTGGTGAAGATTCTCGATACCAATGAGAAGGTGCTTCGCAATAAAATAATCCAACTTGTGAAAGTCTTGTGGCAACATCATGGGATGAAGGTTGTGATGGGTGAACAAGGTAGAATGGTTGTGTAGATTCCTGAGAAGCAACCAACATGAGAATGAGGATGAACCAACATATATGAGAATATAGGATGATGCTACTGAGTTATTTATCGAATGATTTAATTTCTAGCATGTTTATTTTTTTCATTGATTTACTGTATTCCTTACACTTGAGATCATTATAATTGTCATGATTTTACTCTCAAAAATTTATATATGCTATTTTTCAAAAGAGATTTGCCTTCTTTTCATTGTTTGAAAACCTTGTTGAGATTTGAGAGGGATTTCCTATGGGCTTTTGCTCACCCCGTACAACACACTTACAGATTTTGGCATAGAAGAGGATGTCAATGTAGATGAGCAGGTTGATTACGAGCCATTGGAGGATCAAGATATGGACTCTGCCTTGGAAGAATAGAGTTGTTTTATTTCTGGTTTAGAGTTTGAGAGATCTTTATGAAACAATGTTTTAGCTAGTTTTTATTATTCCGCTACTAGATAGTATTTGGTTTGAATTGTAAGTTGGAGAGGTTTTAATGTTTTATTGGTTTTGGCATTTATTCTTTATTAGATGGATGAATGATTGGTTGTTCTAATGATTATTTTTAGTTGCTCTCATGGTTGGATGGTTTGTAAATAGTAATGTGTCCCAGAGTGAATTTTGGGGCGTTACAATACATAAACAAGTTAAGGATCATATAAAAAAAAATTAAAAATAGTAAAATAATTCAATAAGATAAAAAAGAATTATAAATATATACTGATAATAGATAATGTAATACCATAATTTCATGAAGACCATACAAAAACAAAAAAGAACATAAAAATAGTAATTAAACAATAGATTGTATTCCAAAAAGTGCGGATCATATAAGAGATGAGAGAGACACAGATGTATAGATTTGTTTGTTAAAAATGTGTAATTAGTCATGATGATTTATGTATATTTACAATCCCTATGAATTATATTATTAAACAGTTGCAAACAAATAGAATGGGTATGAAACAAGACATATGTAATGTTTAATATATATTAGATGATTAAATTACTAAAAAAAAAAAAATATGTGACACCATGTTGTAACATTAAACATCTTAATGGCCCACACATTATTTTTGAAAAATTAAGAAAATGCATAAAATATAGAATAACATATATAATATATTTAATCCTTGCGCGTTATCCAGTAATAAATTTGCCTCACTTAATCAGTTACATGGATGAAGACTCAATAGTGAGGGAACGAGCAAAGACTACAATTATTGCAAGATACACAGACACTTTAATCATTTAAATGAGAGGAGGCACAACAGGGCTGGCCCTAGAGCCCGACCATTAAAATAGTAACCTAGAGCCCCAAAAATTTAGGGCACAAATTTAATTTTCAGTCATTAAAATAGTGTCATGTTATGAGGCCTTTTTGAATGGACCAAGTTAAAGGCCTTATATATTTTATAAGTCTATCTAAAACCTTATAGAAAACCCTAAAATGTAGCAATATTTTCACAAGTATAATTAAAGCCTATAGAAAGTTCTAAAATATAACAAAGTCTTCTAAAAAAATCTAAAAGTAATGACTTCTAGCTTTAAAAGTAGCAACCTCTCTCAAATTATTTTCACTCTTTTTTCCTTCACTCTCACCGGCTCTCTCCAACTCTTTCTCTCCTTCCCACTTTGATTGTCTTACCCTGATTCTTTGTCCTTATCTCTAGCTGTTTTTTTTATTTTTTTTTAACTTAATTTAATTTATTTATCTGTAAGATCACGACTTCACACTTGCACCCAATTTATTATCTGATTCCGCCCGATCCCAAAACCACTAAAACTCTCACTAAAATGTCTAATAATCATTAAAAAAATTATTATCTTCCTAAACTATTAAATGAGTTCACATATAAAATTCTCGCTTTAGGCCTCAATTTGTATTAAGCTGCCCTTGCAAAAGATTCACAGATAGTACTCACACACATACAATGATTATTCTTCCTCACAATCACACAAAACATCCACATACTGTACTCACACATCGACAATGATACACCAACCCAATTAATGTAGATGACATACCAATCCATGCCAATTTTAACAGCTGCCTACCTCTAGATATAGGTGCATAAGTTAAGTCACTAACAACATATGAGTAAGAAGACGGACAAAGAAACTGAGTGTCCAAATGTGTTGGTGAAGAATTTCATTACAACAAAAGAGGATGAGAACCACCATGTGGCTAGAGAAGATGTCGTCAAGGGGTACTGCGAAAGCAACCAGGAAGTACATAACTAACAAACTGAAACAAAAAGGGCTTCTCAGGTGAGCGCCACTCGTCGGACTGATTGCCGCTTAAACAAGAACTGGATAAGGGCGGTCAAGATGGTAATCTGGGATCGTTGATCCAGCCGCAGTGGATCAAAACGATCCCAACTATGCGATTGATCGAGTGTTTCGCTATGTAATCGCTTAATATTTTGTGAATGAACTACTTAGCCTCTAGGCTTTTAAGCTATTAGTTAATTGCTTTCTTTGTGATGTCCAATTCGACCCTTTACAACCCAAAAATCATAGTGAATCGAGCTCATGTTTAACATCACACAATCTCTAAAATTACAATTCCAAACATACATATAACCCTGCAAAATAAAAATATTAAGTTTGACAACCTCCACTTATATTTATCAAATCGATATCTCTTCCCTCAGCATGCATTAACGTACAAATGTGATAATATTTGGTTTGTTGTTCACGTAGTCATCCATTGAACAAATAATAACTGCACAACTTTTTTCACACTTTATTGATACGACTACAAGAACAAATAGAGAATTTGGTTGGTTCCTAATCTAAAGTCAGACATAGCTCCACAAACCTCCATCCAGATTTTTTTCCTCTTTGTTCACAATTCTTGGTCCACAGAGCAACCTAGAACTCATGAAATTATGATGGGGTGAACTTTTATGCCTAGTAAGCAAATAACCACAATAATGGCTTAACGGTCCATAAATCAGTTCCAAAAAGTAGCCACTGGACCCCACGGCTCTCAATCCGAGTGCAATGAGCATGGTTAGCCTAGATCACATGGTATTCATGATCTGTATGGATAGTGTTGTTGCTATTTGAATTGGTTTTATATTATTCACAAACACAAAAAAAGGGTATTATTTTTATTTTATGTATGACGAATATTGTTTGGGCATGAGAAGCTAAGCCAATGTCCTTGGAAGACCCACTTTCAAAGGTATTTATGCATCATTATTATAAAGTAACATAACTGCAAGTAAGCACAACATGAAAACTGAGTAAAAGACCAATGCAATCATGTTCCATAGACAATTGAAACTTCCTAAATCATTATACAACATTTCATCAAGAGATACTTCATGAGTTATAACCAACAACATTTTCCAAATGCCAACATAATTGACTGCATTAATCGTTGAGGGTTGAAAATGATATTTCTCCAATGTTGTGAGGATTAAACATGTATTATGTGGCATTTGCCACCACCAGTTTGAATGTCTATTATTAAACCTAAATTGAAAATGTTAGAGACTACAATGATAAAATTATAAAAATAATGACGTAAGTGGGATGAAACTCATACTTCTTGAACAAACTATACGTTTTCCAGAAGGATTTATCTAGCCACTTTCATACTACCATCAAATTTTTGTATAATGTGAGTTTCTTGCATGGGCGGAGCCAAGATTTCATGTTAGAGGGGACAAAAATATAAATAAAAACAATTAAAAAATGGTATAAAAAATATTCTCAGATTTTCAAGGACCAAATTGGGTGTCATTTTCATATAAAAAATTTCATAACTTAAAATATGTGGAATTTATTCGGATACAATATTTAGGTATTGTAGGAAAATTAAAACCACTATCAATTCAGAATTATCAAAACATAAGCAAACAAAGATGATAATTATTTCACAATACCTAATCAGCTCAATACTATATTAAGATGGAAGACGGCAATGTTGTCACAAATATCAAGAATCATCACTAGTTGATAAATTTTATGATAAAACTTATCAACAATTTCATTTTAATTTTTTTAAAATAGATTTTTTTTCCTACAAATGGTGTAGATGTTTTTGGGTTATTATATTTTACGATTTGCATCTATTTGTGAGTTACTAGATTACAAGCCACTAATTTACTAAAAATGAATAAAGGACACCTACACAATTTTTTTTAAAAAATAAAATGAAGTATTAAATAACATAGATATTATTTTTAGTCAATATATATGAGTTAGAACATTTTACATTGATTCAAATTAGTACCAAAATAAACTGTTGGGGTTTGTAGATAAAGAGACGAGTAGATCACTAACTCACCAAAAACAAAATACTAGGGCCACTATATAAATTTTTAAAAACTTAAGGGGGACAGTATACAAATCCCAATACCATGATGATATAAACTTGAGATCTGTTTGTCCCCCGCCTAGTGTTGTGGAATAGAGTTACTTATGAAACAAATGTTTTCCCTCTCACCAATTATAGTTTGATTTAGTAATTCTTCACAAAAAAAAAATATCGTATTCAACCGTTTAGATTTGGATTGATGTTTTATTAACTATTAGAATACAAATATGGTATATCACATTTTTTATTGTACAACTGTCATGCAAATGAATGTGAAGAAGTTGCAAAGAACAAAAAAAAAAATGAATTCTACTCAAGTGGAAGAAAGAAGAAGACAAATATACAAGAAGAATCGGAGCAAATAGAGGAACAACAAACCAAGGAAGAGGATAGTGAACATAAAACAAAAAAAAGGGGGGGGGGGGGGGAACTAGGCCCAGAAAATATAAAGTGAAAACACTAGTTCTAGTATAAATCATTGACAAATAAGAACAAGATAAAAAATCTAAAGAACCTGAAATGCATCAAGCAAAAGATACTGAAGATGAAGAATCTAATGAAGATGAAATAGATGAAGTCTAAGATACTAAAGATGAAGAAATGGAAGTAGAAGAGAAAGGAAAGACAAAAGATGAACAAGAGGAAGAGTCAGAAGACAGTAAACAAGTTGTGATACAAAGAAGCAAGAAAAAAAAAACAATTTGTGATAGAAAGCAGTGATGAATCAGAAGAGGTGGATGCATGGAGAAATAACTTTGTGTGAACGGATGGAAGTGTCAGAATGGCACGTTTCGTCCGGGCTATCTTCAAACATTAGAGAACAACTGAAAGGATGCATTCCCAGCGACAGACCTTCGGGCGTCACCACATATTGAGTCAAAAATCAAAGCCAGGAAAAAGCAATACAATTCATTGTTTTCAATGCTAAGCACATTCGGTTTTGGATGGAATGATCGCGACAAGAAAGTGGATATGTATGGTAAAGATATATGGGTGGAGTACTGAAGGTCTTACTAATCCCTTGCATCCATTAATAATATTAAACCAATATTACTTGTTTATATTATTCCCTAGTAATTTTACTATTTACAATGAAGAAAAACAAGAATGCGAAGAGGATGCATGGTAGATCATGACCATTGTATGATGATTGGATGCTTATCTTTGGGAAAGATAGGACAACATGCTAGTTTGCCCAAGGACTTAAGAAAATGATCGATGATAATTTAGCTGCTGGGGATGTCCCTGACAATACCAATGTAGAGGCTCAACCAACTGGGGGAATGGATGATGTTAGTCCCTCTCAAAGTGTAACTCAGGGCAGGGAGGATGTGAATGTCACCCCACAGACACGTAAGCCAAAAAACAAAAAGCTACCGCTCTAAGCGATTCAATGGCTACAAGACTTTACCAGATATGTAAGGTATTTGGTGATTACGTTGTTTCAAGTGAGCACCAACTAGCAAGCATTGTACGGAGAGTAGGCTACGAGCAAGATACATCTACAAGTAGATGTGCCATCCTTGTAGAGTTGTCAAAACTAGAAGGCCTTACAATGGCACCCAACCACGAGGCATCATACAAAATTGCTTCAGACAACATAAAGGTTGACATTTTCTTTAGCTTGTCTGTGGAAGAAAGAGCACTCTGGGTTGGTAGCATACTGTGGCCTGATTTAGATGTTTAACAAGGTTATATGTAAAGTAATTAGTGCCCTGCTTATGAACTAAATTTTTGGTTAACCCATGTGTCACATTTCCTATCGCAACTTATGTATTATGTGGATGTTTTGGATGTTTGACTTATTGATGTGTATTTTTCTTTAATGTTTTTCTATAATGTTGTTCTCTTATTATGATCATATGACAAATTGATTTTCAGTTAACTTTGTAATGGGAAGGTGATAATGCTTCTATGTTGTCTTTGTTTTTACGATAAGTTGATGTTTATAGTACATGGACGGAGTGTCATATGTAAGTTAATGCATTCCCTGGTGCATTGTACAAATCATATGACCTGTATAGCGAGGCAGAAAATGTTTTGCGCATGTATATTGAACAAAATGATGGTACAACAGATGTACAACCTTTGAATGTCGTTCATGTCCATCCGAATCAACCAACATTGGGAAATCAACTTCCTGAAGATACAATGGACATTATTGTATCAACACATATACCATTCCACGATCATCAGTTCGTTACATGTGTAAAATATGTTGTTGTATTGGTTTTGGGTATGGTGGTCACCCATATCATCTACTTCTTCTTGGGTAGATTTGGATGAATTATGTATGTTGATCATATATAGGTTGTTGAAGACTTTTGCATGACTTTGTCACTTGTTTAAGAACTTCACTATTTTATTATCCATATGACTATTTGCTATGTATGTATAGTAATTGTTGATGACTTTGAAAATATATAGTTTTTTTTTTATTGTTGTGGTATTAGTTAACAATGAAGCTTCGAGACATTATTGAGGATGAAGTTGATGTGATGCTTGACTTATTAGTTGAGTTTAAGCATCGCAAGAAATTACCTGTAGTAGGCAGGTATTCAGAAAAACTACTTGATGCACTGTTTACGCGTCTGCGACGAAGGATGTCAAGGTTTCGTCTCTCTATGAGTAAGATGTTGAGGAAAATCATTTTTTGGGAGCGCCAGTATAATACCATTCCTGAGATGTTAAACATTGGCATATTTGTTTGGGACACACAGACTACATGTGTAGTTGAAGGCCCAATTGTAAGACCCCGTAGTAGAATTAAATAAAAATAATATCATTTGAATATTTGTCCTAGGATGAATAAAAAGATGGTAGAAACCTCAAATCTTTGTTGAAAAGATTAATCATGAAGTTTGAGTTTCGGGTAAATTGATTTTTGAGTCAAACTTAATTTCGAATGTGTTTAAATTTGAGAAGGGTGGCTAAGTAATTTTGTAAATATTTTTAGGTTAAAATAAAGTTTCCATTGAATCCAAAAGGTCGAGAAACCTTTGGAAAGATAATATGGGATGTATTAGAAGTCAGGAAGTATTCTGGAGTTAAAACTTATTTTGAAGAGGATTTTGGTAGAAAAGAATTTGACACTACCTTAGTATTTTGGCTATAAATTTTAATTATAATGTCCAATTGAGCTTATTTTTGGACAATAGAAACTAGACTTCAAGGGCTACAAAAGTGTATTTCATGAACATTTCGTAAATCAGCTTCTAACTAGGTCAAAATCTCATCCGAAGTCTGGACAAAAAATCAAACGCGTCCGGACGTAAGAAACACACACCGGGCAGAACTTGGACGATCTTTGTTGAGTATTTTCTCCACTTTTGGCATTATAAATACCTAGGTAATGACCCTTAGGCCTATGTTCAATAATTGTTCATCCGAGAAAACCCTAGAAAGCTTGAGAGGAAGAAATACAGGAGACCTAAAGAGGATTCTCGCTTCGGGATTTATTCAAACACGCTAGAGTTATCTTCAAACATCGGATTAAAGGTAGAAGATTCTTCTCAAGTTCTTTCATTGAGACTTAAGGTATTATATATATGTATGTTTTCAATCTTCTTGATAGTTATATGATAAATACATGTGAGTCTTTGGTTTCTTTATCATTGAGATGTAGTTTTAAACAGAATACATGTTTGGGTTCAAGAAATACTTGTTGTTGAATTTCTAAAACCCTAGTTTTTTCAAAGTACATGTTCTATTATGAAAAATACATGGATTTTTTATTTCTAAATTCCTATTTTTGATTAAATCATGTTTTCAATCAACTACTTGTTCTTCTTCCAAGAAATTATGATTTTTGGCAAAGCCTTAGAATTTTGATATCGAAATTGTTAAGGTTTTTTTAATGTGATCTCTTGCATATTTTAATTCATTTATTACTACAGTGTATTAAGAATTGTGTATTTGTGATACTTGAATTATTAATGAAAATTATGATTGGTTAAGATTGTGATTGTTGAGGAAATTGTGGTTTCATCTCTTGTATGGTTTGGGTATTTGAATTGCCTTCGAGAGCTGCCGTAAAGTGTTAGATGTTAGTTTATCCCAATGGAGATGAGATGATTGCCTAACACTTGTAGTGGATTGTTGTTTGTGATAACAACCACTATTGTTCACGTAAGTTCAAAGTTGAGGGATGGTATACCCTCAACCACTATGGAATGCCTTTCTTGTGAAGGATTTGTCAATGTCATGGGGGACGGTATATGCTCTTTCTAAAATGGTTTGTGATTTGGCCCTACGGGGAATGATTGAGATTGTGTGGTTGTGGTGTGTGAATGAGGTAGAATCGTTGTATAGATTTCTAAGAAGCAACCAACATACACGAGAATTGGGATGAACCAACATACATGAGAATATAGGATGATGCTACTGAGTTATTAATTGATTGCTTTAATTCTGACATGTGTATTCTTTTCATTGATTTATTGTATTTTAGTACACTTGAGATCATTACAACTGTCATGGTTTTACTCTCAAAAATTTATATGCGCTATTTTTCAAAAGAGACTTGTCTTGTTTTTATTGTTTTAAAACATAGTTGGGATTTGAGAGGGATTTCTTACAGGCTTTTGCTCCCCCCCTACAACACATTTACAGATTTTGACAAAGAGAAAGATGTCGAGTTAGATGAGCAGGTTGACCTTGAGACTAAAGAGGGTCAGTATGAGGATCCTGATGTAGAGGCTTAGAGATGTTTCGTTTTAGTTTAGGTAATTTTATTTAAGAGAGATTTCTATGAAACAATGTTTCAGCTAGTTTTAATTATTCCGCTGCTAGATACTATTTGGTTTTGAATTGTAAGTTTGAGAGGTTTTAATGTTTTATTGGCTTTAGTATTTATTCTTTGTCAGATGGATGAATGATTTATTATTTAATGGTTATTGTAGTTGCTCTTATGATTGATGATTTTCAGATAGTAATGTCTTCCATGGTGAATTTTGTGGTGTTACACCAATGCCTAGTGATTTGGATTCCATAAAAGTAATTTATTTCAATTAATTGTTTGACGTTCATGTCGATACAAAATTAATTATTATTCATACATGTTGGTAATGTTAATGTTCTATATTTTCAGTTCAAACTATTGCAGGATGATGACTTTGTGTGTAACTATTGTGTGGATCCTTGTCCAAACTTTTCATTCTTAGAAGTTATTTTCAAGAACGATGTACCAACCTCAAGTCAACAACACATTGATAGCAGTGCTGGATTAAGCCCATCAGTAAATTCGAGGAGGAGGGAAGTGGATGTCATAGTTATTGATGATGATTGACCTCGTCGGTTGTCATGTAACAAAAATTTGAATGTTTGTCGGGGAGTATTTAGGTTGACTGCATATGGTAGTGTGTAATGTTGTCGCATTGTTATGTATTATATAAGACAACATTAATTTCATTTGTTATTGTTGACAAATATTAACCACGTTGCCTTATGTTTTTGTGTATTTTTGTGTAAGGCAACATTTATTACAATTACATATGTTTAATAAATAACTATTATGTATTAATGTATGTTAGTAGACCTCTTTGAGATTGATTGAATCTAGTGTTGCTAGCAACACATTACTACATATTTGGATTTTATATTCAATTGTTTGGATCTAATATACATGGTCTACCCTTATATCAATTATTCACTTTGCTACTAAAAAAGAAATATTAATATTTTAATGTATAAATGTTATTATGTATATGTGAAAAATGTTTAATTTTGTTAGGATAAGCCATCAATCCAAACATAGGATAGAATTAGATTTGATTGAATAGAGTCATGGGTAGAATGGTAAACTACTACAAAATATTTGGTGTAATCTATGGGGCCCACACAATTACATATTTGTTTCCCAAACAAATGTTTGGATTGGATATATTCTTTGACCTTGAATTTTAAAGTGGATGAGTGGGTTTGGGTTGAATGGGTTAAGATATAGAAAAACAAATCCTACGCTATCCAAACGCACTACCCAAACAAACCCTAGAAGATTTCGAACATCACTGATTATGTGAACTTTGACTTTAGCGGATTTGTATTGAATTTTAGCAAGTTTGTTTCAAAATATATTTCACTCATATTTTATTCGTTTATTAATTCGTATCTCACGAATGATGTCTTATCGCGTTCGAGTAATATAAGAATCATATATATTACTCATATATAAACGAGTCGTTTTATGCATTATTTTTTATTAGCTTCATATATATCCAATTTATTTATTAATTGAATCATGTTAACGGATTATATTGCAACTTGAGCAGGTTACTCCTCTGTCACGGAATCCAGTTATACACAAATTCATTTTTCTTTATACTTTATTTTTTACTCATTAAAACATTGATAAATATAATTTCATTATTTTAAGTTATTTTATTTTTTTCAAGCAATAGTTATAAATTATTTAAAACAGAATTAATGGCTGGAATGCACCTATTTCATGAGCCCGTCTTTTTATTTTTATTTTTTTGTCAGCTTTTATTATTAGGGTCCGTCTATGGTACCAAGAACGTTTTTTTGGTACGGTACCGCTAAATCAACAAAGGTCATTGATACATCACAAATAATTTTAAACCGTTGATCAAATATTTTTTTTTTTATCGGTTATCCACTAAATCGGTTACTCACCTAATATGAGGGGAAAGTACTAATACAATTTTTTTTTTTTAAATGGACAAATAAAACCATTAATATAAATAAATTACATTTAAATTAATTAGCTTAAGGAAAAGGATAACGTAATTTTTTTTAAAAAAAAGAAAAAGAAAAGACACAATAGACGGATTAAGTTACAACTTTTTGGGGGTACGAAACCACTGTTTTTATGAGAAATTACAACTTTTGTTAACTTAATTAACACCTTTTTTTTTTTTGGGGGGGAGGGGGGGGGGGGGGGGGGGGGGTTGAGTTATCACCTTTTGGGTTAGATTAACACTTTTTGGGAGTATGGTTACCATTTGTGGGGTTAAGTTACCACTTTTTAGGTAAGGTTAGAACTTTTTGAGGGTAAGATTATCACTTTTTTGAGGTAATTTACCACTTTTTAGGTGTAATGTTACCACTTTTTAGGTGTAATGTTACCACTTTTAGGGGTAAGGAACCACTGTTTTAAGGTAAATTACATCTTTTGGGATAATTTCACCAGATTTTGGGGGTAAGTTATCACATTTTGAATGGTATGTTACCACCTTTTGGTTAGATTACAACAACTTGGGTTAGATTACAATTTTTAGGAGTCTCTGTTTTTGGTGTCTGAAGTTGGTTTTTAAGCTGGAGTTCCCTTTCTTTAGTTGCTTGTAGATAAATTTCTTCAAGGTAGTTCCATACCTCTCGAGAGGTATTTAGGCCAACAACATGACT
Organism: Ilex aquifolium; assembly: GCA_951799425.1. Classification (NCBI taxonomy): domain Eukaryota; kingdom Viridiplantae; phylum Streptophyta; class Magnoliopsida; order Aquifoliales; family Aquifoliaceae; genus Ilex; species Ilex aquifolium. The sequence goes on from OX637399.1 coordinate 25,221,684, forward strand.
AAGGGCTGCTTCAGAAAGAGTGCCGATGATCCAACTGTGTAGCAACAGATCAGTATGTTGCCATTCCTCATACTTTGGATTTGAGACTTCTTTATTCAACTCTGTGAGCATCATTGGTGCTGGTGAATCATTGGTGAGGTGATTCATAAGTTGAAGGCTTTGAATCAAAGGAAGTATTTGCATTCTCCATATAAGATAATTGGTTGAGTTTAGTTTAACCGAGACTATGGCAATGAGGTGGTGGAGATTGGAGGTTGAAATATTGTTGATGCAGCCATTCGTTATGTGTATTGAGAGCTTATGGCTCTGATACCATGAAGAAGTTGATAATTTTAATAAGATGAAGTAGCTTATGACCAAAAACATAGTCATAGCTCTTGAGAAATTCTTTATTATATAGCAGTACACTTGATAGAGTCCAAACCAATTTTAAGACTATAAAATATATCCTAATAGAAGACGTAACTTATCCCAAGGATCAGAAGAAACTCTCTGTGAAAAGACATCCTTTCTCATATGGATCTTCATTAGTAATCTCCTACTTAATCTGTAGATAAATAAGAGAAGTCCATCAAGTAATCAAACACTGCACTGCTGAGATAAGATAATCATGATCAGCAACTATGGGCACATGCCTATACCACCTGACCACCGAACCACATGGCATAAGTGTGCTGCATGATTTACACTTGGTTAATTGCAGCACATTCACCACAGCAGCGGACATCACATCACTTGGTTCATGATGTTGAGACATTATTTTATCATACTTACTGTGTACATGCTATGATTTTCGTCCTTTGGATTAAATGGTTTTGGGGTCCTATCAATTTCTTTATTTTTCTGATCTATATAGGTGTATGCAATGCCTTCTATCAGGATTCATGAAGTACATAGGCATATGGGCTACACCAAATACTTTCTTCTCTTTTTTTCAGGGGTCATGGTGTGCTGCAATTGTTAATTACCTATGGAATATTATTTTTCGAGTCCAATACAAACATCTACCATGTGATGATGGTTTCTCAGCCACCCCCTAATTAATTTTTTTTGGATTAATTTAAAGTCTTCTGCTTTCAATTTCACAGTGGTTTAGATATCTAGGCGGCGCTTATGCTGGACTGCGACCATTCTTCCTTGTTGTTGTTGATTTGTTTGCATTGACAGGCGGCGTGCCAACCTCTCTTCTTTTCATCTTCGTCCATCATAGGAAGCGAAAATTTTCTATTTCTGAAATTAAAAGAGCAAGTTCTCGCATAAGATCATGCGTCTTAAATGATTTTGGCCGACCAGATGGATTCTTCTATGCGACTTGAAGCATGCTACGGGAAAGTAATTCCATAAGATAGCCCTCACTTCTGATTTTTATATATGAATTGCTTATGAAGATTTTAGACTTCTTTGATCTTTGATGCATTTTAGTTTGTTAATCTAGGATATGAGATGACCTAACTTGTGATGAAAGAATCTGCTCAACATTTCTTTCCTATATGTTGTTGTTTATACAGAGACAAAGTTTGAAAATAGTTATAAGCTACCCACTTTTGTTGGGATGTGTTATGGCTCCAGAAATGTAGTAGTTCTTATGTTACAGTGTTCTTCCAAATTCATAATCAAATGTTGATTGAAGTTGGATATAGCAAATGAGATCACAAATACTCTCCCTGTTATTAATAATCCACAACTGCATGGAAATGGAGGATAGAACACAAAATTATTGATATTTGACTTTATACCTGCCTAGTTAGCTTTCAACATTTGTGTAGATGATTTATTTTTTAATTGCATCTTGAAAAGAATATTTCGTAGATGCCTACACTTCACAAGTAGCTGCCATACAACTTGGAATGCTGTGTTGCACCACAAAATTACTTGTGTGTCAACCATGTTATATTTGCTAGCTATTCTTTTTATTTTTTCCTAATCGTAGTTGAGTAGAGACTGTATATAGTTATTGAGAGAAATTCAACTTATGATCAATATCTGAAAATAAGGTGTTTATATGCACGTTAGTTTTCCATTATAATTTTTGCTTAGACTCTCAATGGTGATCAGGAACGTGGTGACAAATATTTTAAAATACCTAAACATAGTCCATAACAATATAGAGTACATTAATTTAATCAACAAAGGGTTTTAGGCTTTTAGTAATGGGCGTGGTGATGGTAGAAGGGGTTTTGATCGAGGCGGCCATGTATGGAGAGGAGGTAGACATGGTGGATCGAGAGGGTACTTGGACCATATTGTTCTTCCCAAGCAAGATTTTGGCAATCAGTACTGATTAAAAAGAATTTTTACATTGAGTCCTTCAATGAGGGCAATGAATAAGCAAGATAGTGGCTATAAGGTAAGGTAGGCTACTTCCTCCAGGTCTTTGCCAGATTGATTTTGTTGAGCTAACACCAATTTGGTACTTGCTTTGGTTCATGTCAGTTCCTCCAATTCATTTAGTGAAAATTAATTTTTTCTATTTAAATTCAATTGTCAGAGTTTGGTATTATTCAATGGCTTCACTAAAGTCACATCATTTGGTCAGTAAATTATGTCATATTTTTAGTTCCAAATAGGATTACTCTTATTCTTTTACATTAGTTTCCAAAGGGCACCACTTTGAATACCTTTAACTTCATTTTTTTAATTTTACTTTCTAAATTTTGTAGTTCAGCACATGGTAGAGGCAATGCTTTATATGAAAGATAATCTAAAATGATGTTTTAGATATAGAATTCATGAACATTATTAATGTAAGACATGCATGGATTTTTGCTAATACTCTCTATATAGGAGAAAACGATTGAATAGGCTTGTTAGGGAATATGTAAATGCTAAAGTATATAAGATCCTATTTGCTTAAGGATAACAAGTATGGAATTCACACATGGTACAAAATAAAAGCAATTAAAACTCAAATTACAATTTGAAATGATTCAAATGTAAGTTATTCCAAATTTTATTTCCAATTTTATCATTGATTAATATAATAAAGCCAACCATATGCTCTTATACCTTGAGATTTTACCTTAGAATATTAATAAATATCTAAACAACCATGAAAATAAATTGTTGGGAGAGTTTTAAAACTAACAAATCTAGCGGAGATAAGGACAGTTATTCAAAATAGGAAGCCAAATTTTACTACTACACACCCTTGATAACAGAAGTCACAATATTATGTTTTAACATGTGTATAATTTAGAATCGTGCTATTGTTTTGACAATCATATAAAAAAAATTGAATCTTGTGTATTTGTTAAACACTGGAAATCAGCCATTAAAATACAGATCTACTTTGCAAAGGGCAACACATCCATGAAATTGTAGAGTGAGTTTTGTTATTGATTTTGAAAAATAGTTGGAGAATATTTGAAAAAATTAAAATTCGATGAAGAAAAAAAAATATAAGAATTATATGTAATGAAGAATAACTTGTTTACATATGATACCAAGATTTGCATTCATTTATCTTGATGTTGTCATCTACTCTAATCCATGTATTTTAACAATAGTGGACATTGGAATTCATGGTCATTTTTTTTTTCAATTATTTGCGTGGCACTCAATTCAGCCAATCAAGACATCGAGCCAATTTGATTGAAATAATATGATATCCTTGATAAATAAGCCAATTCTTCATTAAGGAATGTGATTGAACGATATTTTGGAGTATTAAAAAAAATATTTTCAATTTTATAGCAAATGCCCAGTTTTGATTTCACTAAACAAATGTTTATTGTTGTTGCTTGCATGACTTGCCACAATTACACGAGGCTTCATGACATCAGAGACGCATTATTTGCAAGATATGCTAACGAAGATGTGGAGTTAGAGGAGGAAGGCAATGTAAACCATACTGCTTTTAAAGAGGATATTGAATTTTCATATACAAATCCAATGTATAGGAAGAGAGAATGTATTGCTTCAACAATTTTAAGGGACAATCAAACATGATTTTTGATTGTATTTACTATTAACATGTGTTTTGTGACTTTAGTATGTCATTGAGATAGTTGGACTATGTAGTTTTTCGTATAATACCTTATTAATATGATATTTTTGCGTATGATATATTTTTTGTGTGTATCATTATATGTGTAGTGTATGTTTGTATATGCGCATTCAATGCTATTAACAATTGTGATACAAATAAGTATTTTCACATCCAAACGTGTTTTTTATAAAATACATTAATTTAAGTATTTTAAATTTTGAATATTTAAGCAATACTTATTATTTTATTTTTTTTTGAAAGAGAAGCAATACTTATTTATTTATTTTTTTTTCTCAAAGTCACCCAGTGTTGGTGGGGGGTTTGGCAGGACCTCTACCAGTATATATAACTAAAAGGAAAAATGTACAAGGGAGGAGGTCATAAGCCAAGCCTCCAGAAGTGGAAGAAAGTCAAAGCAAAAGCGAGGTGACTCACCACCAAAAACATGAAAATAAATAAATAAATAAGCAAAGTGGGAAATCCCCACAGAATAAAATAATAGAAAACATCAATTAAAATAAAACTCAACGACGAACGTGAGGGGTCTGTCGAGCGTCCAAGGCGAGGATGCCAGCAATCCCAGAAGGAAGGGATGACGAATCAGGGAATCGCTGATTGAGCTGCTGAGAGCAAGCCCAATTAGCCATGAAGTCTGCAGCCTGATTCGCCTCCCGTAGGACGTGGCAGACGCGAGCCGAGAGAGAAGCACACAGAACCCGAATCCGAGCAAGCAGGTAAGCATAAACCCAGCACCCAGTACCCTGAGAAGAAACCCAAGAAACCACTGTAGCTGAATCTGACTCCACTACCAACTCAGAAGCTCGCAAATCTGCGGCCAACTCCAACCCAGCACAAACAGCTTGCAACTCCGCATACAGAATAGGCTGATGCCCCAAAAACGAGCAAAAAGCCCTAAGTACCCGACCCTGGTGGTCTCGAATAATACCCCCTGCCGCAGACAGCCCCGAATTGCCTTTAGAACAGCCATCAACGCTAATCTTCAGGCAACCCGCTACAGGACGAGTCCAAGCAACCAAGCGAAGAGGTCGAGGCCGAGGAACCAAGACCCTAAGAGAACCTACAAACTCAACTGACTCATCCCGACGCAACTGACTTGGAGCAAACCCAAAATCAAGCCCAACCAACTGCATATCAGTCATAACCCTCTGAATCACAACGGTCACCTGAAAGGCCTGACCATCGAACCTATAAGTATTACGCACCTTCCATAAGTGCCACAGAATGAAGCACGGTAGCAGTACCCGCACGTGACCTGCAGAAGGAGCACAACGCCGCCAATGAAGCATCAAAGCATAAAGAGGCTGAAACGGCCAACATCTGATCTCAAACATCCGATAAAAGTGACCCCACACCTGAACTGCAAGCGGACAATCCAGAAAAAGATGTCTAAGAGTCTCAACAGCCCCACCACACACACACCGGGATACTACATGGAAACCCCGTCTCTCTAAGCCATCATCTGTGGCCAGGAAACCATGAAATAACTGCCACATAAAGAAGGAGATCTGAGTCGGAATATGCCTCTGCGAGACACAAGAAAACCCAGCACGAACTGGAGCCACACCCCGAATATCAGCACAAGCAGTCCTCAATGAAAAATTCCCATCTAAAGACAATCTCCACCTCATCTGATCAATCCCCTGCTCTGGAATCAGAATATGCACAATCTGCTCAACAACTGGAGAAGGTAAAATCCCCAACAATCGGCCTCTGTTCCACTGCCTACCCGTCCAGTAAGCAGAAACAGGATCCCCAGAAGCTGCCCCCGGATACACTAAAGCCAAAGGGTAATCTCCCAACCAACAATCATACCAGAAGCTGACCTCAACAGACTTACTAACCATCTGATCCTCGGCTCAGCCACGGATCGAATCCCACACAACCGCCTCCAAAGAGGTGAAGCTGGGTAACGAAACTCAATCAACCCAGGATGGGTGGATCTACAGTACTTGGCCCTCATAAAAGTGGACCAAAGTGACTGTTGAGCCCGAAAACTCCACCAGAGCTTCACCTCACAAGCCTCAGCTACGTCAGAAAAAGAACGCACCCCTAAGCCGCCCTCCTTTACAGGAAAACATACCTCAGCCCAGTGACACCAGTGAATCCTCCGATGAGTAGTTGTATCACCCCATAAGAAACGTGTGAACAACCTCTGTAACTGGTGAAAAACATCCGTAGGAGGCCTCAGCACGTGAAACAAGTGAATTGGCATCGACGCGAGCACATGACGAATCAGAGTGAGCTTACCTCCAAAGGAGAGCAAGCGATTCGCCCATCCAGAAATCCGATCGCGCACCTTCCGAATCATCTTATCAAAGTACGAGATCCGGAGATGACCCAAGTAGATAGGGCACTCCAGATAAATAAATGGAATGTCACGCTTCTGAAAACCAGTGGTCTGCCGTGCAATCACCTCTCTAGAATGCAAGGCACGCGAATTGATATAGAAACTGTTTTTAGCCTGACTAACTAACTGACCAGAGGCAGCCTCATAGTGATGAAGAAAATTCATAACTCGCTGCAAGCTCGACCGGCACCCATTAGTAAAAATAATAATGTCATCAGCAAAAGCCAAATGGGAAACTGAAACCCCGACTCCAGTACTATATCGCACCCCCGAAAATCGAGCATACAAAGAGTCCAAGTCTCGAGACAGATACTCTGCAGCAATGATGAAGAAACAAGGAGAGAGGGGGTCACCCTGCCGCAGCCCCCCCTGCGACTGAAAAAAACCCTGACTGACCCCATTCACCATCACAGAAAACCACGGCCCCCAGATAGCCGGCCGAACCAAAGAAATCCAGCCCTCAGAGAACCCAAAAGCCCGCAACATCTGGAGAATGAATGTCCAAGACATCCTGTCATATGCTTTAGCCATATCTAGCTTCAGCACGACGTTCCCACCCCGGGAACATCTCCCCAAATCATGCACCAACTCCTGAGCTAAAAGAACACTATCCTGTAACACTCGACCCCGCACAAACCCACTCTGCGTCGGTGATATGATACGCGGCAACAAGGACGACAGACGAGAAACGAGGATCTTCGTCAGCACTTTGTTGCTCACGTTACATAAACTGATCAGCCGAAAATCTGCCCAAGTAGAAGGTGACTCCTTCTTGGGCAAAAGCACCACCAACGTACTCATGAATCCTCGAGGCATAGGAGAACCCCGGAAGTAATCCTGAACTGCAGCCAGAAAATCTGCTCCCACAATGTCCCAGCAAAACTGATAAAAACGACTGCAAAACCCATCCGGCCCCGGCGCGCTATCTGAATCAATAGAGAATACGACCTGTCTCACCTCCTCCAAAGTCGGCATAGCACACAACCCAACATCATCTGCATCAGTCACAATAGCTGGAATAGCCGAAAAATCTGCAACCTCAACCTGACCAGCCCCCAAAGAGAACAATCCTTGAAAAAAGGAAACTGCCGAAGTACCAATAGCCCTAGGCTCAGTAATCCACTCACCGTCATCACCCCAGATCCGATGGATTGAAAGAACATGCCGCTTCTTCCTCACTGAAGCATGAAAGAAGCGGGTGTTCGAATCCCCCTCTCGAAGCCAGCGGACACGGGACTGCTATCTCATAAAGGACTCCTCACTATGTAAAGCCTGCTGCAACTCAGCCCTGGCCTGATGAAGAGCAGCTCGATCTGAAGAAGACCCTGACTGATCATGTGCCACCTCTCTCCTACTGACCGCGGCTTCAGCCTCCTGAACTCGCTGAAACACATTGCCGAACACTTCCTTGTTATAGACCTTCAGGGTTTGTTTCAACCGAATAAGCTTCGATTGAAACGCAGACATCCCTGAAGCGAACACAGGAATAATCCAGCTCTGCCATACAACCTCCAGAAAATCTCCGTGCTTGGTCCAAGTGTGAAGAAACTTGAACCGGCTCGGCCCTTTGCTCTGACGCTGATCTCCAGAAATCAACAATGGTGAATGATCTGAACAAGTCCGGTTCAGGTGAGCCACTCGAAACACGGAAAAATAAGAACTCCACTGAGCATTTATCACTACTCTATCCAATCTCCTCCAAGTACGTCCATTCGTCTATGTGAACGGAGTACCCTCAAACCCAGCATCCTCTAAACCAGTAGACAACAAAGCTAGGGAAAAGGCATCAATAGCAGACTGAGATTGTGTATGACCCCCTCGAATCTCAGAATGGGACTCAACAACGTTGAAATCCCCACCAACCATCCACGGACCATCATGAATGCTCCCAAATTGTGTCAAGGAATCCCACAAACTCTGCCGAACAGAAGCTACGCAACTGGCATACACAAAAGAAACAAAAATTGGATCCGGTAAGGAAGAATGACGCACCTGGCAATGAACCACCTGACTATCGTCCTGAATAACCTCCAACCAAAAAGGGGAAGACCAAAAGATCCAAATCTTCCCCGAAATAGAGCAAAAATTGTGCTCCATATGCAAACGAATCCTGAAAGACTCCAACCGATCCCAGTCAACAAAGGGCTCCAAAATACAAAACATCGATAAGTGGTGTGAGAGGATCAGCTTCCTGAGCCTTCTAATCGAAGAGGTCTGGCTGATCCCTCTGATATTCCATATGAGTTTACTAATCATCAAAAAGGAGTGGAAGAACCATACTAAGCGTCCTATGTCCAGGCTTACCACCTCTACCTTTTCTGCCTGCTCGACCTCCCCTACTAATACGCTGAGATCTACGTAACGGAACCTGCCTACCAGACTGTGAACCATCATAAAGAACTAAAGCTCCTCCAGGCTGAGAAAGGCCCTCCTGTGGGTCAGAAAAAGATCCAACATCACCACCCAATGACTCATCAGATGATATATCTCCAGTAGAATGGCTCTCAACCCCAGCAGACAACCTAGGGTTAAGAGGAATATCAGTCGAGGTGGTGCAATCTGTGGGCCGACTAGAAGTCACAACACCCTTATCTCTACGCCTCTCAGAAACTGTGACAACCGGGATACAAACTCACGAATAGACGGACGAACAGCCGGGGTAGTCACAGGTCCATCACGGACTAGCCCAAAAACTGTGTCAACTGAAGGATCGGGGTACAAACTCTGCTCCTGCACAACATTAGTAGGAATAATATCCAAACTGACCACAACCACAGGCTCACCCATATTACGCAGCTCAACAAGCTGGACAGGAGCAACTGAAACAGACTCCAAAGCAGTAGCAACTACGGCCCTTGGGGGAGGAACAACGGTAACAACATCTGTCACTCCCCTTGAGGTACTCCTAGGGGTAACAATAGGGGCTGGGGCTGCACCCTCCTGTGGTCTAGTCCTCTGCTGGCCATCACCTCGACCCTGTTGTGGCCGGTCTCCACTGACCCCCTCCCGGGCCTGGGAGTGGGTGATGCAGGTCTCCACTAAATGACCCAAATGCCGACACCCAGTACAATATTGTGGTACATCCTCGTAAAACACATCCTGCCAAAATCCAGTCTCCTGTCTGCCGATCCTAATCCTAGGCACCCACCGTCATGTGACATCATACTCAACCAGCACCCTAGCAACTGAAGGCCGACTCAAACTCGTTGTGGCCTGATCAACCCGTAAAGGCGTCCCAATCGCCGATGCTATCGAGAATAGTGCATCCTGTGAACGCACGAAGTGGACTGGTAAATATGAGAATGAAATCCAGATAGGAACTATGGGTGATTCCTTAGTACAACGAAACTGCGGAGTCCACTTAAACATGCGCATCTCTCTGCCATAAACCGACCAAGCCTGCTTCACCCAGAGACGGGTGTAATCCTCCTCAAGGTCACACATCAGGAGCACGTGTTGGCTATCTAACAAAGAGGCACTAACCTGCCCCTTCAATTCAATCAGCTGAAAGAATCTCCTTATCATTTCCATTGGAGGGCGGCCTCGGATAAACTTGCCCACCAGGGCCAACCTGAAAGGAGCTGCGAGACTCTCAATCTCCTCGTCAGAAAAATCAACCGCCGGGCACCCCTGTACTGTGTGACGGGCCGAGGAACTCGACGAGTGGGGGCGTCGGAGCCAGGGGATCCCCTCAAAACATCTATGAATGACTTAGGTGGTCGAGTCGGATCCGGGGCAGAACCGGGGGGTCGGGTCCAAGAATTATGGGCTGTAGGTAAGGCTGGTTTGGGAGCACCAGGTTGTGTTAGGTTTCGACCAGGTTGGTGTTTAGCTTAAGGAGGTTGGCGGATGGTATTAGTTGTGGGAAGTGGTTCGGGTTTGATGATGGGATGAGGGATGGGCCAAGTTTGCTTAGTGGGATCAACGTGATGTAAGTCACCGGCTGTGGGGTGGTGGATAACTCCGCCAGTATAGGTGTGTGCGTCGGGAGGGGGAGGGTCTGGTGGTAGGTTTAGGCCAGCGGTTTGGTCAGTACCGACAATCAAATTGGCCATGGGTGTGGTTGTTGCTGGGTTCAGTTTGATGTCAGATTGTTGTTTGTTGATGGAATGGATAGTCGGTGGGGTGGGCAGTGGAGTGGGCAGTCAGTGGGGGCTGGTGGTTGCGACGTGGAGGAGGTGTTAGGGTTAGGGTTAGGGTTAATTACATGGAAAGTAGGTTGGTTTGTTGTGTAGGCAGGCAGTTGGTGGTTGGTTCTTTGCTGATTTGATGGAGGCAGTCGGTGTAGGCTTCTTTATGGAGTTGGTGGCGTGGCATACAGCGGCTGTTGGGTTGTTGTTCGCTGGATGGTGGCGGCACGGGTGGTTTCTGGTGGCGTACAACGGCTGGTGGGTAATGTGGTTCGCTGGATGGTGGCGGCACAAGTGGTTGCTGGTGGCGGCTGTCTCAGTGGGAATTTATGGAGGCAGTCGGTGGGGTGGGGGTGGGCAGTCAGTGGGTTAGGGGTGGGGCAGGGGTGGGCAGTCGGTGTGGCAGTGGAGTCGGTGGGATGGGCAATGGGTTTGTCGGTGGGGTGGGTTTGTCAGGCGGTGAGGTAGCAGTGGCTGGTTTGGGTTGATGGCGGTGCCTGGCGGCTGAGTGCTGATGGAGTTGAAAGCAATACTTATTTAATAAAAGTGTTTTTCTTATAAACACTTTTGATAAATATTTATTAAAAAAAGTATTTTTTGGATTTCATAAACCATCACAAACAGACTCTAATCTTCTTCAGAGATTAACCTTGCTTAATTGGAAGATAAGTCCCATTAGAAGGGTTGCAAGCGCTAGCCCCATAACACGTGCAACGGATGATTAGGAACTCATATAATGATTGAGAATTGAACTCACGCTCACCTCAAGATTGGAGGCCCTCTCCCGTAACCAACTGCGTTGCGCTTCTAGAAAGAATAATTAATTATATAGTAGTTTTTTCAATATATAACAACATGTTACTATTTCTTGATAAATTTTGTATAAAACATGGAGATTTGTGCACCTATTGGGTTATTTGTTATACTAAGAAGAAGCTCAAAAGTCAAAACTATGACCTTAGACCTTATAGGTTAGTTTCCCAAGTACGCAGGTAATGACTCGTGAATGCTTGGTTTGATTGTGATTTGAATGCTCTTTATTTTTTGGGTTTGTTTCGGTGAACAGTAAGATGTTCAAAAGGGGGTAGTTGGATGATTTTTGTACTATCTAGTTCTTATTATGCCACTTGGATTGGTTTCAACTTGGTATACTCCTTTATTACTCCTCCCAATATCTTGTTGACACTTGCACAGAGTTTTATGGAGTCTATTACCAATGTACAACACATTTTAAAAATAAATATCATTCTACGGTTGTTTTAAACTTAATTACCATTCTACGACAGTTTTAAAAGCGGAATTAACAAATCCGAGTTTAATAAAAAGCGGAATTGACAAGTCCAAATTTATCCTAAAAAGCGGAATCAACAAATTCGAGTTTATGCTTAAAAACGGAACCAATAAATCCGAATTTATGCTTAAAAGCGTATATATGAAATATGCTTTTAGTCCATCACCTGCAACACCCAGGAGGCATAGAGGGCACATGCATGTTTTCAACTTCAATTTTCAAACCTGTCAACTTCACTTGCTTTTATCTGCAAGTCTTAACCAACTAATAATAAAATAAAATTTTGGATACCGTACAAATTTTTATCATATTTATAAATATTTTTATTATTATTGTGTTATAAAAATAATAATAATAAAATTAATAAAAATAATTATTATAACAATGATAAAAACTCTCATAAATATAATAAATCACTAACAAAAGTGATAATTTAATTTTGTATAAAAAAAGTAGTAAAAATAATTATTAAAATAATAATAAAAATACCCACAATAATAACAAAAATATCTACACATGATTTGTAGCTGTAATTAATAATTACTAGTAATTGCCCGTGCCTGAAGGCACGTGATAACGAAAAATTAAATTAATCCGTGTCTAAAGGCATTTTGCTGACCAAAAAACCCGTCAGTTTGAAATAAATTTTCCTTCATTTGCTTTAATTAAAGAAATTGAAATCAATCAAGCCTCCGCTATTTTTTCCAAAAAAATCGACAAAATTTCCTTTATAGATAAGAACCTAAGGAAATCTCAACCTGTCTACAGTGCTTATATATCTCATTATAAGTATCATTGTCGAACACAAACCATTGCATAATCAATCTCAAGAAAAAATTACCCAACCTAAGTCAAATATAACATCATAATTCAAACAAAACATATAACCATCATAATCATACATAACAATCATCACAATACAACTCTATTTCCTCCAAAATCACCATCACAATGCAACTCTATGCCAAGAGAATATTCTTTTATCAAAATAAATCCCTCTAGTAATTTTACCATGAGCATGGCCTGTCATGCCACCATTCCACCTTGATATCCCCACCATTCCACTAAATTCTAGCGTTAGACCCGTGTAAAGGCAATATAGAACTCAAAAAAATTGTCAATTAAAAAGTTAGACCTAGTTAAATAATCAATAAAAAAAAAGCAAAGGAAAAAATGAAACTAATAGCAATTGGAACATTTCTATACTTACCAAATAATTTCCATGCGTCCTCATGCTCAAAACAATAACCGCAACTACATGAGTTGCCCAACCTTCAAAGGCCCAGACCCAATGCAATGCTGTAATTTCAGTGGCAAATAAATGTCCAACAAAATATTAAAACCCAAATAGGATGTAATAACTACGGGCTTGTATTTTCAAATGAATTCATTTGACAGAAGCAATGTGGAGAACAATCAACACTAATAATAGGTCATACCTGCAAGATCTTTCACCAAATCATCCGCACACTCTCTTAGCCAAACTTTTAAGTTTCCTCATTAGCTGTAATAACAAACAGATAGCCAAAAATTCAGATTCTTCAAAATATAACCTCCCCCAAACACAAAAATGGGAAACCAATAGTAAAAAAAACATCCAAGTTGTATGTGGCGATGGTTGGTAGTGGTGGCTACACAGTCATTCCATGAAAATAACACTCATTTCAATCAAAATGACCATAACATTCAATTGTAACTTGTAAGACCCTAACATTCAATCGCAAACCAAACTTCCAAGTCCAAAACCTTATGTTATAAAATTAACATTCAATTTGATTTAAATCAACAACCCTAAACAAATTTCATACAATTTAAATCCCCATTTCATACAATTAACATCCATTTTCATACAATCAACAACCCATTTCATACAATCAACATCCCATTTCATACAATAATAAACTCGTATAACCTAAAATTTAGTCGACAACAACACCAAGTATAACAGCACATGATTGAACCCTTCCAAAAACATATATAATCCAAGTGACCATGCTCACTCTCATACGAAATCATCAGTGGTTATGCCCAAATGGACTGACCTTGAGATTGAGGGCTCAATCATACAAATGGTATATTGCAGTTCACAAAGTTCAAAGCTATAACTACAACATTTCTTCAATATTGTACTACTTATATTCTAAATTTGCAACTTTTGGTAGTGAATTTTCCAAGCTAAGCTAAGAAATCTAAAAAAAAATGTTAATAAATGATGGGCTAACACCCAGTGAATGTAGAAACATGCAAACCATTATAGGCAAAGAAGTAAGATCAAAATCCTTCCTTCCAGGGAAAATCTAATAAAACACAGCACAGAACATAAGGATGCTTGAACACGACACAAAATACTTGGTCATAAAGCATTCATGTCAAATCCCACAGCACAGAACATAAAATTAAATTATGTAAGCTAATAAAATTAACAAAGCTCACTACCATCACTTCCATAGAGAAAGCACTAAGCAAGGCGGCCTAAAATGCGACCTAAATGTGACCTAAATATACCGCACTCCCATTTACTCAACCCAAAGCAAGGCGGCCTAAAACTTTCCTCATTTCACAAACAAAGGAACTTCTAAAAACAGCTTCCATAAAGCAAGAACTTTCCTCAAATTAAACACAAACATTCAAAAACTAAAGATGTCATCGACTTTAAATATGGAGCTAGATTGTCTTGATAAAAACGTTCGACAACTATGGAGCTATTCTTTCTATTGATTATTTTATAAAAAGACTTATGATGAAATAGATAAGAATATTTAACTGAAGCTATTTGGCAACTTCAGTTAAAGATCTCAAGTTATGATGAAATAAATAAGAATATTAACTTTAAATATTTAACTGAACTCAGTTGATTCGCACAATTTTAATTTAAATAGATAACAATTTTAATTTAAACCACAACTCAGTTGATTCGCACAATTTTAATTTATATCGATCCTTAGATCGAAGCAGTGATGGCTTATAGTCTAATCCGAACAAATAAAAAAATATTCAATGCATTTATACGGGAAATTATAGAACATGTCGTATTAATGTCCAAGAAAACTCTAGAAATAAGAAGTGGCACTTCGAAAAAACAGGCCCAAATTAAACTATTAGAAAAATAAGGTCACATATTAATGGCTCGCCACACTTGATAAAATCATGTCTCAACTATTTATGATCGAAAAATTAAAGCAAATTAGATAAAGATAACCAGCAAAAAAAAAAAAAAAATCAAAATCAAATGCATAAATTCAAAATAAGCCAAGATAGGAAAAGTGGTGTGGTCATTGATGGGGATGGTCTATCCCACAGACTGGTTGGGCCTAAAACAAAGTTGGTTTTAAAATGTTAGTACCCAATACTAATTTGACATTACTTAATAACAAATACTTACTTACAGGACTCTACCAGCAGTTAACAAATGTAACTTAACTATCACTCAAATACATAATCCAAGTACCCGATGTACAAACGAAGCCAATTTGTGAATAATTATGTACCGGGTTTTTGACTCGCGAAAATAAGCTAATGCTATGCTTAAAACGATTACATGGTTTGGACTTTGAACGTTTACACTGTGAACGAAAATAAGCTAATAAAATAATGTAGTAGCTGATAAAATAAATAAATATACATTGTTCAAAATACATCGGGTATGGTGGGATCAAAGCTCTTATACAACAAATACAAAGCTCTCACACTGTTCAAGGAATGGTGGGATCAAAGCTCTCACACTCCATTGAAGATTTCTGTACCCCACCCTCACAGAAAAAAAACCTTAAAGGACACCTATACAGGCTGTTTGTTTTTCCAAGGACAAAGCTGACAATTTGGGCATGAACCCGGGTAAATACCCACTAATCTGACCCACTGAGTCTACGGGTGAGTGAAGAGACCCGATGGGACTGACCCACTGAGTCTGTTGTAACTCAGGTCCATCACTTGAGAACCCTATCAGTTAAAGTAACCACCTTCTGTGCACAGAAAGGTCACTTTCTTCCATTAAAGACCACACCAAAGCTTCAACCAACCTCCAAAAATTGAACAGACTGACCCACTGAGTGTGTGTTGTGTGTTCGATTGTCTGTGTGTGAGTATGGTGCTCTGTGTGTGTGTTGGTGAATGCGTGCGTGCGTTGGCGTGTGTGTGTGCGCTGTGATCGATTGTGTGTGTGTGTGTGTTAAGAGAGAGGGGAGGGGTACCTCGGCATGTTCCTTGCAGAGAAGCGAGAGAGAGAGATAGAGAGAGATGCGTACCTGGGCTGGCATCTTCCATGGCAGAGAAGCAAGCGAGTGAGGGAGACAGAAAGGAGAGAGAGTGGGTTTGAATTGGGTGGCATGGGCCTGTAGGTATAATGGGCGGGATTGGGGTTTTAGGTGGGATGACTTGTAAGCCATTGGATATAATTAGATGGATTTAGATGAGATCTGAACCGTATACTTAAATTTCAATTAAATCCTAGCCGTTCTTCTGTTTTTCTAAATTGGGAGAAGTGATTTTAATTTGGGAAGTTTGAATTCCACTCTATCTTATTAGTATAGATATTTATTAATAAGAAACATATGAATTTAAAGCAAATATGACCCAATTCATTTATCGGATTCAATATCACTCTCTAATTCTATCTTAACAAAACAATTCATCAACTACCGCAACATAGTAATATCAACAATAGAATAAAGCTCAACTTTATCCGTATTAATTTGTATATATCAAATTCAACCCGCAATTTCAAATGCACTTATTTAATTAACATCCATATCGACTCTCATATAAAAATTACTACAACAAAAGTAAAAAATCCAAGCAAAATTGAAGCAAATCAAGATAATTGGTTCAATTAATCTTGTGTATGTGTCTAAAGATACTGTGTAACCAAAAATAACAATTGGCAAAAGTTAGAAATTCATTGGATAAAAAGTTAAGAGTATAATATATTTTAAAAAAAATTGGCTAGAGTTTTTCTCCTGAAAATGGGACCCTAGAAAATTTTCAACCTGTATACAATTTATTTTCATACCCAAAAAGACTACCAAATGTCTCACTATCACACCACAATTTCGCCTAACACAACCATTTACCAACAAGCGCAACCACGCATCCACCATAACGACATGCAATTAACTTTATTACCATGCTTTTTTCAAAAAAAATTACATCTTTACACACATGCACAATAAACAACAAATCCAAAGATTTCAATCTAAAGTGAGGATAACATTTATCCAATACTTTACGCAACAATCTGTTGAAAAAAAAAATAGAAAACTAATCCATGATCCCAAAAGAAAGAAAAAAATAGATAAAAAACAATCCATAATTTCGAAAGGAAAGAAATGAATGAAAAGAGGCTATTGTAAGCCTAATAGAGATTTAAAGGCTTGAATGTTATCTATATACAACTTCACTGGAAAATAACCCCAAGCATGCCTCCCTACATACCTGGAAAAAAAAAAATCAATTTCATTTTCTCAAACAAAAATCAACTACATACAACCCCAAGCATGCTTCCACATACACGCGACTGCGCGAGTGTTGCGTGGGCTGTGTGTGAGTGCAAGTATGTATAAGTGTTGTTAATCAATGAGTTGCAGAGTCAATGTGTGTCAGTGTTGTGCTTGCGGATGTTTGTGTGCGCGGTAATTAAAAAAATAGGAATCAATTGGAAAATCTCAAATGCAATAATTCGAAATGCAAAATGCAGCAAAACTAATATTGTTGTCATTGTACCAAAGAAACTTAATATAAATATTTAAAGATAAAAGCCTAAAATCCAATTAAATCAACTTAATATCAAATTTAATCACTAATCAAGCACCAAAGAAACTCATCTAATCATGGACCAAAGAAACCCATTCAACCAATTAAATCAACTTGATATCAAAATCAACTAAATATATCAAATTTAACACCAAAAGTTTAGCAAAGTATCAATTTTCCCCCAAAGTTACTAAAATTTAATTTCAAATATATTCAAAATCAATTTCAATTATCAAGTTTTATGTGTCTTTTTGCGTATATTGTGTGTGCGCGTTATGTGTTTTGTGTTTTGTGTGTGTATTGTAAGTGTGTGTGTTGTGTGTTGTGCATGTGTACATGTACTGTGTGTTGTGCATGTGTACATGTGCATGTGTGTGTTGGAGATGAAGAAAAAGTGACGGAGGGACAAAAATGAACATAGAGAGAGGAAAAGCGAGAGGAGAGAAGGATACCTAAATTTGGGCATGCTAGTGAGGGGTTACTCGATGATGGGTCGTTGTTTCATTGATTATGGCTTCATCACGATCAAGGCTGGGTGAGAAAAGAGAGCCAGAGACAGAGAGAGAAGAGATCAGACTCATGCATGCTAATTTTTTAAACAATTTGAACTAATAGGCACTGTGATGCAAGATTGAATTACATGCACACACTCACATACACACATAGTAAAACCAAATTCACATGACCACTACCATAGCAAATAACCATTACCATTAACACCAATATTCAATGGATCATCAAACAATCTTAAGAGGAAGCAACCGGTTACAATGTTAATGTAATGCATAATCCAGTGATAAGATGATATTGTAGTTCAAGAATTTACTGACCATGGCAAAGCTTGAAAGTGCAAGGTTCATATCTATTCCTCGTCGAAGTAAACTTGGTTCCATCAAGTAACATGGGTACATAGTGAACTGGAAAACACAATGATGAAAATTGTAAGTAAGACTAAAAAAAAGATTATCACTTGAGAACATATTTAAGACAAACCGAAAAAAAAAAAAAAAAAGACTTTAGCTATCAACATCATAAAAACTTACACCACATGAAACTCATCCTCAGATTCCTATATTGAAACAAAATGAAAGAGCTGGAAAAAAAACAATATTTAGGAAACAAAATAAATTTATTACTAAAACATTGGAGTTCTCAGTTTATTTAGCAAATGGATGATCTCCCTTATTCTCTAGCATTACGGGCTGAGCTAGCTCCTACCATGAAAGGGAATAAGAATCAAGCTCTCTCATCCATACTGTCCAAGCTGAAGGTCATTAAATTAGTCCTTGGTTTGAGCTAGCCTGAATTGCCAATAAAAAAATTAATAAGTACATTATTTAAGAGCATTATGATTTGTTATAAACCCATACCAAAAGTAAACATGTCTAACCCATATCAACACTAAACATGTCTAACAATATAAACCCGTTAACTTTCTCTTACAATGTAACTAAACAACAATTAACATTTAATTAAAACTTAAGTAATACATACCTTTAGAAAAAAACGCTAGGAAAAAAAAATTGGGTTTGTCATGTAAATGGAGTAAACATCATTAAGGACCAAAAAATTGGGTGTGCACTAATTGAAGCTAACAAAACTATAACAGTAGAAATCAATTTAACATTTGAAAACTCCCAAACTATAACATTCAAACTATAATATTAAAGCTATTCCAAAATTTATCAAACTTATTCGAAAAAAACACTCAAATTAACACCTAACATTAGAGTGCAAAATTGATATAAAATCTCTAAAGTTGGACTTTCTTTTCGACTAAGCAAAGCTGGAGATATTGAGGCATTGAAGTAGTGCACAGATCCTCATGCAAAGCATAAAAAGGTTTGTGCAAGCATATTCCTACCCTTTAACATTTCTGTTTAGTTGGACAAATCTCTAAAGTTGGACTTTATTTTCGAGATCTGGGTCCCAATTTAGTTTCTTTTAATGTTTTACTATTTCTTCAATTCGGGTGATGAACCGTATGGCAATCCTTTAATTTCTTGATCATAATAAGAAAAAATATAACATTCGAACCAATTGAACATTCAAAAAACTCAAACTATAACATTCAAACCAATTGAACATTCAAAACAATTTAACGTTCAATTTGATAAATTTATTTGAAAAAAAAAAACCCAAATTAACACCCAAATTAACACAATTACAGCAAAATTATAACATTCGAACTAATTGAACATTCGAAAAACCCAAACTATAACATTCAAACCAATTGAACATTCAAAAAAATTTAACATTCAATTTGATAAATTTATTTGAAAAAAAAAATCCAAATTAACACCCAAATGAACACAATTAACAGTAAAACTATAACATTCGAACTAATTGAACATTCGAAAAACCCAAACTATAACATTCAAACAAATTAAACATTCAAAACAATTTAACATCCAACTTGATAAATTTATTTGAAAAAAAAAAAAACCCAAATTAACACCCAAATGAATACAATTAACAGCAAAACTATACATTCGAATCAA
Organism: Ilex aquifolium; assembly: GCA_951799425.1. Lineage (NCBI taxonomy): Eukaryota > Viridiplantae > Streptophyta > Magnoliopsida > Aquifoliales > Aquifoliaceae > Ilex > Ilex aquifolium. The sequence continues at coordinate 25,241,710 of OX637399.1, forward strand.
TTGAACATTCGAAAAACTCAAACTATAACATTCAAACCAATTGAACATTCAAAACAATTTAACATTCAATTTATGTTTGTGTGTGTGTGTGTGCTGATTTATTTGGAAAAAAAACACCCAAAATGAAGACTCAAATTAAAACCAAAATCATCAAATCAATTTATGTTTGTGTGTGTGTGTGTGTGGTCTCAAACAACCTTGGAATCAAATCAAATTCAGTCCCTTCCACATCCATCTTCATCACCACAAAATCATTCAGCGACACCACACTCTCCAACTGAGCTGGGCGACAAAATCATTCGGCGACACCATTCCTCTACCTTTCTCCACTTCTTTATGACCTGGGTCTTTATTAATTTCAAAGAACAAAGTCTCATTTCTTACCCAGGCTGCATAAGGCAACAATGTGACCCCTTTCTTGTCTTATCAGCCTCAATAGCATATATTTCAAATGTTTTATTCTACTTCAGATACTGTTTCTTGAACCAACTCACAATACTCGATCCATAGCTCCTTGAACCAACTCACATACATCTGCTTAAAACTAATATCAACCATCGACGATAAGTACTTAATATTTTTTAAATTCTTCTTCAATGTAAAAGGTTTTGAGGGTTCCTCTGTGGGTTCAAGTGTGTTTGGGTTGTGTTTTTGACTCTGTGTGTGTCATGAGAGAGAGAGAGAGAGAGAGAGAGAGAGAGAGAGAGAGAGAAAGGTGTACCTGGGCAAGAGAGGAGATCTTTGATGTTGGTTTCGCCATGACAGATGAGGAGTTCTCTGTGCGTGAGAGAGAGAGAGAGATGGACGCCTGGGATGGGTCAGCTGGGTTTTGCTTTTGTTATGGGTGGTGTGTGTGTGTGGGGTTAAAGTGGGCGGGAGGATGAATTTGGGTGGGTAGATTGTAGGCCATTAGATATAATAAGATGGGTTTAGATGAAATCTGAACCGTTTATTTAAATTTCAATTAAATCCTAACCATTGTTCTGCTTTTCTAAATTGGAAGAGCTGATTTCAATTGAAAAAATTTGAATTTCTCTCTATCTTATTAGTATAGATTGTTGGTGAGCTCATGAGTTAAAGCAAATGTCATGTCAATTTTCTAGTTTTCTCATTGTTGAGCTGTAATTCATGTCATGCAAATGTCATGAATTAATAATAATTATTCACCTTTGACTTTTACAACCACCAGTTCCCTTAGCTAATTGATGTCTCAGAGATGTCAGAACTACTGACTAACCCTCTCTGCCTCTTGGGTGTAGCACGTGATGGACTAAAAGCATATTTCATATATACACTTTTAAGCATAAATTCGGACTTACTGATTCCGCTTTTAAGATAAATTCGGACTTGATAATTTTGCTTTTAATTGAAATCGGATTTGTTAATTCTGCTTTTAAAACTGCTGTAGAATGATAATTAAGTTCAAAACAGCCATAAAATAGTATTTATGTTTAGAATGTGTTGTACATTAGTAATAGACTCGAGTTTTATGGTACACATGTGTCAACCCATCTGGTTGCCTCAATTGTGGATATTCTAATTTTCGTAGATTAAATTGAGAACCACTCTAATTTCCTTTTAATTACGGAAATAGGTCTCAATGGATTGGACTTGGACTGATCTGAATCTGAATTTGTTTGAAAAAGTCTGATATGATCATCCGATGGATTTTATTTTCGTATTTTATATTAAAGTTCATTAGCAATTCAAAATTCGATCCGATTTAAATAGCTAAATTGTAACAAATTACATCTAAATTTTAACTTCATTTCTTCAAATAATCACTTAATTTTTTTAGTATTTATATAAAAATATATACAAATTTCAGATCAGATCATAATTAGATAGAATATAGATATATCTAAATCCATGAAATAGAAGATAACATATTCGAATTTCAATTCGGGTTCGAATTATCGATAAAAAGTATCGATTCATATCCAAATAATAAGATTCAAATTCTAATCAAAATCTGATCCGTTTACAAACTTACATGTAAGTGATTTTCAATTGAGTAGGATTACAGTTGAAAAAAATAACATGTCATTAGCAAGAGAGTCGAAATAAATATGTATTATTGAAAGTTAGTTTAATTGACTGTGCTGTGTCGTCGGATAAGCTGTCAATGAATCGTAACGTCCACGATTGATCTGAAAAGCCCGATTACCCGACGGGCAAATGTGCGGGATACCCCTTTTGCAGTCTAATCTACTACTCCCCTGAATAGGAGATAATTAATCTAAGTCAATCCAATTCAATCTGGACTAACTTTAAATATCTTATGATATTCATTTAATATTTTACCAACTTGGATATGAATTTGTCAAAAATATAATGCGGATGAGCCATTGCCACTATCACAAGATGCGACGAGAAGCCATGCCAGTGGCTCATTAATTAATGACTCGCAAATATCCTATATGTTAAGACACTATGTATTTGACTCAATATGGTGATTATAAAAGGTTTTTTTTATATATAAATGCTAGGTCTTATTGTTAGGGGACATTTATATAAGTTTTGATGAATCTTTTTATTTTTTCAATGCCAACTAGGGGTGTGTGGTGTCCACTAGTCTGGGCCAAAATGCGAGCGAAGCTCAAATAAATAGGGTATTACGGACGTATGTCTCTATCTTTCTCAATTTAAATTGACAAAATTAATACAATAAGAGGATTAAACTGATAAAAAAAATATATTTTATGGATAAAAAATACTATTAACCCTAATTATTATCATTCTATGTAATTCGTGAGGATCAAAGCTCTTTGGTTAAGCAGCCAACTTTAGAACATTCCACATTCATACTTGAATATACAAAATAGAACCACCCCCCCCCCCCCCCAAAAAAAAAAAAAACCCCCAAAAGTATTAAAAATCAAGTTGTAGTATAATGCAACCCTTATGTACTATTTAAATGGTATGGTATGGTGAGAGTTTTTTTAGCTTGTACACACGTGTGTGTCCATATTCAGATACATGGGCCTGTATGGAACTATGCAGATTCCAATCTGGCAGAGCTACCAAGTTGCAATAGTCAACCTATCCCCCAAGACCTGGTGCCAAGCCTGCAAAAACAAAGTACGTAATACCCATTGTTAAGGGTGATCTTAAATGTCGTATACATGAATATTAAATTCTTGTTTCATTATTTGGGATTGGAGTCAAATGGAGAGATTGTTAAGTTGGACTCAATCCAAGTTATAAAACTCTCCATCCGAATTCAATCCAAACATTACCAATGCTTATGTTTCTCAACATTTGTTACATAACTAGGACTGAACAATTGGTTTAAGCCTTGGATTGAACATTCTGGGTTGAAATTTAAGTTCGGGTTAAAATCGATTTTGTTTCTAAGGTCAAAGAATCATTCATATAATATTGTTTCATAATTATCCTTTGGGTAAATTACACTGACACCACCTGACTTTTTGGTTTATTACACGGACACCCCCTGACTTTTGACAAATGACACCGAACTCCTTTGACATTTAAAACTTATAACAGTTACACCCCTTCTAACTAACGGACGTTAAACTTGTTAACAGTCAAAGCTGAGGTCATCAATCATAATTCTCAAAATACCAAAAATACCCTCCAAATTTATCCAACCTCTCATTTATTTTTTTAATCTATATATGATATATATTAAAATTTAACACTTATATGTTTAATTTCTAAATACATTACATTAATAAATAAAATATTAAATTTTTTTTGTTTATTAAATAATATTTGGTACTATTAGTACAATTTTAAAAATAATCAGTTTTTTAAAACCTTAATAATTACCTAATCCAATTATCTCATATTAAATTTATTCTTGCCACCATCACCACCAGTTCCGCCACCATCAGCATCAGTTCTGCCACCATCACCACTGCCTAAATCTAACCACCGCAATAGTGCTGCCACCCAACACATCCAAACACCACCAGCACACAGAGAGAGAGAGAGAAAACAGAGACAGAGGGAGAGAGAACACAGACAGAGAACATTACACCCAAATCAACCATCACAGTTAATCACCACCCATTGCCACCTCCACACTACAGAAACCACCACCACCTCCTCCTCCTGCGATGGGTTTCGGAAATCCAACACCACCGCCACCACTGCGGTGGGTTTCGGAAACCACCCAGACACCAACCACCACCAAACCAAATCGAACCCCATAATCGAACCCAACAAATCAAACCACTAGTAAATCCAAACCCAACAACCACCACCTCCTCCTCCTACGGTGGGTTTCGGAAATCCAACACCACCGCCACCACTGCGGTGGGTTTCGGAAACTACCCAGACACCAACCAGCACCAAACCAAATCGAACCCAACAAATCAAACCCCAGAAATCGAACCCCAAATCGAAGGGGCAGAAATCGAACTCACACCAAGAAAACCACTTCCACATCCTCTCTTTCTCTGCCTGTGTGTATATATATATGTACGTATATACAAATATACACACACATGCACACATAGAGATGGGCTGAGGGAGAGAGAGAGAGGGATTGGGGTTTGGGTTCACTGATGAGAGAGAGAGAGAGAGATATTGGGATTTGGGTTTGGGTTTAGGTTTGTGTTAAATAGAGGGGCAAATGTTTGGGTTTGGGTTGGATTAAACAGAGGGGCAAAGTTGTCTTTTTATTAGGAGAGTTAACTCCGTCTAACTATTAGGGTCTTAGTGTAATTTGTCAAAAGTCAGGGGGTGTCCGTGTAATAAAGCCAAAAGTCAGGGGGTGTTAGTGTAATTTACCCTTATCCTTTTCTTTTTCTTTTGGTTTTCCCCAAGAAATTAACAAAAAAGAAGAAAAGACAGTACCAAATGGGCACAAGAGTACTTGATTGTGGCATGTTGCTTTCTATTGCATGAACATGGTGGGGGGTGCAAAAAGAAAATAATAATGTAACACAATCATGCCCTTAAAGGAAACTCTACCCAAGGACGAGAAGGACATGAACTTGTAAGCAATCAAGGGTAGGTATAACCGTACATTTCTTATTGTGAAAGAAAAAAAGATGCCCCTGCACAGCAGATGTGTTGCTTCCTCTATGCGAGAGCACTTGGCAAGGAGACATAAACAAATACATAAATACAATACAATTAATTGAAACTTCCAATGCCAAGATTTCAACTGTTCACAACTGCACATTGTTTCCGAATCTCGCCTGAAGATCCTGTTTTAACATCAACCCGACCCATTTTCTCCATGGAAGTGGCAAATTCAGCAAAGAAATTTTTGAGTGAGCCTTGAAGAAGTTGGGTGATGTATGTCTTTGTGGTTGAGCTTGTTGTCAAGGCTGCATCAGATTGAAATAGGCCTCTTCTTTTCAGCAGATTTGTATAGTAGCTAAGATCAAATGTCCTGAAACTTCCCGGATCCATCTCTACTATCGTGGTATTGTCGTTAGGTGATTTGCATTTTTTCGCTTTGAGATTTGCTGCATATTCACTGTCTAGAGCAGGATCTTGATCCCCCACACCAGTAAAATCGTATAGACGGTTTGAGAACGATGAACAATGCGAGATACCGATGGTATGAGCCCCTGAAACAGTTGATCATGACAACAACGTTTATTCAACTCAACTTAACTGAGACTTTTTCAGTTATTTGGGGTCGGCTATGAGTTTCACTGTAACAAATATATATCTTATCGATCGTGCTAGCTTACCAGATAATAAAACTAAATCTTTTAGATCAAGTCCCTTGTTTGCAAATCTTGTTTGGAGGGTGGAAAAGTTACTAGTTGGACCAGCGAGGTTTGCTAAGGTTTCTGAGGAATTTGAAATCCGCCCGTCTCTCCGACCGGTTGGTACTCTCCAGAAAGGACCTCCCTATCATTACCAAAGCAGAAGATCAACAATGAATAGGATCACAAACATAAGTGACTTAGTTTATGTTGTTTTTGATTATGTGGACACTTACTGTGACAACAATGGAGTCTCTTGCAACCAAAGCAATGATATCTGCACAAGAGACTATGCCAGGGCATTCAGCTTCAAGTAAGCTCTTCACTCTGTCAATGAAATCAAACCCTCTGACTGTCAAATTTGGACGAGCAAACTTTTCAGTTTGGTTCCCAGTACTTGAAGTAAAGTTCAGAAGAATAGATCCATCACAACCCTGATCAAAAAAATAATTGAAAAACAGAATATCTTACTGAGAAAACATGTTTTGAAACAACTTAGGCAAAACAGGGTTCTATCGGGAAACCATGGATGTTCGAGTTTTCGCCCGAATTAACAGTATGCAAAGTGCAAACATAGGCATAGAGATTTGACAGTGGATATATACTAACCCTCACAAAGCAATCATGGAAGTGCATTCTTATCAGAGCAGCTGCTAGTGATGGAGCATTTGGAATGTGCTTATTGACAAAGTCCAACACAATCTTCTCAGCTTTTGGACAGCTCTTGGCATAGAAATTCATCTCCAGATCACCATGAACAGAGCCTATAAGCCCCAAAACACCCAGAAATTGTATCACAAAGTAGCCAAATGCACCCATTTGTGCCTGTGTTTAGGAGAATTTCATGTGTTAATCGAGTTATCTTATATCGTATTTGTATATATAATTCGTGAACTCAGGGCCACTCAATGGCGTAGTCTTGAAGCCACCGTTTTAGACCTCCAAATTTTTATGGTCCCATTTTAATGAGGTTTTAAAAAGTTTAATGTTATTTTTAGAATTTCAAATAAAATATTTAGATCAATATTTATTTAAGTCTAATTTTATATTTAGTACCCCAAATAAAATTTTTAGACACACATTTCATTAAGTCTAATTTTATTTTTAGGCCCCGAATAAAATTTTTAAAATTCATTTTCAAGTAAGTCCACTTTTATTTTTAGGGCGTCCCAAAAGAATTTGGGACTCAATTCAATTAAGCGTAATTTGTTTTTAAAGCCTCAAATAAAATTTGAATACTTATGTTTAATTAAACCCAAATTGAGTTTTTTAGGGCTTTTAAGAATTGGTAGCCAAGTAAATTAGTATCGCATTAGTACTGTAAGTGTCTTAAAAATATGTTAACAATACTTGAATACAAAAATTTACTAAATACATTTGCATCTCAAGAGGCAATAATATAAAAATATTGTATAATTATTTAAATTTTAAAATTTGTGTTAAATTAATAGAGCCTCATTTCAATTTTCACTTTTGATCTCATTTTGTGTCGAGCTGCCCTTTGAACTAAAAACTGCATGATTAGTTTCCCATTTTTTTTTTTCACAACTAAATCTACTACTATGGTAGGTCCCCCTTAATTAAAAATCTACTTAATTCACATCCCTTCAAAACAAAATCAAAAACCATTTCATTTTGTAACAACTTGTATAACACAAGATCAAGAAATCAAAGAGAATGAAAAACAAATATTTTTTTCCTTGTTTGTTATTTTCAAAATCGAATTATTTGTATATTTGATACCAACTTGACTTATTTATATTTCGCATTAATTAGTCGCATTATTTTCGCCTTCTTGTGGGTATTAACATTTTCAGTCAAAATTGTCATCCCTGTATCACATAAAATATTGCAATTGAAGATGTCTCAATGGTTTTGGTAAGTATTTTTGTACTATAGCAAATTAGGATAATGTATAATATATATATACTAGCTGTAACTCGTGCCAGAAGGCACGATGGAATATAAAATTTGAGCGCCCAAAAAATTGATCCCACAATATTAATTTTTTTTTAATATGTATATATTATTGTATCTGGATAGTGTTTGAAATAAAAATTATGTTAAACTAAAAATTAATTAAATATTAAATAATTAAATAAGTGATGAAAATGAGTGATGTGATATTTAAAGAGGAAAAATATGTAAGGAATAAAAATTCAAATTGATATGTATTTTATTATATATATATATATCACCTGCTCCTAGAACATGAAAGACATCATAGGGCTGAGTGTCCAATTTTTTTGGTCAATAATTGGGTACCTGCTGCCATCCTCAGTAGCCAACCCGAAAAGATATTGGTGGTATAATATGAAAAATTTAATATTTGAGAATATATAAATATTTTATATTTTTTTAAGGGACAAAATTTTTGTAATGTGATTTGTCAATTTGATTCTTAAAGTATTCATTTTGTGTTTAAATAATTCTTACATAGACGGTCCGTTTGTCTAAAAAAATGATACGTTGTCACTTCCGTAAAAAAAATTAATGAATTATCTGATTAGAGACCAAAATGACACGAATTAAAATTTTAGAAACAAAATTGATAAAATTAATATAATGAGGATTACATTGACAAAACAGGCATATTTTAAGAAATAAAAGTGCTAGCAATCCTTTTATTATTATTATTATTTCCGATAAGAGAAATTTGGTTCTTTTTCCCAGGAAAGCAAAAGAAAAATGCTTTTAAATTTTAATAGATCTAACGTTTTTTTAGTGTTACAAGTTTACTTGCTTTTTTTTGGTATCATAATTAGTTTTTTTTTTTTTTTGAGTATCATATATAATTTTTATTATATTCTAGTTTTATTATTTTAGTTTTAATTACAAAAGTATCATTGTAATATGACAATTAAATAACCACGAGATAAAGACAATCAAAGAGTTACTTGTCATAAGCAATTAACTCAACCACATCAAACACCTTTCAGAGATATTATTTCTCATAATAATACCTTTCAGAGATATTATTTCTCACTTAAAAAATTGACCCATGAATCATTAATTCTTGCTGTACAGCTGTCCAGACGTGCCTCACGATTGTTGGAACATCACTCCCAATGGGATGTTGAAAGTTGGAATATCCTTGTTTGTTTTCAAGGAATAGTCTAAGGTACAGAAAAAAAAAAAAGTATTTGTGAGTGGTTTTATAATTTTTATGAATATTTTTATTAATTTTGTGATAACTATTTTTATTATTATTATGGTATCTTATGATCAATCTTAATATTGTAAAAATAATCACAAAAATTATAAATCACTCATAAAAGTTGTAATTTTTTTTATTGTGAAATGACCTATAAAAATTACAAAAAACACTCATTAAAATAATAAAATTTAAATATACGATACTAATTTTTTTTGATACCATAGTTTTCTCCTTTTTTTAATAATGTTAGACCAACGATAAAAATAATAAGAAACAGAGAATAAATGATGACTAGATATTTTTTATTTATATAATTCAAAACTTATGAATCATGTTGGTATCACAATATTTAATAAATGATAACCCAATCACAACCACAATACGAGATGACATTCATTTTAGAGAATGTTTTTGACCCAGTTGGACGAGCCCTGGTGAGAAACCTTGACATGCTAAATGATGACTAGATATTTTTTATTTATATAATTCAAAACTTATACATCATGTTGGAATATCCTTGTTTGTTTTCAAGGAATAGTCTAAGGTACAGAAAAAAAAAAAAAAAAAAGTATTTGTTAGTGGTTTTATAATTTTTATGAATATTTTTATTAATTTTGTGATAACTATTTTTATTATTATTATGGTATCTTATGATCAATCTTAATATTGTAAAAATAATCACAAAAATTGTAAATCACTCATAAAAGTTGTATGAGTACAATGACCCGTGAATAACAACCACCTCTAATTAAATGTGAAAATAAGTCTCACAGTTTATATACAAAAATAAACTTTGATACATAAATAAGTAAAACAAATTGTACCCCAACCCCTCTCACATAATCATTTAAACAAAATGATCTATGATCACAAATAACTTTATAAATGAAAAGACGGTCATATTCCAAAACACTCATTTTCACAAATAATTTTATAAATGAAAAGACATTTATATCCCAAAACACTCGCATACACATTCAGTCTCAAATACATTTGTCATATCATGTTTGTTACCACTAGTCTGGTAACTGGCTCCGTCTCTTGTCACTACTAGCCTGGTAATTGGCCGCGTCTCTTGTCATCACTAGCTTAATGACTGACCCCTATGTGTACATCCCTATATCGATCACACCGGTATACCTTCAATCTCGTTACCATTTAGACCTGGTAACCCAGTTCTCGTCTCATAAAACATGATTTCAACACACACCAAAACTATAGTTTAATATAGAAAATTTGCTCAAAAGAAGTAGTAAACTACTCATCTTGATTCCCAAAATCCAATTCAAAACTCTCTTTCCTAATCTCAATAAAATCACCACCTAATCCAAAATAACATGTAACAATCAATTTCTGTTTTTAACTTCGTAATTTCGTGATTCTATATTTAATATTTGTACTTCCTCCCCATTGATATATACTCTATATATCCTTTATATAGAAATAAGATTTTTTTAATATGAGATAATAGGGTATGGAAGTAACATGTGCAAGTTACTAAACTTCTAGGGTCAAATCATAATTTTTGAAAATTTTGGAGTCAAAGTGTAATTTTCCAAAATAATTTTTTCTGCTTTCGAGACTGCTATAAAATTCCCAGAATAGTATTTAAGGCTATAGAAACCAATTTTTGATAATATAACCTTATTTTAAGCTATTATGAGTAAACCGTAATTTTGGGAACAAAATCAAAGCTTTTTGGGGTCATTTTAGAATTTTAAAAACTTTCCAAAGCACGAGGGCTGTTTTGAAATGATAAAGTTTGTTTCAAAACTATTGGGATCAATTCTATAAATTTCCAACCTAAACAGTGGACAAAATTAAATTCATAAGAATATGGGGTCAAAATATATCTCTCGTAATCAAAAGGGAATGTTTGTGTAATTAATGGATTTGCTCTTCCTCAAGCTACGGGAACTCCTCCAACTTTAACAATTCAACTTCCTTCCTTTTTCTTTTTCAACCTATTGCTTAAACTCAATTTAATCTCAAACAACTATACACTCAAATTCAATTTAACATTTTCAAAACTTAATATCTAGCATTGACGTGGTGTATGCTAACTAATCAAATCAAACACCACTTTCCAAATACATTCACCACACATTTTGCATATAGTCTCTCTCTCTCTCTCTCTCTCTCTCTCTCTCACACACACACACACCGAGAAAGAGAATGACATTTGTGGTCCTAATTTTTTATCAACAGATTTAAGAAACTAAATTCAATCATAACTCATCTTGTAATGAAACATTTTGCAAGTCATGAAGACACATGTAAACAACACTTTGATTATGACAACCGCAACCACAACCACAACCACAACCACAACCACCCGAGGATATGATCTATAGAAAAGAAAGCTACAAGCAGAGTCAATAGATTATTACAACCATAAAAGAGGATTTACTTATTGTTTTTAATCAGATAATCGGCTGCTACTTTCATAAAGGCCACAAGTGGCTGAATGGTGACAAATGCAGCATTGGCAGAAGCCTCTTCCTTAACCTCATATTCAATTGTGGATTTGGTGACGCATGAATTCTCACCCTTCTCTATTATTTCAAATCGAACTCGATACAGAGTAAAACCCAGATCAAGGTATCCTCCCTCAGTAACCTCTGTTTCTTTCACTCTCTTCTCATCGTCCACCTTGGTAAATTTCTCCTTGTAGCTGGTTAACCCTGGTGTGCCTGATTCACTCCAAAACAAAATACTTGTAAGAATCAATCCTTTTACAAATGTCAAAAATCGGGCTAAAAGGATTTGAAGATTGACTAGAGGATGCCTCGATATATTGGACAAGGACAATATATAGTTTTTTCATTGGCAAAGCCAAAGATGAGACTAGTCCTAACACGCACTAGATATTTTACACTATGAAATCTAACACCATGATATATAATAAAATACAAATCTCATAAAATAAGTAATGCATCCACATGCATTCAATGGATCCAACTCCCCCTATTTTCTCTTCTCTCTCTCTCTCTCTCTCACACACACACACACACCTTGTTAGCCGCCACTTTTCTTAGTTTTCTAGGGTTTTACCTATCCAACAATACTACCCTATTATAGTATAGGTAGACAAGTCCTAATAGGTCTAACTCATTAGTCCCCCTATAGTTATTTTTTCACATATATAAAATTACTCCTAGGTAGCCAAATCACCAATTTAAAATAATATATATATTTTTTGTATGAGTTATTACACAGCTTCACAAGTGCCAGTATGCTTAAAGTTTAGCTCTCCTTGATTAGTTATGTACATTTTAAGTTTACGTTTGAGTTACAAAAACAAAAACATCTGGTTAAAATAATTCCAACTAAAAGAAAAAAAAATATCTCTTTTCCCCTTATTTTGAATGCTCTGTCATTAATTCTTTTGTCTTCAGCACCATATGAAATAGAAAATTAGATAATTTTACCAATTTGATAGATAGATAGATAAAAATACAACTCTCAGAAATTACTAACATAAATACCAGAAATAACTAGAAGCAAAGGCAAATAACTAATTTAGATAGCAGCCACTAACTCTCCCAACTTATCACCAGCTTAGTTCACTCGTCGGCATAGTTTGGATCACCATGATCTACTGGCAGTGGTGCCAAACCAAACTCCTCCTCAGCAAGGCCAGCCCTAGTAGATTTGCGTTCGTATGGGCACGTAAGTTAATCAACTTAACATGATTTAACGGGGAAGTAGAGAATGCTCTTTCAAAATAGTCTTAGTATTACCAATTATTGATTTTCTTTCATGAAGAGTGGCAGATCCTTAAATAGGTAAATGTCTTGGTCACTGTAGCATATGAGACTGACTAACGCTCATACAAAACAAACATATATACAAAGAATTCCTCATATATTGTGAACAACAAGGTAGACTCTCTTCGGAAAAGCTAATGTCAATTTAGGATTGAAAATATTAATTAGAGGTCTTAGTGTTATCTTCAAAACTTGTCTGGTGCATGACTATGAAACCCCATGCACTAGACAAATCTATAACTGCGTACCGAACCTTCTTGCATGTGCACCAGACACAGTGAACAAGACAAGTTCACCATTTTATACCAAACCCCCTGTAAGAACTGTATATATCTATTAAACCCCATATCAGAATTGCGTGTGATCTGATAGAACTCTAAATAGTCCTAATATTTGTAATTATTGATTTCGTCTGCGAGAAGAGTGACAGTCCTTAAGTAGACGAGTGGCAGATGAAGTTTATAAATGTATTGGTCCCAACTGCACTAAATAGTCCGTTTGTCTAAAAAAATGACACGTTGTCACTTCCGTAAAAAACAAAATTTAATGAATTGTCTGATTAGAGACCAAAGTACCGTGAATTAAAATTTTAGGAACAAAATTAATAAAATTAATATAATGAGGATTAAACTGACAAAACAGATATATTTTAAAAAATAAAAATGCTAGTAATCCTTTTATTATTATTATTATTATTATTTCCAATCGGAGAAATTTGGTTCGTTTTCCCCCCCTGGAAAGCAAAAGAAAAATGCTGTTAAATTTTAATAGATCTAACTTTTTTTTTATTGTTACAAGTTTACTTGCTTTTTTTTGGTATCATATTTAATTTTTTTTTTTTGAGTATCATATATAATTTTTATTATATTCTAGTTTTATTATTTTAGTTGTAATTACAAATGTGTCATTGTAATATGACAATTAAATAACCACGAGATAAAGACAATCAAAGAGTTACTTGTCATAAGCAATTAACTCAACCACATCAAACACCCATGTACCTTTACAATATTGCTACTATTTTCAAAACATCCATATAATCCATTGAAATGTAAGAATCTAACCAATAGCATTACAGATTATGATAAAATCCGTAGTTCTAGAAATTTCCCATTAAGAAAAAGTGGAAAAAAAGAGAGAAAAACAAAGATAAAAAATATCCAATTTGTAATCCTCCACAAAAATATTCAGCGCAAAAAAAAAAAAAAAAACTCTTTTAGATAATAATTGTCACCTGCATGTGTATATAAATAAAATAAAATGTGAGCCGCAAATAAAACAAAGTTTGATAGGACTAGATTGTTTTTTGGGATAAAAAATAAGACTTTATCTAACTTGTTATACAGTACTCATCATCTGGATTTTGTGACAATATAAAACCAAGTAAAATAGTTTAGAAGATAAGTGTATAATGTACATGTGATTATTATTATTATTATTATTATTTTGGTCAAAAACTGATATGACAATAGCAAAGGGGGGCCTACAAATTTAGGGATGCCAAATGTAATTTTGTCCTATAAATACCTTTCAGAGATATTATTTCTCACTTAAAAAATTGACCCATGAATCATTAATTCTTGCTGAACAGCTGTCCAGACGATTGTTGGAACATCACTCCCAATGGGATGTTGAAAGTTGGAATATCCTTGTTTGTTTTCAAGGAATAGTCTAAGGTACTGGAAAAAAAAAAAAAAAAGTATTTGTGAGTGGTTTTATAATTTTTATGAATATTTTTATTAATTTTGTGATAACTATTTTTATTATTATTATGGTATCTTATGATCAATCTTAATATTGTAAAAATAATCACAAAAATTATAAATCACTCATAAAAGTTGTAATTTTTTTTATTGTGAAATGACCTATAAAAATTACAAAAACACTCATTAAAATAATAAAATTTAAATATACGATACTAATTTTTTTTGATACCATAGTTTTCTCCTTTTTTTTAATAATGTTAGACCAACGATAAAAATAATAAGAAACAGAGAATAAATGATGACTAGATATTTTTTATTTATATAATTCAAAACTTATACATCATGTTGGTATCACAATATTTAATAAATGATAACCCAATCACAACCACAATACGAGATGACATTCATTTTAGAGAATGTTTTTGACCAGGGGCGGAGCCAGAAATTTTTTTGAGGGTGGGCACACTAGTATGTCTTGATTTTTTTTTAATAGACCGTAAAAATTCATAAATTTATATTTAATATTTTTAAAACATAGAAGATTAAAAATCGATATATTCATAAACAAAAAAATAATAATTAAAACTTCTTATCGAGAATGCGACTAATTATTATTACTTACAATTGACCATGATATGCTTTTATTATTTGAAAGTGTTACAAATTAATTTTATCAATAATATTTCTTTTATATATAAAACCACGGTAACAATCTTCTATTTATGATCGTATAGTTTACTACATAACGATACACATTTTTATATAATAACAAAATAACCCTACAATTTTAAAAAAATTATAAAATAACATCAATATGTTCAAAACATATTCGGACATGTCTAAAAGTTAACAATTATATTAGTTGTACCTAATTTGAGATTTAATTGATGGAGACCCAATGGTTTGTGATCATTGGATAAACAGTAGAATTTATTAAATATTAAGATTATTATATTTAATATCGCAATGTATTAGGTCCTAAACTTAGATTTCAATAACATTGTTCAAAAAGTTAATAATTATTTAGGTATGAGTCTATTTAAATCAATATCACCTAAACACAATATTATGGTGGGCACAATTAAATATGGTGGGCCAAAAGTTTTGTTTTTAATGTTGGGCCAAAAATTTTATTTTTTTAATAGGTTTGGGTGGATTGTGATAGGTCAAAATTTTAATTTTTTTAATAAGTTTGGGTAGATAGTGATGGACTCAAATTTTTTTTGTTTTAAATGGACTTAATTTTTTAATTTTTTTGAATAAATAATGTGGGCCTAACATTTTTATATTGGATTTTGGGTGGGCACAAATAATATACTATACAAATATATAATATATATACATAACTAAAAAAAAAAAAAAAAATTTGAGGGGGGGCACGTGCCCACCCTGGCCCATGCCTCCCTCCGCCCCTGTTTTTGACCCAGTTGGACGAGCCCTGGTGAGAAACCTTGACATGCTAAATGATGACTAGATATTTTTTATTTATATAATTCAAAACTTATACATCATGTTGGAATATCCTTGTTTGTTTTCAAGGAATAGTCTAAGGTACAGAAAAAAAAAAAAAAAAAGTATTTGTGAGTGGTTTTATAATTTTTATGAATATTTTTATTAATTTTGTGATAACTATTTTTATTATTATTATGGTATCTTATGATCAATCTTAATATTGTAAAAATAATCACAAAAATTATAAATCACTCATAAAAGTTGTAATTTTTTTTATTGTGAAATGACCTATAAAAATTACAAAAACACTCATTAAAATAATAAAATTTAAAGATACGATACTAATTTTTTTTGATACCATAGTTTTCTCCTTTTTTTAATAATGTTAGACCAACGATAAAAATAATAAGAAACAGAGAATAAATGATGACTAGATATTTTTTATTTATATAATTCAAAACTTATACATCATGTTGGTATCACAATATTTAATAAATGATAACCCAATCACAACCACAATACGAGATGACATTCATTTTAGAGAATGTTTTTGACCCAGTTGGACGAGCCCTGGTGAGAAACCTTGACATGCTAAATGATGACTAGATATTTTTTATTTATATAATTCAAAACTTATACATCATGTTAGTATCACAATATTTAATAAATGATAACCCAATCACAACCATAATACGAGATGACATTCATTTTAGGGAATGTGTTTGACCCAGTTGGGCGAGCCCTGGTGTGAAACTTTGACATGTATTGCATTACATTTAATTGAATGTATGGGTATAATGGAGAAAAGGTATAATATTTTAAGGAAAAGTAGTGTAATTACTTAATATTTTTATGCGAGTCATGCATGAAATGGGGTATAAGTTTGTATAACACATGTAAATTTCCATTAGATACGAAGTAAATATTATTGGTGTTAAAATATATGTTTAGATTATATTATAGATCATGGGTGAGAAATAGAGATAATAAAACATGAATTAGTGTTTGATTTAAGCTCCAAAAGATGGATGGATGGCGGTTGGTGAGGTTTTTCCATTTTGGTGGGATCCGGCTCCTCTGCTGTGCGGCAGGAACAGCAGCGCCTGCTGTTCCTTAAAACGGCACAGTTTTGTGCCTTTTTTTTAAAAACCAATAAAACCCAAATAGATAGATCAATGATTCATGTAGTATAAATTTTTTTTTAAATTTTTGTATGTATTAAAATTCGAACCGATTAAATTTAATCCGAACTAATTAAAATTTAACTCGATTAAAAATTATATTTTTACGTATTAAAATTTGAACCGATTAAAATTCTATTCGAGGCTCAAATCAAATTTTAATCGATCCAATTTTTTATACATTAAAAAATATAAATTTTAATTGACTCAAATTTAATACGTAAAAAATCAATTTTAATCAATTTTAATCGATTCAAAGCAAATTTTAATCGGGACTAGAACACTAGTATGTTCCGTACAAAACAAATTTTTTTTGAAAATTTTTCTAGTTTATTATATCTTTAAAGACACTCATTCGATTATTAAAAATATCACTGACATCCCCTTTTTATTAAACCACCATTTATAATAAAAATAAATTATCTAAAATACTAAAATTTTCCCTGTATAAACTCTAAACAATCTTTCTATATAAAATTATATTAAAATTCGAGTCGATTAAAATTTATTTTTCTACGTATTAAAATTTGAGCGGACTTAAATTCTTTTTTTTTTTTTACATATTAAAATTTGAGCCTATTAAAATTCTTTTGCGTATTAAAATTCGAGTCGATTTGAGCTCTACTTAAACTATTAGTCCCGATTCAAATTTATTTTTTACGTATTAAAATTTGAGTCAATGAAAATTTATATTTTTTAATGTATAAAAAATTGGATCGATTAAAATTTGATTTGAGCCTCGAATAGAATTTTAATCGGTTCAAATTTTAATACGTAAAAATATAATTTTTAATCGAGTTAAATTTTAATTAGTTCGGATTAAATTTAATCGGTTCGAATTTTAATACATACAAAAATTTTAAAAAAAAATTATACTACATGAATCATTTATCTATCTATTTGGATTTTATTGGTTTTTAAAAAAAAGGCACAAAACTGTGCCGTTTTAAGGAACAGCAGGCGCTGCTGTTCCTGCCGCACAGCAGAGGAGCCGGATCCGTGCTAAGTGACTCACAACTTAGGAATTGACTTAAATGATGGTGACTTGGATGGCAAAAGAGTTGTCATCTTTGTTTTAGTGATGTAGGTCACCCCCCCCCCCCCCCCAAAAAAAAAAAAAAAAAAACAAATAAACCATTTTCTCATCCATTGAACAGGGACTATAGCTGGATCCAAAAAAAAAACAGAGGCTATAGATGGTCAGACTCCTTTCTCTTTAGCTGATCTTCTACTTTTGAAACTTGAATTTTTTTTGCATTTTGTGTGCGAAAGTAATGCACATTACTGGTTCATGTGCTTGTAATTTTTTGTAGAACATAAAACTACAAATTCTACCTCAAGGTGTCCTTCCTAAGATATAACATGTTTGAACTAGTGATATGTATTAGGTATTCAAAAGAAAATTCTGATTAATAGTTATGAAAATTACATGGTTATAATGGTATCAAGTATAATATTATATGGTAAATCAAGTATAAAATAGATTGTCTTGTGTGAAATTTTAATTACATGTGAGTATTTATTACCAGTAGATTAGATTGAATGGTGCAAATACTATCATGCTAACAAAGCATAAATTAAATTATTGAAATTATGAGGCTGAAATTTAAGTTGTTGAAATCAATAGATAAAAATAAGCGGATAAATCTAATTGTTAAAATTCAAGCTGTAAATTAATGTTTGATGGTAGAATTTTTATATAAAAGCTGAAATAGTTTCCTTTAAATGTTGAAAATTGTAGTTAGATGAATGGTGGTGTTATTTACTACTATAAAAAAATATTAGAGTGAATTAAAGTAGTTCCTAATATGACCGACATATACTATTTTGAAAAGATTAACGAAGTCAAAGTATGATCATTGTATACAACCAAAGTAGAGCATCAAGTATATATTCATATGCATTCATTTGCATCAATTGAGTAATTTTAAGTTGATGCTCACTTGCATTTGCACATATGCTAATTATTAGGGTCAGAGGCTACTAGCTCGGTTGCTCATAGGGATTGACCGTAAAGCGAGGAAGAGTATATGTCAACGGTAAAGGTGAAGTGTACTGCTTCAAAATACTTGGAAATAAAAGTATATGATATATCAAGTTTATTCTCTTATATATGAGAAATCAATTTTTGCCGAATTGATTTGAGTTGAGTTGCTTAAACTATGGATCAAATATGTTATGTTGAAAAACTTATGATTTATTAAAAAGCTTGTGGTTTGTTGAAAAACTTGTGATTTGAGTAGTATTCATTGTGCTAGAGTTGTTGATAGCTTGACATGACTTACATGTTGTTGATTTGGATACTGCGCAGATGTCGTGAGACAGCTTGACATTGCTTAAATGTTGTAGATAGCTTGACATTGTTTAAATGTTGTTGATAGTCTGACATTGCTTAAATGTTGTTGTTGACTCGTAGCACACGTGGACTATTTATTATGTTGTTATATTGACAGTGATTATGAGATTTCAAAGTGAGTTGAAAACACTTTGATTTTGACGCTCTTCTCAGATTGTGAACATATTTTTGTGAAATGATATTTGTCCATATTTTTAATATTTTTATTTATTATGATACGCAATACACTCAAGAAAATATTTGGTTTAAGGAATCTGAAGTTTAGAGTGAGTCCACTACAGCACTAGCTAAGTCGTGATGGGAGGTTAAGGAAACTAGTTTATGTACATGTTGTACAAGAGTGTTGGTTTTTCCCTGTTGTTTGTTGCAAATGGATGAAATCTCTAATCTTTTGTTTTGGTACAAACGACATCGTTATGTACCCTGTTATATAATTTTCTATTTTTATTGTGTCATTAGGTGGCATTATTGATTTTTAAAATGCATTACTGCATTACAAATACAGGTATTGTCACGTGTTGAGTTACACTTCCATCTCTGCAAAACCAAAGAGGGTCTCTCAGGATGGGATGTGACACCTGGGTTGTTGGAACATCACTCCCATTGGGACTTGACTACGATTTTATAATTTAATGGATATTTTTATAATTTTTGTGAATTATTTTATAACAAAAAAATTATCACTTTTAAGGGTGTTCTAGTCACTGTTATAGGTGTTTTTACTATATTTATGGATGTTTTTATCACTATTATGATAACTATTTTTACTATTTTTTTGATACCCCACAATTGTACAATTACACACAAATGTGATAAAAATAATCACAAATATGATAAATAAATATATGATATCAAAAATAAAAAATAAAAATTGCTACCCTAGTCAACTCCCTCCCAATGAATTGTGGGAAGTTGGAACATCCTTCCTGTTTTTTAGAGTAGTCTAAGGTACCAGAAAAAAAAAAAAAAAAAAAAAGAAGAAGAAGATATCGCACCGTTATTTATAATTTATGTGAGTGTTTTTATAATTTTTATAGATATTTTTATTAATTTTGTGATAACTATTTTTGCTATGATATATTATGATAGATCTTAATACAAGCACAAAAGTTATAAATTACCCATAAAAAAATTAATTTTTTTTTTGTTGTAAAATAATCTATAAAAGTTATAAAAACATCGATTAAAATAATAAAATTTAGAGGTACGATACTATTTTTTTTTTATATTGTAATCTTCTCTTTTCTTTTTAATAATGTTAGACCAACGATAAAAATAATAAGAAACATAGAATAAATGATGACTCGATATCTTTTATTTATATAATTCTAAACTTACACATCATGTTGGTATCACAATATTTAATAAATGATAACCCAATCACAACCACATTACGAGATGACATTCATTTTAGGGAATGTGTTTGACCTAGTTGGGCGAGCCCTGGATTAACAAAAAAAAATTATCAATTTTATGTGTGTTCTAATCACTGTTATAGGTATTTTTACTATATTTATGGATGTTTTTATCACTATTGTGATAAATATTTTCACTATTTTTTTGATATCATACAATTGTAAAAGTACCCACAAATATGATAAAAATAATCACAAAAATGATAAATAAATGTATGATATCAAAAAAAAAAAAATTGGTACCCTAATCAACTCCCTCCCAATGAATTGTTGGAAGTTGGAACATCCTTGTTATTTTTTAAAGGAGTAGTCTAAGGTATCAAGAAAAAAAAAAGGTATCGCACCGTTATTATAATTTGTGTGAGTGTTTTTATAATTTGTTATAGATATTTTTATTAATTTTGTGATAACTATTTTTGCTATGGTGTATTATGATAGATCTTAATACAAGCACAAAAGTTATAAATTACCCATAAAAATTGTAATTTTTTTTGTTGTGAAGTAATCCATAAAAATTATAAAAAACACCCATAAAAGTAATAAAATTTAGATGTACGATACTATTTTTTTTTTTTTTTTGAAAATTTAATTTTCTCTTTTCTTTTTAATAATGTCAGAGCAACAATAAAAATAATAAGAAACAGAAAATAAATGATGACCCGATATTTTTTATTTGTTTAATTCAAAACTTATATATCATATTAGGAATGTTTGATAACATCATTTAATTCTTAAAACTGAATATTTTAAGCACTTAATGAATTAAACTCTTTTAATAACCAAAAATTATATCATTTAATATTTTAAGCACTTCTTAAAAATAGGTTAAAGTTTTAAGTAACAAACCACCTGCATATCATTTAATGCTGAAAATGTTAGTAAGGATTTTATAAATTCCTCATAATTGACAAATATAACATCAATATAAGTTACACTCTTAACTTTTCAATACCTACTACCCACCACCACCATTATTGTGTTGTCACTACCATTGTGTCATGGCAATCACCACCACCACCATTATGTCTCCGTTGTCGCCGCGACCATCACAATCACCATCACAATTGTGTCACTGTCAACGCCACCATTGTTATGGTAGTAATATGAATAAGGTAGTTATAATGAGATGGTTAAAAAGAATGACAAAATTAAAATAATAATAATTTTTATACTTCAGATCTTTATATTTGTCAAATAGTTTAATTTAATTTAATACTTAAATTTTAGTGGATATCAAACAGTCTGCAAATTAAAAAATTCAATGTTTAATATGTATTTTCAAATTTATCAAACACCACTTGAGTATCATATTATTTAATTAATTTTTACAATTAATTAAAAATTAGATATGATACCCAAAAAAAAAATTGGTATCATATCTCTATTTATCACATTTATGGTACCAAAAAAAATTATAAAAATAATGACCACAACAGTAATAAAAACACCTACAAAAATGGTAAAACACCTACAAAAATGGTAAACCACCCACAAAAGTGATAAATTTAATAGTTATAAAATGATTCACAAAAGTTATAAAAACACTCATTGAAGTAATAAAATTTGGATGTACAGTACCAAATTTTTTTTATCGGTCCGTAATCAAATCATTTAAAAATTTTATTTTATTCTTGAAAGATTGAAAATATTTAATCGTATCAATGAATTTCTATATATTTTTTTTAGTACAGGGAATAGATATGTAGATAGGTTACCCAACATATTCGTCAGGGAGCAATACCCCTCAGCACTATACTGTTACTTACAAGAGATTTCATTGCACCTATGTCACGACTAAAACTAAAGTCCCACCACATGCTCCGAATTAAAGAGTATGTTTAGCCCACCGATCAACAACTTAATTTGTATCAATGAGTTTCTTTACACTGAAGCAATATGCCCCTATGTTACCTTTCTTCACAAATTTGGCTTTAAGTTGGGGCAAAAAGAGTATATTGCTTGCATTTAAAAAAAAAAAAAAATCAACATAAAGAGTAAGATTTTTATTTTTGAATGAAAAAAGTAAAAACTTAATATCTTTCATACACATAGTTTCACTAGCACTTTTAATGTGTGATTTATATACAGCAAGATTAAAAACTGATAGCAATGTTTTATATTTTTTTTCTGTCAACCCGATGTGCAAGGTATGTAGTAGAATAAATCAGCAATACACCAATTAAAAAAATAATAGCAAAAGACTTTGGGGGACCTAGCTATATATTGTTAATTAAGATGCACACATAACAGATATTTGAGTGTGACATACGAGAATGCCCACAGTTGCTCCCTAGTTTAAGGAAAAAGAAACAACACTGTCGAGTTTTTTTTTATATACAAACCAAGAACTTTGTCCATTTTTCAAGGGCGTTGGGGGGTTTTGGAGTGCCTGCAAAGGGCACTATTACATACTTCGGAATTATCATCACCAAGTGCATCTATTTATATCGGACTATAACCAATAAATTCAAACTTATGTTTCATGATAATAATCCTAATTATCTTCCAATTGACGTTAATTCCAAGAGATACGTTTTCCTTTTCAATCTTATAAATACCTGATATATGTTGTTGCAAGCATACTATTGACCTCTATATACTAATTTTACCAGGATTTTGACAAAATCACTTAAGATTTGGAAAACCCATTGCATATATTCAATGGATTCTCAACTAGCTCAGTTTAAAATTTTTATTTTTTGCACTTTTTTGTGTTTTTTTTCACAAGTAAACTATCAACGAATCATGACATTTAAGCATCATTACTTCCCAGCTTTTCCAAATGACGATTCAGTGTTACAAAAATAGTTATGATCAAAAGAGTAATGCTAATGATTCACTTTAATCATTGAATTGATCGTGGGCCGTATTAAATATTAAAATTTAGTGTTAATTCAATAGTTATTGATGATGATAGATTTCTGAGTATCGGCCGCCATGGCAGTAAAGCCCAATACGCCCTGAAAGCCCAGAATGTGGGTTTGTTAGCCCGAAGGGAATGCCCCCAACCAGCCCACATCGAAAGCAAAGGTCTAAGGGATCACAAGCCCAAAGGGTCCAAAGGGCCAACAGCTCGACCCTGGTCCGAATCTCAGCCCATAACCTAAGGCGAGCCCTGTGGTGTCACGTGTTTCAGAGACAGGGGGACCAACTTTGATTCCTTAGAGTTACACCCTGCAATGGGCAGAAGGATGTGGTGCCGGAGAAACCAGGGGGGTCGTGGGCACAGTGGTGCCGGCAGACAGGAGGGCTTGCAGGGTAAAGGACGAAAGGTCCCCACAAGATCAAGAGAATTAGGTGGAAGAGTGGGCAAGAAACTCTAGGAAGGAGAACCATATAAATAGAACAGTAGAAGTAGGGAAGGGGGATCCATTCCCTAATCTTCCTCCGAACCTTCTTCCCCGTTCTCACACTCTCGATCCTAGATAGCTCAAGAGAGAAAGGTATCTACATTTTGTAACGGCCCAGTGCCTGTAACCCATCGATTATCACCTGAAATCAATACACTACACCAAGGAGCAAGAGTCTCCATTATAGTGGACGTAGCCCAAGTCCATCGGCAAGGGTGAACCACTTACGTTCTATGTTTACTATTTTAGATACATTAGTTTTCTCAATCCAGTTCTAAAAAAAAAACCCAACAGTATCTCCCAAGCTGGGCTTGGGCATTTATTTCCGAGACATCATCAGTTGGCGCCGTCTGTGGGAACAGTTTTCATCATTTTCTTGTGAATCTTATCTATTTGATGGTGTCTACTTGGAACATGAGTAAAGCTCCTGCCAATCCCCAAGTCCACCAAAACCTATCGGAGAACTTTCCGGCACACATAGAAGACGCCGAGGGTCATCCCCCAGCGGCGAACCTCCCTCCGCTCAATGAACTAGAGACTTACCATAGAACAACGATACAACTAATGAAACAGAACCAGGAACTGATGGAGTGGATACAGACACATCAGCTCCCTCGGTTCCCCCCAGCTCGACAAGAGCCTCCTCCTCCCCTCCCAGAAGAACATGACACCGCTCCCCCTCTCTAGGAGCGCCAAGCTCCGCCTAATGGAATTACCGAGTTCCATGAGCGCAGCCATTCTGGCGAAAATCACTGGAGGAGACATTCGGAGGAACACGACGAAGATGAAGCCCACAGCAGGGCTAGGGCCGCCTACCGAGAAGATAGGCCCTATCCCCAGGATGCCAACGACCATGCCTGGGAGCAAGAGATCCGTGAACTCCAGCGAGAGATGGGCAATATGAAAGAAGTAGTTAAAGGACGGACCCCCGATACCATGGACGCCTTGGTCCAGCAAACAGAGTCACCGTTCACTCCCAAAGTCCTCCATTTCCCTCTTCCACAAAAGTTCCGGACTCCATCGATAGAGGCGTTCGATGGAACCATCCAGTCGACCATTTGAACTCAGATAAAAATCAGATGGAGCTCCAAGGATACCCGGACCCGATTCGTTGCCGAGCTTTCGCCATCACCCTCAAAGGGTCGGCAATAGTCTGGTTCAACCGGATACGACCCGCATCAATCTCGTCCTTTAGAGAGCTGTCCATACAGTTCGTATCGCATTTCATCGGGGCAAGGACTTATAGGAAACCGTCCTACCATCTCTTGAGCGTCAAACAGGGACCCAACGAGTCCCTTCGAAGCTATGTGCAACGCTTCAACCAGGAATGCTTGAAAGTGGAAAGCATGGACGATAAGTTCGCGCTGACCACCTTCATCTCTGGGCTCGGAGTTCAATCCAAGGACCTCTTCTTCTCAATCGCAAAGAATCCTCAAGCCACCGTGGCCGAGGTACTAGCGAAAGCCAAGAAGTATATCAATGGCGAGGAGGCCCTCCGCTTGAAGGGAAGCACGGTGGCAGCCGACGAAGACAAGAAGAAGAGATGATCATAGTCCCAAGAAGGAGAAGAGACATGACCGCTCTCCAAGAAGAGACCGTTCCCCAAGGAGAGGGAGGGAACCTTCTCCTACAAGGAGAGGCAATGTCTGAGACCGCCTGGGGCCCCCTCCTCAGGAACTGCAACCGCGCTACGCCCCAACGCGGCTCCTACCCCTCGTCACCTCGATCGTACAAGTCCTCCACGAGGTGCAGAATGAGAGGTTTGTCCGGTGGCCCCCCCGGATGAAGTCTGACCCCAGCAAGCGGGATGCCACCAAATACTATGACTACCACAAGGATACAGGCCATGAAACAAACGATTGCATCCAGCTAAAAAATGAAATCGAGTACCTAATCCAGAGGGGCCACCTGCGTCGCTATGTGGCAGGAGACGGGAGAGCCGAGAATAACCAAGGGAGAGAGGCCCGAGCTGCTGCCGAACCTCCGCAGCAGCAGCAAGCTATCAGAGAGATCCGAGTCATCTCTAGAGGTTTCGCTGGAGGTGGCGAATCTAGCTCAGCTCGGAGGGCACATGCTAGGAGAGCCCGATCAGAAGACTTCCTCACAGTCCAGGTTGTAAGCAAGATACCTCGCCGGGATGTGGAGATCACCTTTTCAGATGCAGACCTAGAAGGATGCTAACACCCACATGATGACCCTTTGGTCATCAAAGCGATCATCGCAAACAAGATCGTGCATCGGGTGGTCGTCGATAACGGAAGCTCGGCGGACATCATTTTCTTATCGGCCTTCAATCAACTCGGAATAGAAAGGTCGAAATTAGAACCCGTGAAAACCTACCTCCTGGGTTTCTCAGGAGAAAGAGTCTTGCCAGTCGGTTCCATCCAGCTCGTCCTCACTGTAGGGGACCCGCCCTATCAGGTTACTGCCACCACCCGCTTCCTGGTGGTGGATGCCCCTTCTACCTACAACGTCTTGCTGGGGAGGCCATCCCTTAATTCCATCAAGGCAATACCCTCGGCATATCATTTGGTAATGAAATTCCTGACAGAAAGTGGAGTCGGAGTGGTAAGGGGAGACCAACGCCTTGCCAGGGAGTGTTACGTAGCGTCAATGCGGCAAAAGAAGATGGAATCAGTCCAGTTGGAAGACTTAGACATGAGGGATAAGATGGAAACCCGACCTACCCCCTCAGAACAGCTGGAACCAGTACAGTTGGACGAGGATCCAGAGCACATAGTCTTTGTGGGCTCCATGCTATTACCACTCATCAAGGAGAGACTCATCTCATTTCTAAAGGAGAACGTTGACGTCTTCGCCTGGAAGCAAGAAGATATGGAAGGGATAGATCCCGCGGTGATCGTCTACCGCCTTAGCGTCGATCCAAACTACAAGCCTGTGAAGCAGAAAATGAGAAGCTTCGTGCCGGACAGACAGAAAGCTATAAACGAGGAGGTGGCTAAGCTGTCACGGGCCAAAGCCATCAGAGAGGTCGATTACCCGACCTGGTTAGCCAACGTCGTCCTGGTAAAGAAGGTAAACGGAAAATGGCGACTCTGTATCGACTTCACCGACCTTAATCGAGCGTGCTCAAAAGATAGTTTTCCGCTGCCTCGGATCGACCTCATAGTCGATGCAATAGCCGGCCATGAGCTCCTGAGCTTCATGGACGCTTTCTCGGGGTATAACCAAATCTGAATGAACCCGAACGACCAAGAGAAGACCTCGTTCGTTACAGAACAGGGGATCTTTTGCTATCAGGTTATGCCATTTGGACTGAAAAACCCAGGGGCCACCTACCAGAGGTTGGTCAACAGAATGTTCCGGGAAAAGCTGGGATCGACCATGGAGGAATACATAGATGACATGCTCGTGAAATCACTCAAAGCCGAGACCCATATTCAACACCTCAGGGAGTCTTTTGAAATTATGCGGAAATACTGGATGAAGCTGAACCCGGAAAAATGTGCCTTCGGAGTGTCGGCTGGAAAATTCTTGGGTTTCATAGTTAACAGTAGAGGCATCGAGGCAAACCCGGAGAAGGTTAGGGCAGTCCTCGAAATGAAACCCCTCACTACCACGCGAGAAATACAATGCCTGACTGGAAGAATAGCGGCGCTCAACCGATTCATATCGCGCTCCAGCGATAAGTGTCAGCTATTCTTCAAGGTCCTGAAGGCGGCCTTTCGGTGGGATGAAAAATGTAAAGAGGCTTTCCAAGCCCTGAAGGTCTACTTGGCATCCACACCAGTACTGGTAAGCCCTCAAGAGGGAGAAGTCCTGACCCTTTACCTGGCTGTATCAGACTTCTCGGTCAGCGCAGCGTTAGTCAGAGACAAGGACCGGGTCCAACTACCTGTTTACTTCTGTAGTAAAGCCCTTTGAGGCGCCGAAGAGAGATACCCGAAGATGGAGAAGCTCGTGCTAGCTCTCCTGGTCGCGGCTCGGAGATTGAGACCGTACTTTCAGGCTCACACCATCGAGGTTCCAACAGACCAGCCAATGAGGTAGGTCCTGCATAAGCTAGAAGCCTCTGGAAGGTTGGTAAAGTGGGCAATGGAACTTAGCGAGTTCGATATCAAGTTCAAACCCAGGACCGCGATCAAGGGGCAAATCCTAGCGGATTTTCTCGCCGAGTTTACCTCTCCACCTGAGGAGAACGAGGAAAGCCAAGACTATGTTCCTGACGTGCCAACCTGGAAATTATACGTGGACGGCGCATCCAACGCCCAAGGAAGCGAGGTCGGGCTCATCCTAACTTCACCAGAAGGGTATGATCTGGAGTATGCCTTAAGATTTGATTTTCAAGCATCCAACAACGAAGTCGAATATGAAGCCCTTATAGCCGGTCTAAACCTGACCCTATTGATGGAAGCTTAGCAGATCGTGGTGCACAGCGACTCGCAACTGGTGGTTAGGCAAGTCGAAGAAGAATATGCCGCCAGAGACGGGAAGATGGCGCTCTACCTGACAGAAGTGCAAAAACTGCTGAGAAAGTTTATCTCGGCCAAGCTAGTCCAAGTCCCACGAGAAGCTAATTCTCGGGCCGATGCCTTTGTCAAGTTGGCTACTACTGCCAACCATGACCTACCGGGGCAGACGCCCGTCGAAATCTTAGCACGACCCAGCGTACAGCTTGACGATGAACTAGCCGGAGGAGATCAGGCCATGCCAGTCGAGGAAGGCGCTTCATGAATGGACCCCATTGCATCCTTTCTACAGAACGGGATACTGCCAGACGAACCAAAGGATGCCTCCAAGCTAAGATCCAGAGCGGCAAGGTTCACACTGATCCAAGGTAACCTATACAAAAGAGGTTTTTCTTTTCCCTTAATGAAATGTGTGACAAGGACGGAAGCAGATTACATCCTAAGAGAAATCCATGAAGGCATGTGCGGCAACTACATTGGTGCAAAAATCTTGGCTAGCAAAGGCCTTACGGCAGGGATATTTCTGGCTAACCATGTCCAAAGATGCCAAAGAAATAGTGAAAAGATGCCAAGCCTGTCAGATCCACGGGAACCTGCCCGCTCGAGCTTCTCACCCCAGTGGTCAGCCCTTGGCCTTTTCAACAATGGGGCTTGGATATCTTGGGGCCCCTACCAATAGGAGTTGGACAGTGCAAATTCGTCGTGGTCGCAGTGGATTACTTCACTAAATGGGCGGAAGCCGAGCCTCTAGCCAAAATCACAGCGCAGAAAGTCAAGAACTTCGTCTGGAAGTCCATAGTCTGCCGCTTCGGCGTCCCCAGAGCATTGGTTTCCGATAACAGGAAACAGTTTGATAATCCGATGTTCACAAATTTTTGTAGCGAACTAGGAATCAAAAACTTCTTCTCGGCACCTGCCCACCCGCAGTCTAATGGGCAGGCCGAGGTAACCATCCGAACTATCAAGCTAGCGCTGAAGACCAAGTTGGAAGCATCTAAGTCCCAATGGGTAGATTACCTCCTCGCAGTATTGTGGGCATACCGAACAACTACTCGAACTGCAACTGGGGAAACCCCATTCAGCCTAGCATATGGGACAGAGGCCATGGCTCCCGTTGAGATAGGCGTGTCCTCCGCAAGAGCTGAACTTTTCAATCCGACACAGAATGAAAGGTCCCTACTGGTAAACCTCGACCTCCTGGACGAAAAGAGAGACGAGGCACTGCAGCGAATCTCCTCCTATCAAAGGAGCACGGCGAGGTACTACAATAAGCGAGTAAGAAGAAGGGGTTTCAAACTAGGTGATCTAGTGTTGAAAAAGCTACTCCCAGCCAGAAAGGATCCAGCCCATGGTAAACTGGGACCAAATTGGGAAGGACCATACGTTGTAAAGAGGATCGTCTGACCTGGCAACTACGAGCTGCAAACGGAGGAAGGCAGAGACCTACAACATTCGTGGAACGCAGACCACCTGAAACGCTACTACCAATAGAATTTCCCATGAAGGACGAAGAGGATTATTGTAAAAAGACCATGTCTTATCAATGAAAGTTCCAAAAAGTTTCCAAAAATTTTGTTTTATACAGAAGCAATAAGGCTTTTCAGCCTAAGGGCTCGAAAGCTCAATAGCTCGCAAGCTCAGCCGTAGCAAGGCTTTTCAACCTAAGAGCTCGTAAGCTCAGAAGCAACAAGACTTTTCAGCCTAAGAGCTCGAAAGCTCAAGAGCTCATAAGCTCAGCTGCAGCAAGGCTTTTCAGCCTAAGAGCTCGTAAGCTCAGAAGCAACAAGGCTTTTCAGCCTAAGAGCTCGAAAGCTCAAGAGCTCGTAAGCTCAGCAGCAGCAAGACTTTTCAGCCAAAGAGCTCGTAAGCTCAGAAGCAACAAGGCTTTTCAGCCTAAGAGCTCGTAAGCTCAGCAGCAGCAAGACTTTTCAGCCTAAGAGCTCGTAAGCTCAGAAGCAACAAGGCTTTTCAGCCTAAGAGCTCGAAAGCTCAAGAGCTCGTAAGCTCAGCAGCAGCAATGCTTTTCAGCCTAAGAGCTCGTAAGCTCAGAAGCAACATGGCTTTTCCGCCTAAGAGCTCGTAAGCTTAGAAGCAACAAAGTTTTTCAGCCTAAGAGCTCGTAAGCTCAGCAGCAGCAAGACTTTTCAACCTAAGAGCTCGTAAGCTCAGAAGCAACAAGGCTTTTCAGCCTAAGAGCTCGTAAGCTCAGCAGCAGCAAGGCTTTTCAGCCTAAGAGCTCATAAGCTCAGAAGCAACAAGAATTTTCAGCCTGAGAGCTCGAAAGCTCAAGAGCTCGTAAGCTCAGCAGCAGCAATGCTTTTCAGCCTAAGAGCTCGTAAGCTCAGAAGCAACAAGGCTTTTCAGCCTCAAAGCTCGAAAGCTCAAGAGCTCGTAAGCTCAGCAGTAGCAATACTTTTCAGCCTAAGAGCTCGTAAGCTCAGCAGCAGCAAGACTTTTCAGCCTAAGAGCTCGTAAGCTCAGCTGCAGCGAGGCTTTTCAGCTTAAGAGCTCGTAAGCTCAAGAGCTCATAAGCTTGGAAGCAGCAAGGCTCGGAACTAAAAAAGTCTGCAGCCTGAAAGCTTGCCAGCTCGACAGATGGTCGGTTCGACAAAGCCAGGTTTTCCTATGCAAAGGATAACTACATCCTGGGCAAACAAAAAATATACAACTTGAGAACAAAACGCCATCGGCGAAGAATTTCATTGCAACACAGGCAAAAATCCAAAATTCAAAATACAGATACGCCAACCAAGACAAAGAAGAATCACGCAACAAGTACATAGAAGAAACATCCACCGGCACATCACAAGCCTCCCCCTCCTCCCAAGTCCCGCTCAGCAGCAACTCCTTTCAGCTTACGGTCTCCCTTCTCCAACTGGGCATTGACAGCTCGAAGGAGAGAATTCTCCTCTCTTAGTGCATCCTTCTCAACCTCAACTTCAGTAAGCCGCCTCAAAAGGGCCTCCACCACAGCGTCTTGAGAAGGAAGCAGCTGGGATTCTGAGCCGCTCCTTGGCCTCTTTCTGTTGGGAGGGGCCTCGTCAGGCTCGGAGCAAGAGGTGGCCTTGTCAGACTCGGAAGAAGAAGTGTCGGTCTCGGGGAAGGAGGAGGGCGCATATATAACCCTGCTCGAACTACCCCCTATGTTAAATTCAACTAGATTCTAAGGGGTAAGGAGATCAGAGAAACAGATCGGTGCGGCCTGCTCCATAAGGCTAATCTCCAGCTCCTCGACGGGTGTAAGGTTAGGGCCACCTACGGCACAAACAGGGTCAGTCCAACATAAAAAAATGGTTCAATGGAAATCGGGAAAAATTTTCACTTACATAGCTCGATCACGAAAACTCCTCCAAGTGCGGGGAACCCGAACAAGATAGTTCTCTCTCACTGTGGATTCCCACAAGTCCCCAGAGACAAAAAAGAAGTGCTGAGTCCAGCCTTTGGAGGAGTTAGGGAGACCTGGGATCAAGAGAGGTTGACGACATGGTCTCCAAGTGAAAGTACTAAAAATGGGAGGGAAATCGAACGACAGCCTAAAGAAGTAAAGAAATTGCCCCACAGTAGGGAAGTCGTCGAAACCTTAAAGGCGCTAGAAAATGAAGAAGCTTACCAAAGCGGCCCAACCCTGAGGGGAAAGGCGAGAAGGGCATAACCCATAGTAGGAGAGGACCCAGGCAAAGTCCTGGTGTATTGGGAAGCGAAGGCCCATTTCGAATGAACCTTCAAAGAACGAGACTTCCCGACGGGAAGAAAGACTGTAGGGCTCATCCAGGGTGGGGGCCCTGATCGCAAGGCCCTCAGGAAAATCGTATTGCCTCCCTATTTCCCCCACGTTCGCAGCACTAAGCAGAGAAGGGAGAAAGAACAGGGAATTCCAAGATCCATCTAGAGCCTCTCGAGCCCGTAGTTTAAAGAGCGGAGAAGAAGAAGGAGCCATGAATTTGCAAGGACGGAAGGAGTGAAGAACAAGATGCAAAGGAATTGCCAAGGGCAATGAAAGAAGTTCTAAGCACTGGGAAATAAATAGGCATGCAGCAGCGACGAAGTGACTCCTGGTTTTCCGCAATCATGGCAGCATTAATAATAACGGAGCGGGGTAGGTGGAAGTTCGCTTGAGTAACCGCTTCATGTACTTTGCAAAAAGCGAACAGTCACACAGGATAAGGAAAAATGGAGCCTAACCCAAGCAAAAGACGCTCTGACCATAAAGCACGGATCGCCGGAAAAGCAGCATAAATGAAGCCCTTACTCCAAACAGACCAAGGCCTCTTCGGAGTAGGGGGCAAGGGAATATAGCACCAGCAACCAACAAGTACACCACCACAGAAAGAAAGAAGGAAAAGTTCCATTAAAAAATGAGAAGTTCCATTACAAAAAATGTCTACATGTAAAAAAAAAAAAAAAAAACAAAACCAACGAGAAAAGAGAAGTCAGTAATAAAAATCCTGGTACTCAATGCTGATCTGCAGGAGGAGCAGGAGGAGTAACGTCGGGAGCACCACCACCTGGAGAGACATCAAACCTCAGCTGAAAATTGCTCGAGATCCAAGTCGGGGAACATCTCCATCGCCTGGTTAGCAAAGTTAAAGAATCCATCCACAAAAGCATTAGCTGCCTCCAACCTAGCCTTCTCAATATCTTTTCGCTAGTCCTCTACGAGCTGGCGTTCGGCAGCTAAGGATTTATTCAGCTCAGAAATAACGGCTCGGGATTCTTTCAGTTGATCCTCCAGCAGAGAACGGGTAACAGCAGCGTTCAGCAGGTCCTCCTTCTGGGCATCACAATCCTCTCTTGAACGAGCCAGCTCATCCCTAAGGGATACCTCAGCTGTGGTGCTGGCGATCAACTGCTTGATGGTTTGAGCCCGCTGCTCAAGGACCTGCTCCAACTCTCTCTCAGTAGCCAGGCCCCAGCTCAAGAGCTCGGATCCGCGCTGACGAGCCTCAAGGACCTCAGCAGCCCTCCTCTAGACATTATCCCTCAGCATAAAAATTTCTCTCCCAAGTGCACAGACATGTGTCGCAGACTGAAAACGAAAAGAACGTTATAAGATGCCAAGAAGGAAGAAACAAAGGGAAAAACAGGACGTACCTCAAGGAGGGCATGAAGCGCGTCACGGCTTCGAACATGGAAAGGGAGGTCTACAGAGCAACGCAGGTCAGCTCGCGGGATCAATTCCATCAGCGAGCGACTGCTCAAGCTCACGTACCAGAGTAGACCGGCCTCCGAATCAGCGATAGGGGTCTCGGGGGCACGAGCCGAGCTGGGGCTAGCTGCAGCAATTAGTGAGGTGCCTCGCCGAACTAGCCCTCCCACAGGGTCGATCACAATAGTACCCGCAAGTGGCCTCACTAACGTCAAGCTCTGATCGCAACATCGGGGCCTCGGCTGTAGAGACAGGGACCTCAACTACGGGGACAGGAGCCTCGGTAACAGGAACGGGAACCTCATCAGTAGAACTACCTTCTCCCAATATGGCCCTCTTCGCCGGAGGCTCTAGGCTCCTACCCCGTCTTCTCTCATCCACACGCTCCATGATCATGTGACGTTGAGTAACCAGGTAAGAAGGGACTACACAAACAAAATCAGAAACTCAGCAAGATTTCGAACAAAGGAACAGAAAAATAAAAAGACATCAGATACTCACGGCCGCCTGATGCCGAGGACACCCCGGGATGCATCAGCTCAAGATAAGAAAAAGGGAGACGAGCCCGCGCTTGGTCGACCCGAGCCGACTCCGTGGCAATAAGAGGCGGGAGTTCTCTTACAAACAGGAACAAGCAATGTCGTTAGTACACGAGAACAAGCATCAACAAGCACAAAAGCAAGAACTTACTTAGATTCCTGCGCCGTCCCCAGGCTGTAGGAACTCTGACAGACGCCGAAAATTGGGAACCAAACTCCCAGCCATCTCCAGAAACGAAGAAATATCTCCTCGTCCACCCTTCGGGGCTCGGCAGGAGATCCCGGATGGATATTTCTCCTCCTCGCCTAGGGACGAAGTGGTAGAACTCAGATACTTCCTCGGGGCGGAAAAAATAAAGAAATTCCGTCACGTTGGCCCTAGCCTGGGGGAACAACCTCCCCCACGCAGCGGTGAAGGCCAGTAACACCGCCCAACCGGATGGAAGAAGCATGGCGAGGCAGAAGTTAAAGAAATGCAGGATTTCTCGTATCAAACCAGGAAGAGGAAACCGAAGCCCTAACAAGAAGGGGGTCTCGAAGAAACAAGCTTCATCACGAACCGGGCTATGAAACCTACGCAAGCCGGCAGGGCGCACGACCACACCAGGGAAAAACTCGAAGCGCCTGGCAAGAAGTTGAGCCTCGTCCTCGTTGATTTTGCTAACTTCGGCGTTAGCAAAGATTCGCTCCATAACGTCAAATGGAGAAGAGGGAGTAGCCATGAATGCAAAAATCGAACTGAGTTTCTTAGAAGCAACGGGAAAAAGGAAGTGTGTCACAGCAGAAAGCAAAAAACTCCTAATATGATCACAACAGGGCAATCATTCCCCGGGAGGCCTATTTATAGGCGTTACAAGACAGGCTTTGTCACTGTCGCCGGATGCAGTTAATGCACGTCCCTCGCAATTAATAAGGGGGACACGTGGCATCATGGGGGCTTCTTGGGCACCACGATCGAAGGATCACTAACCCCACTGACGGCACACGTTCTCAAACGAACGAAACCGTCGAGTCTGCAGTACAAGAAAAATAACAGAAAAAGACCAAAACAACCCCAAGGAGTCCAAACGACTCGAAGAAGAAAACGCAAAGGTCAGCCTGATTCAGATCAGCTCGGTTAAAGGAAAAGGTCAGCCTGATTCAGATCAGCTCGGTTAAGGAAAAAGTCAGCCTGATTCAGATCAGCTCGGTTAAGGAAAAAATCAGCCTAAGTTATCTACGACCGCTACCTGAAGACAACATGAGGCTCCGAACTGAGCCACAAAGACCGACGATGGAGTCTACAGTGAAGTATTACAAGACAAAACTATCAAAGGGAAAATCAGCAAGTGTTCTCATTTCAGCGTCTGAAAAAGGTGCAACGAAACATTACAAAATGGGAAAAACCACTAGAAAAGTTACAGGCATAGAACCAAAACATCAGGAAAATCGCACATCGGCCTCAAGAGATAATCTCTTTGTCACCACCAACTCCTCCACTAGAAGCCCCTGTCGATGTACCTAACTCCCCCGCCACTGCCACCGCGGGATCAAATGCCTCCTCAGTACCAGGCGCCACACCCTCTTCAGGACCAGGAGTCTCGACCTCCTCAACCACCACTGTCGCCTTCTTGAAACCAAGCAGGGGTACGAAGGGATCCAAATCAAGGTCAGGATAAGCCTCCTCAAGTTGTTCCTGAAGATTCAGAAACCCCTTCACAAAGGCAGATGCGCTATCTCTCTCAAGCTGCGAAACTTGGGTCCGCAGAGATAGCAACTCAGAGTCCTTAGCCACCAAATCAGCATCTTTGCCTTTGAGCTTGTCGTCCTTGTCCTTCACCTGTGAGTCCATGAGCTTGATGTAGTCTTGATGAAGGGCGTCCATCTCGTCGTTAATCCTCTTCAGCTCAGTGGCCTCCACAGAGAGAATCTTCACCTTCTCCTCAGCGGCCTCTTTGCTCACCAACACGGCGTCCAGTGACTCCTTCGCCTTCAAGAGCTCCTGCTCATAGTGAAACTCCAACATCTTCATGCAGGCGAACGACTGAGAAAAAGAGAGCACAATCAGTGCAAAGGAGACCCGTGAAAACCTCAGCAAAAAGAAACACCGGAGGAGGAGAAGAGTTAATACAGAAAATACCTCGGCCATCCCCCGGATAGCACTGTGCACCTTCTTGTTGAAAGGAACCTACATGGCCCTCCTGGGATCCGACGTAGAAACCAGCTCAGACAAAGCGGCAACGGCGACCTCGGGGTCATAAAGGAAGCCGTCCCCTTGCTCCTTGGACAAAGAGGGAGCGGGATCCACCTTTTCGCCTTCCTGAGAGGCAGAGCGAAGAGGAGCTGCCGGGATCTCGGACCGTCCTTTCGGAGCCCCCTCGGTTGAAGACTTGCCCTGAAATGTTTCAAGGGGGAGCGAGGGGGGAGCCGCAACTCCATGAGAAGGAGGATCCTCTTTCTTTTGCCCAGAAGAAACAGGCTAAGGCCTGGATACCGATGTTTCATTGGATGACGACGGCAAGCCCTTCACCAGCTTCCTTTTCTTTCTCGAATTCTCGGTATTCGAGAACATCGCCATTATCAAGTCTTGATTCATGGGCTCGGGCTTGGAAGCAGGGGACGATGCCGGTACGAGAGCTTGCTCAGCGGGAGGCCCAAGCTCGTAGCTAGCTAGATTCTCGTCGGTCACTAGGTCGAAGAATGAATGCAACCCCAAGGCCTCGGCCCTTGCGACTCTAGCTGCCTCCTCAACCCCAAGGACAGGACGATAATCTGCAAACAAGAAGTTAAGTAAGTTAGTAAAGGAGAAATAGCAAAGAAATATAGCCGAATTGAAGAGACTTACTTATATTCCTTGGAGCTCCCCAAAACCTGGGAATGAGGGGGACGTCCCCAGCTTCCCCAGACAGCTCCTAGGAGTCACCTCTAACGAAGAAAACCCTAGTTTTCCACCCCTTGTTGGAAGAGGGGAGCCCGGAAACTAGGTTCCTCGCCTTGACCCTTTTCGCAAAATACAGGAAACCCGCGGAAGGGGAAAACTTAATCTGGAAAAGAGAGGCAAACTCATTGATGGAGGGATGAGAGTCGTTCCCACTCTTAAACCAATGAACAAGGAACCCGGTCAGGAGGCCCCAACCATTTGGAGAAAGCCGGGCGCGATAAATGTTATAAAACCCAAGAACAATTCGGATGAAAGGATGAATAGGGAACCGCAGACCAGCACGGAAAGCAAATTCGTAGAAACAGACTAGCCCAGGAATAGAAGAATTACACCTCTCGTGTCCCTCAGGAGAATGTAAGAGAATGGAGTCGGTAAAATGATACTCCCGTCTCAGCTCATCTAAATCTTCGTCACTGAGACAACTGGGAGTCGCTTCCGCACAACAGGCCAGGTCGGCTTGGTCCCGAAGGACTCTCTTCTTGGGAGTTGGGGGAGGGGTCGGTTTGGATTTCCTCGTCTTTGACGGAACAAAAGAAGCGCGGGTAAAGATGAGAGAGGACGAGCTTCTTCTAAAGGGGCTGAAGCGGAAACTCTAAGGGCGGATCCAGAGGCCGCCTTGTCAGCAGAAGAAGAACCACCGCTCGAAGAACCTGAGGTACTTCCCTCAACCTCCTCGCCTACCTGGTTCTCGGAATCTGACTCGGAGGAGGAAACAACGTACTTTCCCATCAAAGGTCCAGGACGCAAACTAGAATGGAGGGAAGGCAAATGTAAAGCACAATCCGTCAGAAATGGAAGTCTCAGACACCAACCTCGAAGGAAGGACACCCTAAGCGAAGTAAGATGATCCACAAAACGCGTAAGGGGGGGAAAGGTCGTCGGAATGGCTCCTAAAATAGCTAAATCTCCATATCAAGAAGCGGAACCCGAAGCCACACCAAGCAGGGTTGAAGGGATCCAAGTCGAGCAAGAATAAAGAAGAGAGGAGAAACGTACCTAGTAAAGGCGCTAGATGCAGAAAGGAACTAGGAGCGCAGAAACCTAAGAATCGCCCGAAAGTCTGGAACGAGACGCCTCAGAAGCCAAAGGAAGAAAAAGAGACGCAAGGAGAAGATTCAAAAAACGTAAGAGTAAAGCTGGCATGGGGATTTCCCTCTTTTTTATACAAAGCATTTAATGTCCTGACAGGCAAGCGTCAGGACGTGTCGTAGAAGCCGTATCGTCGGGTTCAGCCGATGGTGACACGTATACAAGCCGTCCCATCATAACCGACACATGCCAAAACAGCTCAAACTAGTGCAAAAGCTGACTAACCGCACATCCCCGCCACGTATGGAGACAATGAAGAAATCAAAAAAGACAATTCCAAACCCCAGGTCAGAGAAGACATCATTCTCGTGACCAGGGGCTGGGGAGCAACTGATGAGGATAGATTTATGAGTATAGGCCGCCATTGTAGCAAAGCCCAGTACGCCCTGAAAGCCCAGAATGTGGGTTTGTTAGCCCGAAGGGAATGCCCCCAACCAGCCCACATCGAAAGCAAAGGTCTAAGGGACCAAAAGCCCAAAGGGTCCAAAGGGCCAACAGCCCGGCCCTGGTCCGAATCTCAGCCCACAACCTAAGGTGAGCCCTGTAGCGCCACGTGTTCCAGAGATAGGGGGACCAACTCTGATTCCTCAGAGTTACACCATGCAATGGGCAGAAGGAAGTGGTGTCGGAGAAACCAGGGGGTTCGTGGGCACAGTGGCGTCGGCAGACAAGAGGGCTTGCAGGGTAAATGACGAAAGGTCCCCACAAAATCAAGAGAATTAGGTAGAAGAGTGGGCAAGAAACCCTAGGAAGGAGAACCATATAAATAGAACAGTAGAAGCAGGGAAGGGGGATCCACTCCCTAATCTTCCTCCGAACCTTCTTCCCCGTTCTCACACTCTCGATCCTAGATAGCTCAAGAGAGAAAGGTATCTACATTTTGTAACGGCCCAGTGCCTGTAACCCACCGATTATCACCTGAAATCAATACACTATACCAAGGAGCAAGAGTCTCCATTATAGTAGACGTAGCCCAAGACCATCGGCAAGGGTGAACCACTTACGTTCTGTGTTTACTATTTTAGATACATTAGTTTTCTCAATCCAGTTCTAAAAAAAAACCCAACAGTATTTATTTCCGAGACATCATCAGTTGGCGCCGTCTGTGGGAACGGTTTTCATCGTTTTCTTGTGAATCTTATCTATTTGATGGTCTCTACTCGGAACATGAGTAAAGCTCCCGTCAATCCCCAAGTCCACCAAAACCTACCGGAGAACTTTCCGGCA
The DNA here is from genome assembly GCA_951799425.1 of Ilex aquifolium. NCBI lineage: Eukaryota > Viridiplantae > Streptophyta > Magnoliopsida > Aquifoliales > Aquifoliaceae > Ilex > Ilex aquifolium. Next base: position 25,281,141 of record OX637399.1, read on the forward strand.
CACATAGAAGACGCCGAGGGTCATCCCCCAGCGGCGAACCTCCCTCCGCTCAATGAACTAGAGACTTACCATAGAACAACGATACAACTAATGAAACAGAACCAGGAACTGATGGAGTGGATACAGACACATCAGCTCCCTCGGTTCCCCCCAGCTCGACAAGAGCCTCCTCCTCCCCTCCCAGAAGAACATGACACCGCTCCCCCTCTCCAGGAGCGCCAAGCTCCGTCTAATGGAATTATCGAGTTCCATTAGCGCAGCCATTCTGGCGAAAATCACCGGAGGAGACATCCGGAGGAACACGACGAAGATGAAGCCCACAGCAGGGCTAGGGCCGCCTACCAAGAAGATAGGTAATCTACCCATTGGGACTTAGATGCTTCCAACCTGGTCTTCAGCACTAGCTTGATAGTTCGGATGGTTAACTCGGCCTGCCCATTAGACTGCGGGTGGGCAGGTGCCGATGAGAAGTTTTTGATTCCTAGTTCGCTACAAAAATTCGTGAACATCGGATTATCAAACTGTTTCCCGTTATCGGAAACCAATGCTCTGGGGACGCCGAAGCGGCATACTATGGACTACCAGACGAAGTTCTTGATTTTCTGCTCTGTGATTTTGGCTAGAGGCTCGGCTTCAGCCCATTAACTCGTTTTAACCCATTAACTCGTTTAATTTTGTGTTCGACCTATTAATTTCGTATTCGGTTCGTGTCGTGTCAAAAATTGACAACCTTAAACACGAGGATCATAATTAGGAAGATGCTTATGTCTTTATAATCAACATATATCTTATGTATGATAACCAAGGCCCAAACGATGTTAGCATGAAGCATCGAGGAGGGAAACCCAAGATGAGAAATTCAGCATTGAAGTGAAAGAAAAAAAAAATTTGTTTAAGATTCATCATTTACGTGCCAAAAAGTTCTTCACAACATAAATTGTGAAAAAGAAAATTACAAAAACAACTTTTGTTTCCATATATGGTTCATTAACTTTAAAATGCAAATGCCCCTTACTCCATTGAAGTGTACACTTCTTAAACCAAACAAATCAATTTAATTTGCCAGCATCAAAGTTTGCATACCAAGTTGCATGTAGGACACAGTGATAAACTGCGATAGATTGCATATTTGGGGAAAAAAATTAGTTATCGTTGTGCTTGTGTTTGATAGAAATTTCACTTGTACACATAGAATGTTACTTTTTTTCCTTCCATTTCTATTACAGAACCTTTGGGTTGGAACTTGTGTGATGCTTGAAAAGTATATTTAAATATTTTTTGCATTCTCGGAATGATAAGTTGATGTTACTGTCACCTGATAGTTACAAGGGATAATAACAATCTTAAAGTGCTTGCCAGAGTAATGACCTCATTATGTGGATCCCGTATAGGCATCAAATGTAAGAGTTTAGAAGGCTCTAAGGAACAAATGACAAAGGCACAAAAATGTTCCAATCTTTGATCCTTAAGAATCCATCTCCCCTTGAGTTTTGGACTTCTCCTATATGTGGGAGAGTTCTGAGTAGTTGGTGCCGTCAAACCACTGAATGCAAGACTTAAATTCTTTAGTTAGATGATTAGATCGCAAGCTTATTATTATATAATATATTTTAGAAAAATAGGTTAATTCTAAGAATCTTATTTGATATTATACAGGAACATCATTAACAATACAAAATCTTATGATAGCGTGTAACCCAAATGGAATCAAATTTCACACCCATAAACTATTGTACATACCAATCAACATAAGGCATAAATTCAGTCTAAAAGGTGTGTGTGTGTGTATGCGTGTGTGTGTGTGTGTGTGAGAGAGAGAGAGAGAGAGAGAGAGAGAGAGAGAGAAGTATATGCAATGAAGTGAAGGAAGTCATAATATGAAATTCTTGAAATTTCACTTTTTGCAGATCAACAATCATTAGAGATTGAATAGAATATATTAAGCTTACAAGTTCAGGAGTTTGAAGAGGAAGAATATGAAGAGATGAATTTAAAGTATTACTAAACTTTTTAATGCATGTAGATTGAATGTGAATATTTAATGCATTCAATGACATCCTTTGGATTTTGCCAATTGAACATGCCTGTATTATTAGTGTTAGAATATCAAAAGTTTACTTGGTTATTATTACCACAGTTACCAATCAGATATTTACTTTGTTATGATGGCATATTCTTTGTATTGTTTGATGGTAAAGGTGGAAAAAAATATTTTTCAAGTACTTTGCTATTTTAAAGTAGTATAGATATTATCACTTTTTGGGCTAAGTTACAATTTTTTATGTAAGGTTACAACTTTTAGGAGGTAAAATTACCATTTTTTAGGGGTAATGCTACCACTTGTAGGGGTAAGGAACCACTATTTTAGGGTAAATTAAATCTTTTGGGATAATTTCACCACCTTTGGGGGTAAGTTATCACATTTTAGAGTATAAGTTACCACATTTTGGGTTAGATTACTATTTTTTAGGAGTAAGGTTACCACTTTACGGGGCTACATTACTACTTTTTAAGTTAGGTTACCACTTTTTGGGAGAAGATTATCACTTTTGGGGGTTCGTTATCACTTTTTGTGGCTAAGGAATTAGGAATAAGTTCCCCACCCTTTGAATTATATTATTACTTTTTTGGGCTAAGGTTACACTTTTTTAGGTATTACTAGGTACCACTTTTCAAGTACATGACCAGTCATGGTTTATCATGATCAATCTTGATTTGGCTAAATATGTTAATGATATTTTTATCCCTAAAGTATAGAAGTTTTGATAATTTGGTCCCTTAAGTATCAGTTTTGTCAATTTTATCTTTAAATAATTTAATTAACATGCAAGTAGCAAATTGACATCACATTAACACAGAGCTTAGGTCACATGACTGAACATCAGGAGGTCATCGACAAAGGAGAGATGGCTGAGCTTGATCTTTTTGCACCTCCAATGGTACTTGAAAGGTTGGAGAGAGATATTTCTTTGGACAACAAGTGTTAGCACTTCCATTGCAATAATAAACAGGTAGGGGGACAAGGGGTCCCCTTGCCTAACTCCCTTCTTGCTTGGAAAGTAGCCAAGAAGCTCACCATTAATATTAACAGAGAACCTAGGAGAGGAAATACAAGCTTGGATCCAATTTCTCATTATGCTAAGAAAGTTAAAGGCTTCTAATGTCTCCATCAGGAAGCTCCAGTCCAGATTGTCAAAAGCTTTCATAAGATCAATCTTAATGGCACATTTGGGGGAGCCTCTGTCATTATGGTAGTTTCTTAATAGCTCTTGTGCAAAGAGAATGTTATCCCCAATATTTCTTCCATGAATAAATGCAGCTTGGTTAGGACTGATGATCTCAGGAAGAGTTCTTTTAATTCTGGAAGCAATGATTTTAGAGATGACCTTATAAATAGTGTTGCAGCAAGAGATAGGCTTGAACTCACTCATAGTGCTTGGATTAGGAACCATAGGAACAAGGGCCAAGACGGTAGAATTAAACTCTTTTATAGAAGCTTACCTGTAGCAAAAAATTCCTTGATGCCAGCACAGACAAGATTCCTTATAACTGACCAGGCTTTTTTAAAGAAATACGCATTGTATCCATCAGGTCCTAGAGCTTTCTGATCTTTTAAGGAGAAGAGAGTTTTCCTGATTTCTTCATTGGTAACCACCTGACACATTTCAGCAGCCTGTTCATCAGAGAGTCTTTTTTGCATCACTTCAGAAAAAATTTCTTTTCTTTCACTGGTTGAATAAGCTTGGCTAGTTGAACCCAAAAGGTTTTGGTAGAGGTTAACAGCTTCATTCTTAACCGCCAGCTTACCATCAGCAGCAGAGCCATCACTTATACTCAGAGATAGGATCTTCTTTTTGTTTCTCTTGTTAACCATGGATTTAAAGAAAAGAAAAGTATTCTGATCCCCTTCTTTTAACCATTGAATCCTTGATTTTTGTTTGAGTATAATCTCTTCATTCCTAGTAGCAGTTAGGTACATTGAGAGGAGGTGTTTCTCTTCCAATCTCAAGTTGGAGTCAGTGTGATTGTTATCTAGTTTGGCTTGACACATTTCAAGAGCCATTTTAGCCTCAATAACCTTTGTAGATGTCTCCCCCATTTCTTTGCTTTTACCTTTGAGTAATTCCTTTAGTCTTTTGAGCTTGCAACATAATTGAAATTGGAGTGATCCATTGTCCCAGACACCCCAAGCTTGATTAACCAACTCAAGGAAGTCACCTCTATCAGCCAGATGATTAAAAAACTTGAAAGGAGTCTTTCTCCTCTTGATTTCTTCTCCAATTTTAACAACAACAGGGTTATGGTCTGAGACACCTGGAGCTAAGAACTCAACATTTGACTGTTGGATTTTGCTGTTCCAAGCCTCATTAACCAGAGCTCTATCAAGTTTTCTTGAAATGTTGCGTTCCACAATTCTCAAATTAAACCAAGTACATTGAAACCCATTGTATCTCAAGTCAACTAACTCAGCATCTTGCAAACAAGTATCAAAATCCTCCATGGAACTAGTCCATCTCCCTGAACAACCCCTAGTTTCCTGAAGACTTCTAAAAGTATTAAAATCTCCAAGGATCAACCATAGTTCAGAACAAAAAATTCCTGCATGATATCTAAGATTCCTCCATAGATCCCTTCTATCATGCTTTTCATTAGATGCATAAACAATAGAAATAAAGAAAATCATATTACTGTCAGCATGCTGCGCATAAAAATGTATAATCTGTTCTGTCTCAGATATTTTACTAACATTCAAATTATTGGGATTCCACCCCACCCAAATCCTACCCAATGTGTGGCAGTTATAGTTATCCACATAGCTCCAGTTCCTGAACACTTGTCTCATAATGAAGCTTTTATTAATGGGTCTTACCCTCGTTTCCAAAATGCCAACAAAATCCAGCTGATTAACATCAATAAACTTCCTCATTTCTTCTTGTCTAGAGGCTTTATTTAGCACTCTAGTATTCCTGCATGCAACTTTTATCATTGTAATAGTGCTTGGCTGAGCTTAAGGTGCTCAATTCCCTTATGTTTGCCCTGCTCAGAGTCTTTTTGGTGTTGCCCAATGTTGTGTTGCTAATATTAGCCTCTGGTCTTCAATAATGCAAGCTTTTTCCTTTGATTTTCCACAGATAGAAGACTATTGGGGAGAAATTTTAACAATTAACTGTCCTTCTTCTATTTCTAAACCAAAAAATTTGTTGAAAGAGGGAAGCAAGACATTACAGTCAGCATGTGGAGAAGCAAATGAGTTTATAGAGGTTACCATATTGTCAACAAGTTGTGTGGTATTCAGAAGCTCATTAGCTGGATTTGCAGAAATGGGGGGAGCCTTTGGAGTAGAGCATTCAGCTAACTGAGTGGAGGTTGGAACCTTGGTTTGAACTAGCTCCACATCCGACATATCAATGACAATGGTTTCAATTACAACTTTCCCTTTGTCTTGGTTAACCTTTTGCTGCAGTACCTCTTTAGGCTTCTAACCATTGTTAATGTTCATTCTGGGGTAATTAGCTTCACTGTGCCCAAAAATATTGCAGGCAGAGTAGACCTTGGGCCTCCATTGGTACTCCACTTTTATTTCAACCATACCTGATTTACCCTCTTTATCCAATTGCAGATCAAAGGACTCCACCAATTTAGTATGAGCCTTTACTTCAACACAGACTCTAGCGATGAAGATCCGCTTTTTACTAACTATTAGAGAATCAGCATGCAGTGGCTTTCCAACTGTACTGGCAATGTAGCTTAATCCTTCTTCACTCCAGTATTGTAGATGAACATTGTGTAGCTTAATCCACAAGGGAATCACAGACTGGTCCTCTTTGGAAAGGATAAGGTCAGGCTGCCATTTCCTGAGGATAAGTGGCCTCCCTGAGAAGAGCCATGGGCCATCTTCAAATACTTTGGTTCTAGAAGCATCACACATGAATTTGAAAAAATATAACCCTTTCTCATTAGCTAGGACCTCAAGGAGCCCTAACCTGTCCCAGATCTTGTGGGCAATGTGGTTAACAATAGAGAATGGGAGCTTTTTTTTCCACAAAATACCCAACCAAGCAAGTTTTCCATTCAAGGCTTCCTCTGCTTACAACTTCATTTGGGGGTTTAACCACAATACATTCTTTGTCCTTTGTAGGTTCAAAGTGTTGTAGCTTCATCTTAGGGAAGAGTCCACCAGCTTGTGACTACTGTGTTCCACTTTTGCCATTCTTAACAACTTGGCTCCATGTACCAGCTTTGGCAATACCCTTTTTCTACTTCTGGGTAGTGACTGCAACAATGCTTTCCCCAAATGGAGAATGAGAGATAATTAGGGACTCTTTCAGCTGAGAATTGGCAGTTGGGGTATTAACACCGCAGTTAATAGCACCATCAAGGCTATTCAAATCAGCAGTAGAGGAGTTAATGACACCTCTGTCATTTTGCATATTCACTCCATCGGGATGGAGCAGAGATGAAGAGGGTTGGGAAATCATAAGGGATTAGGTATGTAAGAAGGATTAGAGACTAGATGGAAAGATTTGCAAGGCAGATTGAAGAAGGGGATGAGAAGGTTTGGTGAACAGTGACCGAAGGGAAAAGGTTCTGGAGAGCATTTTTCGATTGGTTTTTTTGGGGCCAAGGTTTGCCTATAGTACGAGCATCCTAAAACTCAGTGATAACTTACACTTTGCTAATATTATTTTATACTAGTGTTGATTTTCTTTTACCATATCTATTCATAATGATTCAACTATTAATTTATTTAGTGAGACATTCCAAATAAACAGAACTTATCTATTAGAAATAATTAAAAAAAATAAGTATTACGTTTCTATTTAACACAACTTAAATATTGGAGCAATTTAATCTATCACAATTATATTGTTCAAGTCCAATCAATGGAAACAATTTAATTTAAAAGCTAATCCATCATTGGTAAGCTGCAAATATAAGAATTCAGTTAAATAAAAACATTAATTAAAAGAATTAGGAGAACAATCAATACCTCACAAAATTGAGAAATTTCAATTTCAAGAATTAAAAAACTGGTGACTCCCAAATATATTGTGGGTGATGACCGATGCTCTTTAAGACTTTAAGTGACTTGTAAATCTTGGTTTGTCATCGTCAACTATAGAGGGAGAGAGGAGTTGAAGATAATTGAGTTTTTGCTTGGTGTGTAGTGTAACACCCCGTATTTTCGTTTATATATGTATATAGATATATATTAAATAATAGTGGTAAAAATGTGGATATGTGTAGTGATGGTAGGAATAAACTAGAGATGCAAATTAATTTGGAAGTTGAAGTTTTGAAGGTGTGTAAGCTTGAGAAGAGGGATTAAGTAAGTTTCTAAATGGATTTAGGTCAAAATAAGGTTTCCATTGAGTCCGGAAGGTCGAAAAACCTTGGGAGAGGTGATATGGGGTGTATTAGAAGTTAGGAAATATTTTGGAGTTAAAACACATTTTAGAGAAAATTTGGGTATAAAGGATTTTGGACACTGTCTACTATTTCGATCATAACTTTTTATTCTTAATTTCAAATGAGCTGACATTTTGACAGTAGATAGTAGACATCTAGGGCTACAAAAGTGTATCTCATGAAAATTTTCCAATTCGACCTCTAAATGGGTCAAAAATGCACTGGAAGTGGAAGTAGAAAATCTGGGTAGTGACTACCGGTAGCCAAAATCAGCTACCGGTAGCCAATGGTCCAGTGTGTCCGAGCTACCGGTAGCCACTGTAATAATCCGAATTTTTTTAGTTCGCGAACCCTCGATTTTTCCCCCACTATAAATACATCCTCTCACCTCCTTAGCCTTCATTACACACCTTAAAACCCTAAAAAACATTAGAGAGAAAGAGGGGAAGAGAAAAACACAAGATAAAAGTTGAAAAACAAGGAATTAAAGGGTTGATTCAAGATCAAAGCCCTAATTTTTCCAAGAACATTAAGGTAGGGGTTTTCTCTCACTCTCTTACATTGAGGCTAGGGTATTTATATATGTATATTTTGGCTATCAATGGTATATATATGCTATGGAATCATCCTCTCTTAGGCTTTTTGGCAAAGATTTCATGTTTTACACAAAGTTAGGGTTTAATACCCATGAAATCTCTTCTCTAGTTTGAAAACCTTAGTTTTTGGAGAGTGATGTATTTCCTTCCTAAATGCTTTCCGTATTATGGATTTTCTAAACCTTAGTGCATTGTGTTGGGTAGAAAAATGATGTTATTGTGATCTCATGTATTTTCTTTGTTGGTTGTGAAATTGTTACATATTATACATTTTGGGGAATTTTGGATAGATGATTGTAAATTGACATAATTGTTGGAATGATATTCTTGGTTGGGTTGTTGGTGATGCAAATGAGTGAGAGGTTTCTTGTAAGAATGCTCACCCATTCTCAAGAGGTTCCTTGTAAGGATGCTTGAGAATCAATGAATGGAGGTGGAGGTTGCTCTTAAGTATGCCACCTACCGGAATAAATGGGGGTGGAGGTTGCTCTTAAGTATGCCACCTACCGGAAGAATGGGGGTGGAGGTTGCTCTAAAGTATGCCACCTACCGGAAGAATTGTTGGGAATTGTTTATGGCCATTAATGTCAAGTTTTGAATTATTGTAGTATTGTGGAAAATGGTTTCCTACAAGAACTTGTGGGAGTATGGGATTCCACAAGGTCTTGTGGGAAACCGGTTTATATTTCGGAAAAATGGATATGTCTTGGATATTGGTTTCTTTTACTGTTCATTTAAATTACTGTCGCTACTTAAACTTGAGATCCATTTTAAAATGTCACTGTTTTACTTCAAAGATTATATATGCTATTTGTGAAATGAGACCGGCCATTTTATATACTTTTATAAACCTTGTTCGAGTTTGGGAGGAATGTTGCTACAGAGCTTAGTGCTCACCCCCTACAAACAACATATTTCAGGTCTTGGTATAGAGGAGGAGCTCGGAACTGACGAGCCGGAATATTGGGAAGCTCCTATAGGAGGGAATGTGGATCCCGAGATGGACCTGTAGAGACATAGCTTCCTTTGTAATAGACTTGAGAATTTATTTTGAAATCATTTGAAGTTTAGTTTTCTTTTGTTATTCCGCTGCTAAGTTACGTTTGATCATTTGAGATGTAAATGTCATATCTTGGCTTATTCTTTTGGGATGATATTGTAAATTTTATGGATGATGAATGGAAAATTTTTCTTATTGATGGAATTATCTTAGTGCTCTCATGTTGTGAATGGTCTTAGAATGTAATGCCGTCCAGGGTGTGTTTTGGGGCGTTACATGTAGTCACAAAGAGAGAAGAAAATTGAGGCAGAAAATATGAGTGTTAAGTCTAATTTCGTAATTTATGAAAGAATTCTTCAAATTTCTAAAATATAAAGTTATCACCTAGGAAGCACGGATACTTGAGGGCGGGTTGCCGTGGCAGTGTTAGACACGTGTCCGATACTTCCAAAAGTGTCCTGCATAGGAGAGGAACCATTTTTGCAACCGGATACGGCTCGGATACGTGAGGGATACTTGGGGATACAAAAGGGGATACGACGGGATTCTAGAAAAAATAAAGGGGAAAAGACTTCGATCATTTGTTTGAGTTCGTTCCCTTCCCTCCCAAGTCCCACCAGTCTAGCAACAAAGAGAGAGGAAGAAGGCTTTGTCTTCGATCAACTGCAACTACAAGGAAGAAGACCATACCAGATCTGCGACTTCGAATCTTGATTGACTTCGACCCGCCCCCCCCCCCCCCCCCTCTCTCTCTCTCTCTCTTGCCATCAGATCTGATCGTTGACCAGCGACTTTGCTCATCCGGCTTGCCCTAGTTGCTGAAAGCATTGTCTTTTTTTTAAAAAAAAACTTTTCAACAATGGCTTGCCTTAATTGCATTTTAACCCCTATTGTCTTCTTTTCGTTTTTTCTTTGCCCTAATTACTAAATTACAAATAACCCTTGAACTTCTTATATTTTATGATAAATTATAATTACACCTTATTAGTTGTCACCCAATACCCAATTTGGTTTAGTCCACTGTCACATAACATATTTGTCCACTAATCAAATTTAATATTAACTCATTTGTCTAATTATAAAATATTAATTTAATTGCTCAATTTTATTATTAATGTTATTACATATATAAAAATATATTATATTATTTTAATTAACCGTATCCTCGCCGTACTCTTGTTTTATATTTTGGAATTTTGTCATATCTCCGTGTCCGTATCGTATCGGATACGACACCCGTGTCCTTCTCCGTGCTTCCTAGGTTACCACTAAAATTTTTACGAACTTTTTACTTGGGAAATTTGAAAATGTTTCAAACTTCTCATAATTGTAGTTGAACACTAAAATTTCTTGAAGTTGCGGGCGGGCACAACAGCCCCCATGCTAGATATCCATACCCCCCTAAAAATTTCTCACTTATTCGTAAGGATCAACAAGGGTAAGAAAAATAACCGCTAAGTCCGTTGGATATGATTTGTTACAACGCATTGCACCCTGACTTTGGATTTTGATTTGAAAAGCAATCAAATTTTGGTGATCTCATCATAATTTAAATATAAAAGCCCTGAGTCACACATATATGACTCATCACATAGTTAAATACTATACCTCAAAAAATCTACAATTTTTTTTTATCAAAATCCCACAAACCCCTAATTTATTTCAAGATTAACCCTTCCTTTATTTCTCACAAGTGGGCCATCCCTAACCCCACCCCCTTTAGCAATGCAATGTTCACCTTTGCCGTATACACATTTTGTCCAATAAATGCCTATTTTTCATTATAAGATTTTTCACCTTCTCAACTCTGTGCATGACTGCCACTGACCAATTGATCACCACAAGTGATCCTCACCTACCCACCTTGAAGCATACAAACCCTAATCTTACCTAACATCACAACACTATGTGGATGCCGGAGAAGTTGATGAAGTTGGTGGGTTTGGTTGGAGAGGTTGATACCCACTTAGGCTGTTGTGGAAGGGGGTGACTAGAATTGAAGGTTTGGTCCTCACTTGAAGATTAATTGATGATGGAGTCATGGAATTTTGTTGTATTATTATTATAGCTTTTTTTTTAAGATGTTTTGTTCAGTATTTGGAAGTATATAGCAAGAAAATGGATTGATCTAATGTTTTGTTTAACATGTGAATTGGACTATAACACAAGCAGATAATCAATGCACTAGTATTGACTGTGCCTTCACTCTTCAGCTCTTGCTTTCTCAATTTCATGTTTCTTCTACCAATCCAAACCCTGCCACTTCTCATTGTTCATAACGTCTACATTTGGCCCACGACCGAGCTTGTTAGCTAGGCTGCCCAACGAAGTAAGTGTTGCTTGGACCCAGATTTTGGATAGACTCTAGACTTCACCATTGTTTGACTGAGCAGTAAAAAAAAAAAAAAAACCATCGAATCCAACTGTCTTTTAAATGGACAGTTGAGATCCATAGTCGAACTTTAATTTCTTTGATCCTAACTCTAAAATTTCCCGTACAACTCAACGACACCGACCCAGGAAATTCCTATACAAACCAACAAAATTATGTTATTACCATTATTTTGGACAAGGAAAATTCTAATAATTTGAAGAGGAAAGTTCGCCGTATCACTGAATTTTGTGTAATGAGGACATTGGGTGAATGGTGACTTGTGCGATTTTATAGTTTTCATTCAGCAGCATGGCTGGCTAAATTTATGACTGTTCTGATTAATATTACCAATGTTTTTTTTAATGTTATGACAATTTTGGGTAGCATTACGAGGATTAAGGGTAAATTTACGACAAAAAGAGGTTAAGTTAAAACCATGGTGAATAAATTTACCATAATTGTGGAAAAGTTATGACATCAAAGGGAAAATTTACTATACTTCAAGGTTAAATGCAATGATTATGTAAAATTTCCACTATTGTTGTAAATTTCTTACTAATGTTACAAATTTTTCATTGATGTTGTAATTTTGCCCACTACTATGGTAATTTTTTTCACAAATATTATAAGCTTAGAATGATTGTGGTTAAGGTTATTACAATATAGACAAATTTTAATTTCATTTTAGTTAATATTATGAGAACCGTGGATAATAATACAAACTTAAAGGTAAATTTACGACATTAGTGAGATGCACTAGTGTTATATTTACGACAAATGTTGTTAAAAGTGCCAATCGTACTTTTACCACCATATTGATTAAAGTTTGCCCTCTACTGTTGTAATTTACCCGTTGCTGTTGTAAATTTTTCACTGATGTTGTAAATTTTTTATTGATGTTGTAAATTTGCTCACTATTGTTGTAAATTTTTCCACTGATTTTGTAATTTTTTCACTGATCGATCAGTCAATATTAGTGATCTATCACAAACTCACAAAATATAGTTTTGGTACTTCAAATGGTGGTAAAAGTTTGCCCATTATTGTAGTAATTATGCCCATTATTGTAGTAAATTGTCCATTGATGTTGTAATTTTGTCCACTGTTGTTATAAATTTTTCACTCATGTTGTAATTTTTTTCACTATTGTGGTAATTTTGTCAACTACTGTTGTAAATCTTTCACTAATGTTGTAATTTTGTTTACTATAGTCGTAAACTTTCCACTGATGTTTTAATTGTCCTCCATTGGCAGCTTTTTGCTAGATTGAGGATACTTTCTCAATTACTTAACCGAGGATTGTTTTTAGGGTAGTATCAAGGATTGAATTATGTAATATTAAGTTTATAATCTCCTAGAACTTTACAGTTTTCTTGTTGGTTCTTTTTTTTTTTATAAATTGTAGTTGCTTTTATGTGTTTGAAAGGTTTTATGTTTATCACTCTGTGGACATGTCTCTAATTGCAAAATAAACAGCTTCTAGTTCTGGCCAAAAAACAGATATTAGTTATAAATCTAAAAGCAAGTATCAGAACTTGGACAAGCTAATTTATTTAGAACGGCAAGGTCCAAAGCTACTTTCTGCAATTCTGCATATAACACACTGTCTTCATGAGATGTTTTCTGCAGTAAAGATTTTCTGCAATACAGATTTTTTGAGTACCAATTCTGAGGTCAGATTAGGCAGTTCACATTTTCGGCAATACTGATTTTCTGAGTTCACTTTTTCTACGGTACAGATTTTTTGAGTTCAGATTATGCAGCATCTTAAGACCAATTTTTTATTTCTTTCTCTTCCACAGAAACACATAATTGGCATCTTCCACTTTAATGGAGGTTCAACTCGTCCCATTCTCATTTATAGGAATTGCTTTCTTCCTCATTCTGTTTAAACAAAATTGAAAAAGTAAGTCCTACATGTGGTGTTTTTTTTTGTGGGGAGGGGGTGGAAGACATCTCAAGTATTCTCATTAGAACTACCAATACCTTGATTGCATTTAAGATATGTAGATAGTCTAGCATCTAGCACAATTACAACTTCAAATAAATTCGAAGAAATCTATTCTCTCAAGAAATACAACTTGATTTCACTTAGGATACTTACGAAGTCTAACATTTACATTGGTCGCATTGACAACTTAAAATAAATTTTGAAAAATCAGGGTTCTTTAGAAGAACTGTGGTTGCAATTTTAAATTTCATATATCTATTTAGATCCAATTTTTTAAAATAAAATTGATCGCAAACCCACATAACAATCAAATGGGTTTGACATCCAAATCACATTAAGTGGATCATATACCCATTTCAAATATGATGGATCTTTTACGGTGAGTGCATGAGCTGTAGTTTTGGGTAAAGGGAGAGTAAGAAGGTTTGGTATGCATTTTTAAAATATCCAAAATATCTTTTATTTCTTCTCAAATAACTATCTGTAACTCTTTATTTAACTCCACCCAACTGTCGCCAATGATCTTTCATTTCTTCCCAAATGACTACCCAACTCCCTTTTTAACCCTATTCAACAATATAATTTTTCTTTTAACACAAGTAACCGTGTGCACAGGGCATCCAATGGTAATTAAAACTCAAGTATCCATTTACTAGGAATAAAATACTCTTATCAACTAGAATTACTTTTGGTTTTATATAATGATTAATCACCAATGACACTTCCTCCCACTTTGTACTTCTGGAGGCTTAGCTCTATACCCTCCTCTCTTGTACCTTTTTCTTTTTAGTTATATATACATGCAGAGGTCCTGCCAAACCCCCACTCACACTGGGTGGCGTTGAATAAAAAAAAAAAAATCACCAATGACACTTTGTTGAAATCACATCGCTTAAAATAATTATGATACTTCTATTTAGAACTCGGAATTTAAGATAAGAAAGTGAGTGAAACAAAAAATACACACATATGTGGTTCGGGACACCAAGTCTACACAGTAGCGGAGGGAGGTAAGGGCCACTGGGGGCTTGGGCCCACCCTGAAAAAAATAATTTTTTTTTACTTAAATATACTTTTTGGATAATTTGAATTGGGTCCACCCTCATGAGTTAGATAAAACAAAATTAATTAGGTCAAAGAAGTTGTGTACAAAATACTGAATTTTTTTTAAAAATGGCCCAATTCCATAACAAACCTCTTGAAGTTAGTAAACCAAAAAAAAAAATGTTGACTCACAAAAGTCTTTGATCCACTCCTGTCACGCCCCAACTTTTTTTTTTCTTCTTAAATGAAAATAAAAATATACCTGGGCGTGACTAAATAATAAAATCACACCGAACTTATGATAACATCCCTTATTATTACATTCCGCATACTAATACATAATCCTCGCAGGATTATTACAATTATTCTTGATACACATAAAAATGAAATAATAATAGTTGACTCTATCCATTGTCCTTTCAGCCTATCCTTTGGCCCAGCTTCATATTTCTGAAAAAAAAATGTTAGATAGGGATGAGCTCACCAGCTCAGTAGGATAACGTTTATCAATAACTCTCAAGGTTTTAAAACAATGCATAATATATTTAAATAACGGATAAATACAGGAGTAGAACAAAATAATAAATCAGATGAACAAATAAATTTCAGCACATTTCGATCATATCAACCCGTCAATTTTCTGGTCCACGCATGAACCGCCTCCGGAGAAAACTTTGGGGTCTTGCACCCTAGAGAACCCAATGCCCTTCTTGCTTTTTGGAAACACCAATACCGGGAATTATGTGGTGCCACACAGGCTACCACGGTAACCGATATTACTAACCAGTGAACCCAAGGACTAGTAGGAATCCTGTGAATCCTTGCAAGGATCACGCATCTACTAACCCTCAGCCATCGATCATGTGCATTCATAGTAACTTTATAAAAATCACAAGATAAAATCATATCATAGTCAGACCTAACAGCAAAAATAAAACATTTGATATGCAGCGTGGTTTCACAAGATAACAATCGTCTCCACATAAAAAAAATCACAACATGTACATGATCACGTTTTATTTATAAAATCCCAGTTTGACCCCATGATTAAAATGATATAATAAGGCATTATAAAAAAATAGATTTAATATGGAGCCCCCAAATATGCATGAAATGCATCAATGACAGTAAAAGATAAAATAAATCCTACCTCTGTCTTGACCTCTACTCGACACCGTACACTGTAACAAAATAATTAAAATAATATTTTAGAATAACAATAGATAATAAGAGCTTAGTTAAGCTAAAATAATTAATGGAATAACAAAAATAATAATACTTAAATTTGATCCAAATATATCTAATAAGGATCAATTTTAAGTAACTCGAATCTATAGACTAAACAATAATTAAAAGAATCTTACCAAAAGAAAATTTTTACTCAAAAGCGGTCAACAAAATTTGGACCCCTTTTCTCTCTCTCTCTCTCTCTCTCTCTCTCTCTCTCTCTCTCTCTCTCTCTCTCCTTCTTTTCTTCCTCCCTCTCTTTCCCTTCCTTCTCTTGGTGTGCCGATCAAAGGCCTGAACTTGGCTATTTATAGCCGAAGTATGGCCTGTTTATGTCATGGCTTACGCCATGTTATGGACAGCCGTCCATTTCCTCACCAAGTTTTTATTTTTGCACGTTTCCCAAATCCTTGCAAATCTTGCAAGAAAATCTTGCAAATCTTGCAAGTGAAAAATCTTTAACAGGATATATATATATGTAAAGATATTTATATTATATGATACGAAATTTGACATATATTATAGTCATTTGACTCGTTTTCATTCGAATGGTTTATATTTGAGGTCCATTTGTTCATAAAAATATTTTGTCACATATAATATATATATATATTTAAAATAATTTTCAATTATGTAGTATTATAATTGACGACCTAATTAGCGTGTTAGTGATTATTTATTTATTTATTTTTTTTTACGGGTCGTCACAACTCCTTTGCCTTTTGTCTTTTATCATCTTCTTTAAAAAAAAAAAAGAAGGAACGGCACCTCTTACACCACTGCACCAACAACATCATGTTGGATACTTGGAGATTAAGAGAAGGAAGTGTTTCATTTTCTCTCCTCGTTGCATCTTTCAACTGTCGGACTATTACTACTCTTTGATATAAGTTTTTTTTTTTTAGGAAAACATCATTTTTTTTTAAAAAAATTCAGTGTTTGACATAGTGTACCATTGTAATTTCTTGGCTTGTTTAAGCTGTGAATAGGTTGCAAATTTTTGGGATTTTATTGGCCCCTTTTGATTGTTTCTGAAATTGACCCTAAGTCTAATCATTTTATGAAAATTAGTGTTTTCCTTTTCTTTTCTTTTTTTTCCCGAAATCTGTTTGGATAGTATAGTAAAATATGATTTATAATGCTATTCATGTCTAAATTAAGTTATTGCTTTTAGTTATTTTTTGTTTGCATATAATATATACTGGCTTTAGGTCTTTTTATGTTTAATGAATATTTAAATATAAAATATGATGTAAAAAATATAAATATATCATATTATTTTTATCAATTAGAGGATAAAATAAAGTTTGTAGTTACAATATGTCCACCTTAAATCATATTTCTGGCTCCGCCACTGGGTCTACAGCTATGGATAAAAAATATTATATCAATGTATTATTCACATGACACTTAATAACTAATTACGTAGTACTCAATCCTGTTTAATAGATAAAATATTGTCACTAATGACTATTCTAATGATGCTAGATCTCTAAGTTTTCTGTTAAGTCACTGATAAACCTAACCATGATATGTTAATACACTTCTAATTTATTTACTACACAATTTCGGGTCTTAATTTTCCAAAAATTACTATCACATCTAATTGGAACCTTAATTTTGGCTTTACATTAATAATTGTTATCTTTGACGTTTTCCTACCGATAGACTCATACATACCAATCTCATTTAGTGGACTCTATTTCGAATGAATGGTTCAATTTGATTTGCATGTTGGCTAGCACTCCATACCTAACTTGCTCTCATGGTTATAAACATGGTCAGAATTAGGAATATCTATGAGGGAACAAAATATAACTGAATATAATTTACCGTTAATACAAAAAATTTAATAAAAATCTGAACAAAAAGACACAAAATAAATTTTTTAGTACATTTTAACCTAATTATATATTTCAATAAAATATGAAGTTCTTTAAAATCTCTAAAATTTTGTATGTTAATTAAATGTAAATGAATTTTTTACTAATTTTTTATCAATGCGCACAATCACAAGTCTGTTGTAAAATTATTATTCATTTAGTTGCAAAACTTAGTTTAGATCATTATCGATCTTATAGAGAAATTCCCTATTCGAAATAGCTTGAAATATTTTTGAGTTACAACTTTTTGCCTTTTCTATACAATCATATTTTTTTGGGTTATAGACTACTATTAATAAAAAAATGGTAAATAAAAACTAACAATTGTTCTTAAAAAACAACAAACATTGTATTAGGTAAAAAGAGATATTAGTTTTTGGTCAATATACAAAATAGATCGGGATAGTTACATCTGATTTACTCAATCAAAAAATAAAATATTTATTTTAGAGAGTTTTGGACCACTAATTTATTGAAAAAAGAAAAGACTAGAACAATTATTTTTTTTTTTGATTAGAGAACACTACAACACTTCTACTTAAAAAGTAGAAGTGCCATAGGTCCTTATAACTCATACACACACCCAAAGGCTATCCAATGTGGGATAGCCCCAGCCCAAAGACTAGAACAATTATTGAAATTTTAAAAAATTTAAGGGTACAAATATAGTGTATTAAATAATTTTCTGGTCTTCATCAACGGTGGTCCAAACATTGCGAGGGGGGAAGTGTCGTGTGACCTGGTCTTCCGCCCCTGGTTATAAATATAGCAATGCGCCAAGCAACTCAGCCAAAGCAATTCAGCCAAAAAAAACACAAGCCAAAGAAACTTTGCTCCTAGTAGAAACTGTCTGAGGACATTTGTTGGAATGGAGTCTAATAAGAGTGAAGAAATACCCCGAGAACCCAAAGAAGACCATCACAAGAACAATGCAAAAGAAGATAGGAAAAGTGAGCATGATAGGAAAAAACAAATCCAACAGGGAAATCTTAGGCTGGACCGCCAGCCAGGTGATGGACTCCCAATCAACAACGACCACAAGAAGGGTCTTGGCGGGAAACATACCTGGGAAGGTCCAGTGGGAGAAGAGCATGTACGGTTTAAGGTAGCACAGCCGGCAATAGATAAAAAGGATCCAAATTATGCAGACGAAGATGATGAATAAGTTGCGGGTTAATATAGGTGGTTTTTTTTAATGTTTTATATGTAGTAAGTTAATCATCTATTTACCGTAATGTAGTAGTATTTATGTGCCTTCACTCTTGACATTTCTCATGTCTCACGTTTTCATAATAAGCAGTTTCCTATCTACAACTTAAAGATAATGACAAAAAAAAAAAAAAAAACAAAATGCAACGATATATGGCTAGTATGATGATGGCCACTCGACTAAGGTCCAAATGATTTTAAACGGAGTCTCATTAAACAGACAGATTGTGTTCAAATGCATATCATTAGATTGATAGTAAACTTCATTTAAGACAGGAACTCACTTCTAATTTGATAACCATAATGAATTAGATACTTACGTTAAGTCTCCACATTTTTTTTTTGGATAAGTACATTTAGTCTTCAAGTTAGGTTCAATAATATTGGTCCTTTTAAACATAAAAAAAATTCTAACATATTCATGGTCATATAAGGTAGTCCAGCTAGCAGACAGTAGTCACCATGATTCAACCAGATGAAAGGGAAAACTCTTCAAAAAATACTCTTAATATTTGCAATTATTAATTTTCTCTTTGTAAGGGTCGAGACATTTTTAAAATTTCTATTTTTTGTGAATTATATTGTCCTGATACCGTTATTTGAAGTTTATCTATCGTTGTTTTTGAAAAGTGTTTCGTACTCATGCCTATTATGGTAAAAAACATGTTATAAACAAAAACATTCTTACGGTGAAAGTATGTTTAAAATCATGCATATTGATTTTTTTCTTCTAATATCATAATCTTTTTCATGAATTGATGTGTTTGAGGTGAAGAAAAGTCTTAAATATTAATGGAACTGTAGAAAAGTTTACTCTGTAAGAAATGGATAAGGCTATTGGAAAAGTAATTTTTTGTCATAAATTTTGTGTTAAATTATATATAATCGTTGATAATATAATAAAATAATTTTCTACATATCATATTTTGGTTGGATAAAATACTTTATAGTACAATATTCTAATCCGCACGAGAGAGTTCTTTACTCAAGTGGAATTTAATATGCATATTTCCTTCCAAGGATACAACTTTAAATTCCTTCCCATGAAAGCATGTCTTTGAAATCTCATTCAATGATGAACTTAAGAAAGAAAGTTCTCACTTCTCACTTCTCACTTCTCACCCTTCACCCTTCACCAATTCATAATTTTTGGTAAGTTACGACTTGGTCTATGTTTGATTCAATCTCGGCAAGGGGCTTGCATTTGATCTAGAAGATTCAGTATGGGAGACAAGTGAGAGGAATCTGACATAGCTAATACTGCACAATTGATTATTTTCAAGAACTAACAGTGTGTCTCAACTTAAAAGTTCAAGATATCTTGACCATTTCTATATCTGGTAAAATTGCCAACAACTCTCTAAGTTGCCATACATTCCATCAAAATTTGTGTATATGACCAACTCAATTTTCTCCCAAGTGAAACAAATAACACACCAACTTTGAAAGCCACAAGTATGGAGTAAAATTTAAGCAAAAATTATAATTCAATACAATTTCTAGATCTTTTATGTCCATAGATCCGGGCACAAATTTTTTATGAAGTTTGTCTCATTTTGGTTCTCAATATTTCAATTGCATTATTTTGATCCCTGAAATATTGAATATGTTTCTATGTGATCATTCAAGCAAACAACATCCAAATTGTTAAAGGTTTTTTTATTATAAATTTGTTACGTTATACCTAAATATGGACAAAAAATAATTTGAGTATAGCTCATAATCAAAACTGTGTAATTTCGGTAGCACTTTGAACAAAATTTGATTAAAAATTTGGGCAAGAGTTATCCAAATTATTTTTTTGCCCATATTTCAGTATTATGTGACAAGTTTATAATAAAAAAATCTTTAAAAATCTGAACACTGTCTGCTTAAGGGACCACATAGAAACATATTCAATATTTTAGGGATCAAAATGATACAATTGAAATATTGAGGATCAAAATAAAATAAATTCTATACTTTGGGGACCTTCACTACAACCAACCCCAAAAAAATTTTAGTCAATCGGTCATTTAATGAGTTATTGCTATTATTAAATTTATGTTGTATAGAACCTTTTTTTTCTTTTTTCTGGATGGGGAGGGGGAGGGGGAGGGGGAGGGGACTTGAAGTCTTGACCTAAAAGGCAAAGTCTAATTACATAGCTAAAGGTGCAATGTGAAAAAACATGATGGTTTGAGGGGTGGAGGGAGGGGGAATTTAGTTTGAGAGGCAAAATGAAACAAATTTTCATCAAATTTGTAACGGACATGAATTATCAATTAATCACATAGTTGAATCAGCAAGGTGAACATGATAGTTTAGGAGGTGAAAGTGTCAAAAAGAAGGACAAATAACTGCAGTTGGGACCAATACATTTATAAACTTCGTCTGCCACTCGTCTACTTAAGGACTGTCACTCTTCTCGTAGACGAAATCAATAATTACAAATATTAGGACTATTTAGAGTTCTATAAGATCACACGTAATTCTGATATGAGGTTTGATAGGTATATACAGTTCTTACAGGGAGTTTAGTATAAAATGGTGAGCTTGTGTTGTTCGTTGTGTCTGGTGCACATGCAAGAAGGTTCGGTACGCAGTTATAGATGTGTCTAGTGCATGGGGTTTGATAGTCATGCACCAGACAAGTTTGTGGACAAGTTACAAGATCATCCTTCCATTTTTGTGGACAAGTTTAATAACTTGTTAGGAAAATTTCTCCATGTTAACTTCATTTTTTACAAAATTTATCTACAGAATAAGTTTTGAACATGACACTAATACTTTGTTTGGTAGGAAGGATGAAAAGTATGAGGGAAAATAAAAAAATTTATTTTTAAATTTTAAAAAAATATATATATATATATATAAATACATATTTTATCATTGTATTTTTATATGAAATTAATGTATATATTAAAAGATATATAAACAAATAAGATACATCTCAACACAAATAATTAACTTTTCATCCATTTTCCTTCCGATTTTGGAGGAATTGATTTTGGTGAGTAGGAAGGAAAGTTAATTCATCCACTTTTTCATCCTTCCTATTTTCCTTCCTTACCAAACATGATGTTTTATATATCCCTCCCACTTTCCATCATTCAATTTTTCTATCGTATCAAACGGAACATAAGTCCTCTAATTAATATTTTCAATTCTAGATTGACATTAGCTTTTTCGAAGAGAACCTACCTTGTTGTTCACAATATATGAGGAATTTTTTGTATATATGTTAGTTTTGTATGAGTGTTAGTCAGTCTCATGTGCTACAGTGACCAAGACATTTACCCTTCACCAAAGAAAATTAATAAGACTATTTTTAAAGAGCATGCTCTACTTTCCGGTTAAATTATGTTAAGTTGATTAACTTATGCGACCGTTAATATCAAACAAATTGATATTTTGACTTCAAATCTTAAGTTGTGTAATAAACTGTTCTCGAGTTCTTCAACGCATACAATTCTTGATACGGTGTTTGCTAAACATGCGGTTCTTGGATGGGGTTTGGAATGCAGTTGTGAACTTCTCTTGTGCATGGGATTTGGTACACATGCAAGAAGGTTCGGTATGCAACTATCAACTTATCATGTGCATGGGGTTTTGGTAGACATGTACAGGACAAATATGGAGGTTCATTAATAACGAATAACTCAAAGAGATCATTCAAGAGGGCTGACAGCAAATTTTATAAACATATTCGAGATAATAATAAAAAATAGAGAGAATTACACCCAGATCTCCTGAGATTTGTCACTTAATCACTCTAATCCCCTGACGTTTGAAATATTACATACAGACCCCCTAAAGTTTATATGCGTTTAGACCCCTGTGGTCAATGTCCATTATTATATCCGTTAGTCAATTACATCCGGACCCCCTAAATATATTCTAGATAATAATAAAAATTAATTTTGTACCAAGAATTTTGAAAAAGAAAAAAGTTCAAGAAAGTCAACAATTAGTAGTTATGATTATGAATTATTCAGAAAAGGACGGTAAATTGGATGAAAAATTTGTTAATGTATCAATCATGAAGACTATTGATCTATTTTTTAAGTTTCTTTGGCTGAAATTTTATCGTTGCACATGATCCAGATGCTGTTGATCTTTTGCACGGGTCTCTTGGTTCCTTTTCCACCACACTGGAAGTCAGGTAGACGGTTAAATGGAGGTTATTGGAGGTCAGCAAATAAAGAATAAAAATCCTCAATTTTATTGAATGAAACTATTGAGTAAGTTATACATAAATGGATCTAAGAAGACTAAAAGACAAAACACGTAGTACATAAGAGTAAATGTGTGTAATCAAAAAACTAACCTTAGTGAATAATACAAGAATCTATACTACTAATAAAAGTACACTATCAAGAAAAACTTTTGATTGACAATTTTAACCCTAAAATAATATATAAAGACGGTACTAGCCTTATTTAATTTCGAACTCATATTAATAAGACTTGATTGATGTTAAACTTTTAATTAATATTAATAAAACTTCATTAATATTACACATATCAAGCCTTTCCATATTCTTTCTTTTAAAAGACAAAAATTAATTGTTAAAATAATTAAATTTACTTTTATTTACGTCTACCTATTTTCATTAGTTGATGACAAGTTCTGAATTTTCAAATAAAATTGAATAAATGCATTAGAGTGTTACTTAATATAAGATTTATTTTAATATAATTTGGATAAGATTATCAAACCCTAACTTTTCATTTTCTTCTCTTTTATGTTTTAATTTTAATAAATCCTTTTTAGTTATGTTTATTGGCAATACTAGAAACCATTTTATTTGTATTGATCAGCAATGCTACGAATATGTTTAGTCTCACATTAAATTACTTATCACAACTTAACTTTTTAAATTTACTCAACTAATCGTTTATAATTAAATGATCATCATAACTTAAAATAGTTCACTTCTGAATTTTTCATAATTTAATAAGTGTTTACGATACTTTTTAGTTATGTATACCCACATACTATAAAATATATTTGTACCATTACTATGATGTTGCAAATAAAATTAATCTAAATAATTAATTTCACGTGAAAAGTTCTAAATTTTAAGGGCACGGGTTTAGAAGATGGTAATTCATCAAAACTTAAGAGAAAATAAAACAATAAAAAACTAATATTCATTCTGCAAATATGTAGTGTTATGTCCATTACAAATTATAAAAACCATATAATAGGAATATTCAAAAGGTTAGATTTATAAGTAGGTATTTGCTATTATATTTATTTAATTATTTCATAAGCAAAACTATAACTCAAAAAGTCCACGTGCACGTGTACACGAATTTTAAATACCACATTATCATTCTATAGTTAAATAGCTAAATTACCATCATCTCCTTAGTGTTTAAATCTCCACATTACCCTTAACATCTCTTTTAATTCTCTATTCTTTATGTATGAAAATCAATATCTATGAAATTTTTTAATTGACTATGTTACCTTTAAAAATAAGTATTGATTAGAATATTGACAATTATTATTATTATTTTATTCAATGAATTATAAGTTGAAACCTAATTAAATGAATTTCAAAATTAATTATTTTTTTCTTTTTTTTCTTATAGTTAGAACAACGAATCGTTGGTAATAGACAAAAATTTTCAAATTCTATAATATAATACGAGCGATAAAAACATAATTTTTATAAACTTGAGATGATATTTAATTTAGGTACACATATACCTAAATTTTTTTATTTAATTTTATACACGAAAATTATTCACGTGCAACGCACGTGGTGCATTGTTAGTAATACAAATAACACTCCAATAAGAACAATACTATGGAAAAAAATCCGAATTTTAAATACTAATAAGGGCTCATTTAATATAGTAGTAATATTTGCAGGTGGCATCCCTACAAGTTGAGCTGGCAATGGTGCAAACCCGGTTGATAAACAGTAGGTTTGATGTAGCGAATGCCATTCAGAGCTCACATCAACAGCAACACCTTGCAATGCCACAGCCAGCGTATTCCAACGCCTCTTCAGCTTCAAATTGCCTCATCAACTTCAACTCTAGTTTTGATCTCGCGCTGGCGGGGGAAAACACTCCCTCTTACAAAGGTTTGAGCATCTTCATCTTTGCGGACCCACTCAAGATGAAGAGGAAGATGAGCAAGACAGTCGCAATCCAGTGGCATTTCCCAATCAAATACTTCACTCCAGATAACTTTTCTGATTATTTATTGTACAAATAACTGGATCTGCCATGGAGTAGTAGTCATATCATTGTCAGCGCATACTCTCTCTCTCTCTCTGACATTAAATTTTCAGCATAAGCAGTGCCTTCCTAACAAAATTTACGTATGAAATTTTATGGCTTGGTTTATAAGATTTTAACAATTCAAAAGTCATGTTCTATCATTGTTTTTGTTGTTTTCAATGTATAACCTTCACATCATTCAAGCCTTCAAGATAGTTTGGCAAAAATATTAGATTGGCTTTAACATAGAGACTGAAATAATCAGACTGAAATGTGTCGGTGCTGATTGAGAAATGCTCTAATCTGGCACTTAAACTATCAGAATCGCCTTAAATTTCAATCAAATGAAATTTATTGTTTACACGATTAAAACTAGAATGTCTAAACAAATAAAATCACAAAACATGACTATCAAAAGTTGATGCCAAAATACATGGAATTACCCATCAAACTTATTAGTCTTGACGTCCCTCGTCAAGGAGTGACTCAATACCAGAAAGGGCATTAGCAGAAATATTCCTCAATGATGATGAAGGGAATGCCATTGCAAATTCATTTGAAACATCATCCCCAAATAATGCAGCCATGCCAACTCCTGCAACATCCATAAATACTTCGGGCAGCATAGCATCCCCATCCAAATGCCTCATCACTTGCCTCATGCTAGGTCTAGCCATCGGATTATAGTGCGAGCAAAGCAGACCCAGCTTCAAAACCAACTCCATTTCCTCCACCACAAAGTCACCTCCCAATCTCGGATCACTTGCCTCAAGGATTGCTCCTCCTTTCCATTTCTCCATAACCCACTGAACCAGAACCATATCATCAGTCAATCCCTGTACCTTTAGAGGCCTTTTTCCGCAAGCCACTTCCAGCATAAACGCTCCGAAAGCAAAAACATCGGTGCTAGTAGTTGCCTTGCCAGTTCTAGCAAGCTCTGGTGCTATATATCCAAAAGTTCCAACCACATGGGTTGTTTTAGGATTTTCACCATGATCATACAATCTAGCAAGCCCAAAGTCTCCGAGCTGTCCATTAAAATGGGCATCCACAAGGACATTACTGGCCTTGACATCCCTGTGAAGAACAACTTTTTCCCACTCTTCATGTAGATACAGAAGGCCAGATGCTACCCCTCTAATGATTCGATAGCGTTGTGCCCAATTAAGGCTTGGATTCTCGTTCCTGTGTAAAAACTTGTCAAGACTTCCATGGGGCATATAATCATAGACCAATAGAAGCTCTCCCTTTCTCCGGCAATAGCCGAGGAGGGCCACCAAGTGCCTGTGACTAAGCCTTCCCAAGCTGGCAATTTCAGCTACAAATTCCTTCATCCCTTGTGTTGAGTCATGGGAGACTCTCTTCACTGCGACTTGGGCATTGGAAGAAGGAAGTACTCCTCTGTAAACCTGTCCAAAACCTCCTACTCCAAGAACCTCTTTGTGGTTGAACCCATTGGTTGCTTTGTAGAGATCCTTGTAGGAGAACCTCTGAGATCCATATTCCAATTCCCAATCCTCGAGTATTTCTGCATACTTTCTTCCCCTTTGTATGTAAGCAATCACAGCCATAGTGATGATCAGCGCAACCAGTACTGTCGAGGCCGAGAATCCAACATCTCGATGTAATTTTTGTTTGGATTTTCTGGGTCGGGGAACTGAAGGAAGCTTTGAGAGTTCTAGACTTTGTGCTGGTCCTGTTTTGTTGAAGCTCCACCCCAGAATGTAGTGGTTGCTTACTGACACTGATCCTGTCGATGCAGAGAAACCAACATACATAGAGTCCAAGAAAACTGGAGAAAGATCAATGGACGCCGACAAGAGAGGTTGATTTGGTTTCGCGATTCTGATGGGAGCTAAGGTAACGACGATAATCTTTTCCACTCCATCATAGTCTATCCAAACCTGCGTTGGGGTTTTACTCATAAGTTCCAAGCTCTTGTTGATCCCATCTGTATTGGGAAAATATGACCCCGGAGCAGAGACAACTGATTTTAGGCTGTTCACATCAATTCCCACATGATTGCTATTTATATCTTCAAACTCAGGGTTCTGCAGAGTATCAAACTCAACTGCAAGCACATGGTTCGAGGCAAGGCCGTTGTTTGAAGAATTGAAAACGCCCAAAAACGTGTCTGTCATGCCTCCCTTGGTGAAGCTCAGAGATGGTGAGATGGTGAAGGCAAAGCCATGGCCTTTAGTATTTCCCAATTTAGGAACAATGACAAAGATAAAATAGGTCGAAAATGAAAGAGACTGAGCTGACTCGGATAAGGAAGACGTGTTAAACTTCACAGGAATTTGGAAGAAAGCATGGCCAGTATGTTCCTTGGAAGTGTTGGTTAGCTGCAATAGGCCATTGGGATGGATTACTGCTTGCCCATCAAGATACAGTTTGGATTCACGAAAGCCATGGTAGATGAACTTGGTGCCATCTTGATCTAAGGCCAAGAGTTTGGTAGATATTAGGAGGAAGATCAAGAAACTTAGACACCTTCGAGGTGTAGCCATAAAAGAAGTGAGAGAAGTCTTTCGTCTTGAAATTTTGTGACTTTTGAATGGCCAAAATGTTGATCTTATTGAGGAAAGGCTAACAAGCTCTACGATAGTCGTCATTGTGCGTGAAAAATGTTATTGACTTTGAATGGCCTAAATATTTTCTGATCAAATTATTGAAGAAAGGTCTGCCATCACGTGATAAATGCTATCAAAACATAAAGGCTAACAAGGTCTGCCATCACGTGATAAATGCTAAGAAAACATAATTGGTCTTTAATTTGAGTAATACTATACTGACCAAATTTTAGGACCAATTTTAGGATGGATTACTGCTTGCCCATCAAGATACAGTTTGGATTCACGAAAGCCATGGTAGATGAACTTGGTGCCATCTTGATCTAAGGCCAAGAGTTTGGTAGATATTAGGAGGAAGATCAAGAAACTTAGACACCTTCAAGGTGTAGCCATAAAAGAAGTGAGAGAAGTCTTTCGTCTTGAAATTTTGTGACTTTTGAATGACCAAAATGTTGATCTTATTGAGGAAAGGCTAACAAACTCTACGATAGTCGTCATTGTGCGTGAAAAATGTTATTGACTTTGAATGGCCTAAATATTTTTTGATCAAATTATTGAAGAAAGGTCTGCCATCACGTGATAAATGCTATCAAAATATAAAGGCTAACAGGGTCTGCCATCACGTGATAAATGCTATGAAAACATAATTGGTCTTTAATTTGAGTAATGCTACACTGATTAAATTTTGGGATCAAATTTAGAGCATAAATGACATGACAGTATATTATTTGGAGTCTTTATTGGGGCCTAAATGACATGACACCAAATAAAGAAACTCAAGTCAGCTGCCATGTCATTTGGGCTCTAAATTTGGTCCCAAAATTTGGTCAGTGTAGTATTACTGCTTTAATTTTTGGGTTTCATTTGCGTAATGTAACATTTTTCTTAATTTTGTGGTTTTGAATGACGTCAAATATTTTCTGATCAGATTATTGAGGAAATACTAACATGGTCTAACATCACGTCACTGGGCATGAAAAATACGATTAAGACATAATTGGTCTTCCTAAATTCTAGGATGGGTGCTCTTGTAAGATTAGGGTGGATATAAATGTTGTTTGTGGTATTTCAAATATAATAAAATTATTTATTGAAAATTTTAATTTGAAACATATAATGTATAACAAAACAATAACAATCAAGTACGAAACAGTTACACAGGAAATTGAAACAGTTACAGCAGTCTTATCAAATAATTACACGTAACTGTTTGTCAAACCAATATAAATACTGACTCAGTTGCAGAACAGGAACTGTTATTGAACTTTAGGTAGATCAAGGCTAGTGTTTGACACTATATCCTTAAGACGGATTTCGCCTCCACACACGGTGCTTATGGAATATCGAGCGTCTGCCTCCCAGAATACAATGATATTTACACGAGTAGAAGTAGCACTCCAATCTACTCGTCCAGCGAACCAGAAGTTGTATTGTGTACTCTTCAAATGCAGACTGCCTTAATACCGAAATACAATGCGCTAATGTATGGCTTAACTCTGAACATGGATTGATGAATGAATGAATGCAGAATGGTAATGAAAGTTTGGGTATTTTTATAGACATTCTGGTGACTTTCCGAACAACCACCATACTAAAAGATACAACCCAGATGACAAATGCAACAGTCAGAAGACACCACTTGTGTAACTTTTATTATGAACAAACACAACTAAATTTTGGACTGGAGGGAAGTAAAAAATCTGAACCAGTGTGAATTCAAATCAAACGGATACTGAAAATTAAATTTCGGGTTAAGAAATTCACGCTCAATTAATTAAACGATTTTTTTTCCAAAAAGATAGGGTTTGGTCTAAAACACACCCACACCCGTACCTGAGCCCGACCCGGCCGGGTCGGGTCGTGGCGTGGCTAGTGGGCGGCGCGCGCGCACTTGTGGTAGAACCAAAGGCATGTAGGCGCTTGCTCCGCTCATAAAACTGTGGTACCCCTTGGGGTCCAATTCCATAGAACAAACTTGGCCTATATATGCCCATGTAGAACTTCTTCCTCAACTAATGTAGAATTGGTGTCAAATCACACACTGCACAACCTTTATTTTCATATTTCAAGAGGGTCAATTTGGAGCCTATTTTCTCATTCATTTCTTATTCGATTTGAACAAGTGAATATACTAAATTATTCTCCTCACGGAGTAGAATACGAACCCACGAAAATATACTCGAAATAACGAACGGGTCCCACTCTAATTTAGGCTCAAAGTCAACCAAAAATTTAATTTTTACACTTTAAAAACTGTTTTGGTCTAACAATAAATTCCATAATTAGATCTCGAAACAATAGCTTTTCGGCGTAATAGTTAACAACTTTAATGACTAGATGCTAATGTGACCCATTAATTTGAATTGTAACCATCTCACTTCAAAAATAAAATTTGGCAAAAATATTTGGTCACCATAACAACACTCTCGCTTTAACTATGGACTTGTATGGACTTCTCTGTTCTTGCATTGAAACGTTCAACCTGACTGGACTTTTCTGTTCTTGCATCACTAAAGTTATCTAGATATCATGACCTTGGACATGTATTTATGGCTGTCGTAGCTTCTAGGTTTCTATCAAGGAAAATGCTATACAAATTAAATGAAAGTTAAAAACTATAACTCAAATGTATATCATCTATTGGATGAATGGGTCTTACTGAAAAAATTGATAGGACCCATCATCTAAGGGATGATATGTATTTGAGTTATAATTTTTTAGATTTCATTTGAATTGTGTAAAATTACTCTTCTATGAAAGTCACATAAGTCTTGAGTTATGCTAATATCTTGAATGTTTGCTTGATTCCAAAGGGCCCAATGCAGAACCCCTCCCCCCCCTCCCCCCAAAAAAAAAAAAAAAACCCAAGAGGCTTGAAGAACAGGGTATCCATCCGATATGCTTTTCCTCTAATTCTCTCACTAATCACGTCACTCATTATGAATATAAGAGATTTTTTTTTTTGGTCTGGAATGTAAGAGAGATTCAAGGTATCCTTTTTGGGTCATGACTACAGGGTGATCTAGATCTAGATATACAAGAAAATATTTAGGATAAATTTTACTCATATCCTCTGACATTTGGCTATATTACACGGACGCACCTCATATTTTAAAAAATACACCGAGGCCCCCTTTGTGTGGAGGCAGTAACATGTTTAATAAAAAGACTCTTTTGTCCTTCGCTTGCTGAGTAAATTAAATCAAACTCAAATACAGCGCAAATGCAGTACTAAAAGTCTTTGTTTCATAAGATAAGAGTTGTGCAAATTTACAATACAATTTTTTTTACAAAAAAAAGAGTAGCAAGAAAGATTTCTAGTGCTTCCTTGCTGATCAGGTAGTCCTCCTCTGACATTTCTTTGCTGAAGGAGACCCACCATTTACCCATATTCACTTTATTTATGTATAAATGTATAAATATATATCTCTCTCTCCCTCCCTCTCTCACACACACACTCTGAAACCTTCATCACCACCTATGACCAGGGACAGGGTTGGGATTTTACGATAAATAGTGGCACAATCAATAATGTAATTTATTAGAATCATTCAACATATCATCGATGATGTTAAATATTTAATTATATATTATATATCAAAATTTACTTTAATATGATATCATCATAAAGTTAGTTTGGAGCATAAGATTCAAAATTAATTCTTACTTTTCATTATAAGGAGGCTTCCAATACCTTTTGCAAAGACCAAAGTTCAAGTCTGAAAACAAGAGGCTGCCGCAAAGGTCTGTTTTTTGAATTTTAGAAAACAGAATTCTGTTTTTTGGTTTTCGTCTCAAAAAACAGAATTCGAAAATTATTTTTGGGAAGAATTTTAGAAAACTATTTTTGGTATTTTGTGTGCCACAAAACTTGTTTAGTTATATGATTCTAAAAACAGTTCTACGAATATAAAACAGTAAAATTTATTTGGACATTAACCCAGAAAATAACGAAAACAGAAATGTGGTAGTAGTGGAAGTGTGGTGGTATGGTGGTGGTAGTGGTGGGAGTGTGGTGGCAGTAGTGGTGATGGGGGTGTTGGTGGAAGGGTGGTGGAAATGTGGTGGTGGTGGTAGTGGTGGTGGTTTGTGAAAGTGTGGTGGTGGAAGTGTGGTGCTGGTGTGGTGGACATGGTGGTATGGTGGTGGTGATGTTTTCTAAATTTTGAAAAGGTTGTTTTAAAAAACACACAAAACAGTTTTAACTTGTTCTCTAAATCTATCCAATTTTTGTTCTCAATTTTCAAAAAACAGAAACAAAAAACAACTGTCCAAACAATTTTTTTCCAAAAATTGTTTCCGAAAATAAAAAATAGTTTCTGAGATATAAACCAAACTCATTTATTGGTATTATTAGGGCATTCATACTAGTATTATTATTATCTAATTTGAGGTTGTTGCAAATTCATTATATGTATGTCGATTGGTACACCCAAGCATCAAACTTTTAGGGTGTGTTTGAATTGCGGGTTAAAGAGGGATAACACCAGTAGAATATGAGAAAAAAATATGTGTGGCCCATTTATCCCGTCTTTGATAAGTAGAAAGTGTACCGAAAATCCTACTCGGATTTATCCCATCCGATTTAAAAAATAAACTTTAACCTACCTATGTGGGTTAAATAAAACCCGGGGGGGGGGGGGGGGGGGATAATTTAGCCACCAATAAGATATATTAATATAATTACTATTGGCGGGACTTTAGGCGGCTAAGCAGCTCCTAGGTTGACACGTAGATTGATACAGCTGGTCTGAAACTCAAAGGACACCGGGAGATAGCTCCGAGAAGTTATTACTCAGAGGAGCCGAGTATCCATACTGACACCAGCATTTAAGGTGACTTGACAGCTCATTAATGAAGATTTGAGTGACTAGGACATGACTATTAATGAGCTCATGCGTCCTCGAGAACCCAAACTGACAGTCATAATTACAAAGCATTGATGGCTCTTGCACCGAGAATATGTCCTCGACAAACCCCGGGGTACTGTTTTCCGAGCATTAAGTGCTCGGGAATAGGTGTCCAGCGCCGATCAGAGAAACTCAAGTGCACGGTAATAGTCATAAGTGCTCGGCGTGGCCCCGGGTACTTGTCCTATCAACCAAGCATTGATAACACAAGGATCTGAGTGTAGAACACTCATTACGCATGGGTAGGAGTGCAGATAATTAAATGTCGAGATGAGACTCTCTGTCCTCGCACTCATTGTTAATTCAAGTATAAATATTCCTCAGAAAGATGAACAAATATACGCGAACCAGACTCAAAAACAGAACATACACTGTGCTCAAGCCTCCAATTCTTACTGACTTAAGCTTCGGAGGAGATATGTCGGGTGTTCACCTGACCCTTTTCCTGACCCTTTGGTTGTTTTCAGGTTCATCATTCATAGGATCGATATCTCAATCTATTGCAGGAAATTTCCCGTGCAACTATTTTACCCATTTTTATTTGTTAACCCTAATATTCGCTTGTCTCATTCATCAGCCATTGCGACGACGAACGGGTTCATCGGAGAAGGTTGATGATTCATGACCTACCTAGTCTAATTCTCTCACAACCTCTTTGTCTCATTATTCTTTATTTCATGTCTCTTTCTCTGTCTCCATTCACTCATGTTGCTCTTTAATTTAATTTATTATTTTGTATTCGGTTGTCTCTCATGCACCACCATAATAAAATTAATTTTATCTATTATTTTGCTCTTTAATTTAATCATATTATTTTGCTCTTTAATTTAATCATATTTTGCTCTTTAATATTATTTATTATTTTAATTTGTTTTGGGGAGTATAACCGTCAAAAACCCCATATTACATTACCCTTTTCTATGGGCCCCAAAGAAGTATATATTGATGCCCAAACACAGGGAATAATATGATATATCCATTAAATTCTAACCGGTTGATTTATAAGTGAGTTTGGATTGGATAAAAAAAAAGATATTTTTTAAATTTCCAGTCCAGTCTAAACCAGCCATCCTAACACACCCTTAGGCCTCATTTGGATGACAGTAACCCTAATCAGGAATGGATAACTCATTCTTAGTAAAGTGATACCTAGATTTCAAATACCGTAGTAATATTTATTTAATGTTTGGTATCTTCAATAATCTAGTATATGAATAGATATTTATTTTATTAATATTTTTAGTAATTACCTTTATTTTAGGAAAGAATGTGATTTTAGGAAGATAGATTGGCTTTAGCAACAACCTAAATTTTGTGAAAGACTTTGATTTTTTTTTCTTTTTTCTTTTTTTAGAATAATCAAGTAAGTTGGGTATGAAATTATCACCATTGAGGGTGGATTTAAGATGCCCACTATCATTGGAAATTTGATTCCAATAGTAATCTTATTACCGACATAAATTACCGATTCATTAATCACTGAAATATAATAATTCATAGAATTAGGCATGAGACCATCCAAACAAAAATTCGTGCGTATTAACTTTTTAAGTAGAAACCACATAAAAGCTGATCGGATTAATCGTGCACTATTTCAAACTCATTCAAATCTAAATTTGTTTTCATGAGAACTACGGCGGACTTATATCGGATATGTAGGCAATCCAACATCAACATTGGCGCAATCACAACCATAAAAGAGTTCTAAAAATTCATTCTCTCAAGAACTAGGATTGATCTATTTCGGATAAGTAGACAATCCAACATTTTACATTGGGCGTACTCAAAACTTCTTATACATTCCAAAAATTCATGGTTCTTTATAAGTTCGATCACAACTACAACTTCTGAAAATCTATTCAAATTCAAAATTATTGTTGGATCAAATGGGTTGTAAACTCATATAGAAATAAAAAATGGTCTTAGGGGCATATCAAATTAAGTGGGTTAGAACATCTCCAATACGCTCTTCATTCTCATTCAATTCTCTATTTTAGAGAGCCAACTCCTAAAATTTAATCTCCAATGGACTCTCTATTTAGGTTTGATTTGACTCTCTACATTTGGAGAGTCAAATTCACTCTTTACTCTATTTTTTTGAACTAAAAAAAAAATATTTTTATCTTTTCATCCAAGACATTCAGTATAATATATATATATATATATATATATATTGATTTTATATATATTTTTGTATTTGGTCTGTGTTTCTTGGTTTGGAATAATTTATAGATTAATTTTTGTTAAAAAAATGGAGGCAAAAGGGGAAGGAAGCCAAATTTATTCTCAAAAAGGACAAAATATAAAATGATAAGAATAAAGAATCATATTTGAGTTATATTTAAAAATTAACTCTCTATTTTAATTTTTTACGAAAGATACTCTCTATTTTAGAAAATATGCTCTCTAAAATAGAGAGGCATGGTTGGAGATGTTTTTATATATACTTGTTAAATATGAGTCTTTTATACATTATATAGATTAGTGGGTTGTCTTTTTGTCGATCTTACCCAAAATAATTTATCCCTAGCCCATTACAAATCGGTTTGATACCGGTAACAGATACGTCATAGGTAGCCTACGCAATTAAATTAGGTCCAGCCATAACACCACATGAGATATTTCCTTTTGCAATTGCCTTGTGAGTTAAATGGTGACTTGTGATAATTTTTTATTGGGTAAAATACATTAAGATTCTCTTAAGTATGCTCTTTGTGTCAGTTTGGTCCCCAATCTCTGAATTGTGTCAATTTGATTCCCCAACTTCTCAATTTGTTTCACTTCTGGTCCAAAAGAATTTGTTAGTTGTATCGTTTTTAGGCCTAAAAGTTTACAATTTTCCACTTTAGCCCCTAAAGTTTCAGAAGAATGCACCTCAAGTGTGATCACTTCACGATCTCCGTTAATAAATTCTGACTATCATTTTTGATTGGATCAAAGTGATATAAATTAAAAAATTGAGGGATAAAATTGACATAATTCAAAGATTGCATGACTAAACTTACATAAAATGTATAATTTAAGCACTAAAAAATTATTTTACCCATTTTCATTTGAATCAAAAGGTGTCCCCTTTAAAACAAGGGATTATAACTAATACATTTATCTGAAGTGGTCCGACCTACAACAATAGCTCAACAACACTTTCTTTAACCAGAGCAAAGAACTCTAATAATTTCCCACTAGGATCATCTTGACCCCCTATCACATATGTTTTAAAAGAATACTAGGTAAAATCGCAACTTAACTTCCATTTAGTTGATTTGGAATAAATGTAGTTATATAGAAGACTTGTAGAGTGAGCTCATTTTATTAAAGACACCATCAATATGAGCTTATACATAATTTTAAGGTGAGGTTGGGATGGCTTAGATGTTGACTCAATTACCTTTTGAAATAAAAGGTCTATCAGCAAAATATAGACTCCTATTTTTGTCAAGGAGCAACACATTTTGTGTTGGAAAATTTCAGAAGTATTGTTAATTAACATCACTAATTTAAAAGAAAAAAAAAATGATAATTTTCTAAAACCTCGAAAAACTACTAAGGAAAATATAATAGGTGAATAGTGCTTGTATTCAAATTGTCAAAACAATTTACCGAAAAAATATAGGTAAAATAATTAATATTAGATAGAATTTGCAATCAATTTATCTATGATTTATTGCAGGAAACCAATTGTTAAACAGAAACATACACCAAGAGAAGGTTAAGAAAGCATGCAATGTATCATGCAATTATGATTTGTTTGTTAGGGTGTGTTAGGGTGTTAAAATGAAAAACGATGAAATTGCAAGTTAGGAAGACATGAAGAGGCAAGTCAGTGGACATGCCCAACCAACTAGGATGAATGGTTGGTAGCATATGTCTTGTCTGGGGGTTAGGATCACGCTTCAACACCCTTCTACTACTATAAATACAAACACAAATATCAGCTAGCACCTACCCCTATTATCTATCCACATACAAACGACAGTAGCTGAAATGGATGCAAAAGAATTGAATATCCCAAAGCACCAACCAAACCAAGAAAACAAACAAGAGCAACAAGAACATGCTGCTGTGCAGGCTCACCACAACACTAGCCACGCTGAGAAGAAACACATTCAAAAAGGTGAACAAAGACTACCGCGCCATCCAGGTGATGGACGTCCCTTAAAGTATGTCCCAAAAAAGGGCCATGGAGGTAAAAATACTTGGGAAGGCTCTGTGAGCGAGACTGATTATAAGAAATTTGAGGCCGCACCACCAGCTTTAGACAAGAATGATCCAAACTACGATAGTGAAGATGAATAGAGGGGGTGATCTGCGGTTAATTGGTGGTTAGAATAAAGGTTGATCCGCCAAAACATACCACCAACTCACTAGTTACTATTTATTATCTATAGGATCAATATGTTGCAGTTTGCACTTTATTACTTGCTCAATAGCTAGGAATTAACTAGCTAGTGAGAGCTCTCTCTTTCCTATGCAATCTATCTATTTACTCAATGTCATGTTTACCTTAATATTATACTAATTGTTGATCATATCTTGGAGGAAGGAAATGGTATAATATAACAAAATCCCATATAAAAATTATTGATCATATCTTTGAAGAATAAATGGCATAGTACGATCATACCTCGGGAGAAGAAAATGGTATAACACAACAAAATCCCATAATCTAACTCAAAACGATTTTGTGCACCTTTAATTGAAGATAGGTCATTCTTAGTGAACTTCTCTTTGATAAGGAATATCTGATTATTGGATATCACATCAATGAGTAGATTTAATTAGTTAATTTTCTCTGTTTATATGACTTGTGAGGCCATAAGTAATTACCTCTAATATGATTTGGCAAGTCAGGCAGCCAAATCATCCCCAAACAAGGGTAGCTTAAAGAAGAAAGAGTCAGCTTTGTATCTCTTTCTAAAAATTATGACTTAATCACCATGAAGGATTTGTTTGGTGGATTCTACCCTAGCCCTTTGAGCCCTAAAATTTGGTAGGAATATGATGAAAATTCTGGGGAAATCACATGAAATTTAGTTAGGTACAAAATAGTTTACTGATGATACCCCCACGACACAAATATGTATTCTTAGTCATAGCCACAACAATTAAATCCTAGTGTATTTGTTGCAATGAGAATTCAGAAAGGAAAGATATGTCCATCAATTCCCCCGTCCCTCATGGGACTTCTAACTACAGTGAGAAGATCAACCACATTATCCAAGACTACCATCCCTCCACAAAGTAAGTGCAAAAGCATTACCTCTTTCTACAAAAAAACATCATGAATCGCTCCTTCAGGTTGCCAAATGATCAAACTCCAACCATTTTCTTATGTATGCATCCCATCAAATGAGGAGCTGCAAAACCACCATCTATCCAATTAATTAGACACTACTCCATTTAGCAGCTAAAATTTAAGAACACATGCGACTTGTGTAATGAATAAAACTTTCAAAAAATAAAATTATGTCTGATTAGGTACAATCGCATTTTGGTAGACCAGCTAAAATTCATTTCATTTTTTTTACTATAGGGTTCTTTGAATGGGATGCCAAAATATTTTTCAATAAGCCCCTGTTTAGAAAAAAGAGGGAACCTGAGTCAACTAATGCAGCAAAATGTTGAGGACTTTAAGATTTATAAATACCTTGCATGGAGTTTGAATATTTACTACTAGGACAAATACCAACTCTTTTCGCCATATCTACAACTAATATGGTAAAAACACCCATACAAAGAATACTCGTGAGAAAGTTAAACGAACTAAAACTCCATACCTCAAGCAACAATCCAGGAAATTAAAGCTCCATAATATAAAAGAAAGAGGGAAGCACAACAGTTAAAAGTCATACACCACATGAAATTTCCAAAAGAGATAATCACAAGTCGATAAAAAGAGTAGATTTCAGGATTTCACAGCCCCAAGTCGTAGAAAATTTGCATTCTTTCACCACAACAATGGCATTGTAACAACTTAATTTGTTGGAGAGACGGGATCAGGTAACCAGTAAATTGAAAACGAAAATCACTTGCAATAGACTTCCATAGTGTAGGATTCATATTCTTGGTAAAAGTATAGCAAATTGTCTCTACATACTCACGCACAACTTATAAACCTAATGTAGGAATTAGATTTTGTATTTCCCTGTATGAGGGTCTCTAAGAGCCAAAAGAGTGCCATCCGCAACAAGAAAGCAATCAAGCAAGACTTTGTTGCAGCCATTTACACAACAGTTTTCACTACCAAGACATCTGTAAAATTACAAAGTTGCATACTTAAAATTAAAATTGAAGGTTGCTAGTTTAGACAAAAAGTTGTGATTCGCAGCTGGTAAAATTCCAAACATACATGTGGAAAATTGATACAAAATTTGTAATTTGAGTTCCAATCAAAAGCATCAGAGTCACGTCCGATATAATGGCATTGCTAAAACATACATCAATAATGGGTTAAAACATTATAAGAGAAAGGAACTGAGTAGTTAAAACATACAACAATAATGGGTTAGCAAAACAATCCTCTGTCAAGAATCTTGTCCTACAATCGCTTGCGTCCACCACCACCTATTCAACA
This sequence comes from Ilex aquifolium, assembly GCA_951799425.1. NCBI lineage: Eukaryota > Viridiplantae > Streptophyta > Magnoliopsida > Aquifoliales > Aquifoliaceae > Ilex > Ilex aquifolium. The sequence goes on from OX637399.1 coordinate 25,320,113, forward strand.
CCCTGAGCAGCTGGCCTCCACCGCCACCTATTCAATCCAAAACCACTCAATTTAAAAAACCCAACAAAAATTATTGAACCCAACAAAAATAAACAACAAAATAGAGAATTCAGATACCCCGAATAACGATTTAAGATGCCCAAAAGTAACGATCAAATACATCACTCAGTCTAAATCAATTCAAACCCTAATTGAGTACTTTGTTACCTTAGATCTGGGGTAAAGGCGATGACTAGGAAGCATGGACACTTCATTTTGGTCAGAGTGTTGATATCAGACACGTCTGGGACACTGACACGCTTCGAACACATTAAAATAAGTGTCCGATTTTTTTATTATTAATTTTTTTCAGGACATGTTGAAGACTTGCGGCCGACATGCTCGACAACACATTTTGAATTTTTTTTTCAAACTTATCTAACTACTTTATAATTAAGTAAGTCATTTTTGTATTTTAAAGAATATGGGTCAAATGCATAATGAAGAAAGAACTATAATCACTATATGAACATAGGACATGCACATAACATAATTCGGAAACGATTACAAAATTATTTACAAATGGAATAAGCTTTCTATAAGAAAGCAATGTGATGAAAAATAGGTTATGAAATTGAGACTCTTTGAAATTAAAGAAAATTAGGGTTACGATTTGAGATATTTTTGAAAATAAAAATTGCAATAATAATTGGTTGTAGTCATGAATATATCTTGTATATGTTTTGCCATGTAAATTTGTACAGCTACTAAATACCAAGTCTATGTAGTTTAATTAAGAACGGAGTTGGGATTGAATCTAAATGTATGAGTTTATCTTGGCGTCTACGGGTTATGCGTGTATGAGAATATGTTTGGTGTTTTTATTGGGTAAGCAAACAGTGTATTGATATCCAAGGAAAATTTACAAGTAAGAGCATCACTTGTCTGCCTAAATCTTGCAAGAAAAGATCAATTGAGAAAATCTGAGGAGAATGCTGGTTACATTCAGTATCCTCCAAAGATTTTAACAAAAACATTCTGTGAAATTAGCATAGAATCTACATCATAAACAAAAAAAGAACTGGGTAGCTGCCATGAGTGAGCAAGTCTTCTATTCTCTATATTTTCCTTAATCTTCAAAGACATTAATCTATTCCTGACAGTATTGATGATTACTTGCTGGACTGTCACAAGATCCTTCTGTTGATTCTTGAATATCCTTTGGTTCCTCTCATTCCATATCATATATACTATTGTTGCAAGACAAAACTTCTTGATCGCAGTGGCAAGATTCTTCCCCTTCCAATTGTTGGTTGACTGGATAATAAAATATTGCCAAGGATATGTTTGGTGTTGTTTATGTTATGAATATTAAATATCATGCAGAGGTTATAGGTTAGTAAATGGGGTTCACCCTCCTAGACTAGACTACATATACTATTTTTCTAGACGGGGTGTAACAGTGTGCGGGTGAAAAAACTGGGGTGCTCGTGCATGTGGAGGAGGAGAAGGTAGAGAGGGTAAGAGTGTGTTTTGCGTGTGTCACGTGTACTATTTGTGTGCTATGTTTGTGTGTGTTCTGCATGTGCTATGTTTTCATGTGTTATGAGTGTACTCTATTTGTGTGGGTGTATGCCCAATACGTGTGTGGTGTAGATGTGTTGGGTGTGCGTGAATATTGTGCGAGCAGGTGGGTGGGTGTGAGTTTTGTGTGTGTGTGCACAGAGACTAAAAGGAGAGAAAGAGGGGTTGTGGTAGTGGCATGGTCGCTATGGGGAGGTGATTTCGAGTTTTCGGGCATTTGGTCGAACACAGTATCTTTGAGGCATTTAGTCGAACACTTTTTAGGCACCTTGTGTGTATGCAAGCGGTAATTATTACAGAGTTGAGGGTGAGTGCGAGTGAACATTGTGTGTGTTGTGTATGCCTGATGTGGTGATAGAGAGAAAGGGTGAAGAAGGAAGAAGGAAGCAGGCAGAGATACCTAAGGGGAAAAGTTGTGGGGTGAGATAGACAATGGAAGAAGGTGGGGTGGATGTGTGGGATGGATTGGACAGAAGGTGGTTGGGAAGAGATAAAGGGAGAGAGAGAGAGGATGGAGATCCCTGGTGGCGTCGCTGTTGGTGTTCGATGGCTATGTTCGATAGTGTCACTGGTTGGTTGTCAGGGTGTCGTTGGCTAGGAGAAGAGAGATGGAGAGAGAAGAGGGAGGAGAGAGGAGGAAAGAGAAAGAGCAAAGACAGGTGGGCGCTATTGGAGAGAAAAGAGAGTGGGGGCGAAGATTAGGGAAGAGAAGGGGAGGAAGGAGAGATTGAGGGCGTGACAGAGGGGGTGATTGAAAGGATTCCAAAATTTAATTCTTTAAGTGGGGTTAAATTTTTTGGGTATTAATCTATATTTTGGATAAAAAAATTCTGAAATAATCTAAGACGTTAATAGCTTATGGTAAGTTGGGATAATGTCATTCGTCAGATGAAATCTTTGTATCACGAAATGATCTGAGACATCATTTATGTTTGGAATTCAAAATCATCTTTACTTTATTATAAGTTAGATAGATAAAAAAAATTAATTGTTAAAATGGAAACAGTGAGAGGAAATATTTTCAGAGTGCCAGATTAAGTGAAAGTAAGAGACTGACTATATAAGATTAGAGGGAACAAAATTCAAGTTACATAGAGGGAACAAAATTCAAGTTACATAGAGAGAACAAAAACTAAATGAGCAAATTATGTGCCAAAGAACATCAATTAGCTAATTACAGTTCATCTAATAATACTCAAAAGTTGGCATGATAAACGAAGGCCTAGCTCCAATCTCTACTATTTCACTACCATCCCCTCTTTTTCCTCACGCTATCAGAGAGAAGCTTGGTTGAAGCCGAGTTAAGCTTTTTGTATTGAAGGGGGTGCAGTACCAAAGGTTACCATATTTTTGTGTCAAAATACAACTATTTCCAGTTTAGTTACACCAAAAAAGGTAAGAATCGATGCTAGAATGTTAAGTTGATCCCTATACCCAATATGCTGTAATTTAGACTTTAAATAGTTGAAACTTAACCCAAAACATTGTACATTCAAGTTCAACACGGAAAATAATTTTCGATACCCGTACCTTTGAAAATGACTAACTTTCATTGCCACAGTAAGTCAGGTTTGTATGTGCTCTTGACCTGCACATGAACCTAGTTGCTTCCACATATGCTTGTGCAGCAACCTCGGCTATGATGCTCTTAGACGTATCTCCCTTCGTATATTTTGCCTTCCAGTGGAAATGAACAAATATGAAACATCTCTTTAGTACAAATCTTAGCCACCTAACAATTTGCTTCAGCACCAAAGCATGTAAGAAGACACTTGAGTGAATTTACAGTTGCAGATGGAAAAAAAATTTCCCAACAACTCCAATGGACTGCCCTAATCTATATTGAGGTCTAGCCATGAAAATTGAGCTGTGTGAAACTTCTGCTAAAGTAAATTGTGGACTTCTTGTGATTTGTCTAAGATATGGAATTAGATTTCAGCCGTGAAAATTGAGTAGACAAACATTAAGATAAAGAAGAATGTTTTTACAAAATCAATGGCAAAGCTGACTTCAAATTGCTAGTTTTGTACAAATGGTAGCTCTTTGCACTGAGACCCATATTGATATTGGTATCACTCAGCTAGCATAAACCAGTCAAAAAAAGAGATACATATATTTATACGAAAGAAACCCAAGCATTATTGCAAGCAGAGCAACAGAAACTGCATGACCAATTACAGAAGTTGGGTAGAATACAATTAGTATATCTTGTACATCTGCTACATAGATGGAGATCATATGGACATATCATCAATGCAAACAAAGCAAAAAAATTTCTCTAGGACTGATCACAACTCTCCACATACTCAATCACCTGAGTATCATGAATTTCTTGTGCTAAGGTGAAAGTTGGCCTCTAAAAGAAAAGGTCTAAACACAATTATTGCTTTCAGAGGCGGAACCATGAACCAAAGATTTTGAGTTACTAGGCATTTTGCAACAGATACACTCAGTTGTTAGTTAGCCTCCTCTGGGATTAGCCACAGAAGTCCTTTTTAAAAAATAAATCAGATGGGGCAAAGTTGATATAAAAAAAAATCTCGCAGAGTACATCAAGGGAAAAAAGCAATTAATAGACACACAAGTTCCAAGTAGATCTCTGAATACTAACAAAACCATCAATCATAAACTTTTCGAATGCTTACTAAATGCAGACAAGAAATTTTCATGTCTAACACGTTGACATTATTCCTCGTAAAATAATTACAGCTATCTAGAAGATAGTTGCATGATAATTCAACTTATTATACACAGAAACAACATGTAGCTATACAATAGAGGAAACAGACTTATAAACAAACCAAACGGCTGTGAGGATACTCAAATGAAGGTAGGGGAGTGAACTCAACAATCTACTACTGAGTTAAGAGACTACAACTCTACCCAGAAGAACTAACATAGAAGATACAGAGACACACAAGAGAAATAAAAAGCAATTGTCGACAAAAATGGTTCACAAATAATATTAAACTATGTATCAACATTGTTTAGAAATTGGTACCCTGAAAAAGCGTAGTTGTGATCCATAGCAAAATTCATACTATTTTCTCCCAATTCATGATGTGTGGCGATCACCCCTCACATATCAAGAAATCATGATCAAGCATCAGGGATACATGATCAGTGCCTAAGTATCCTTCAATGAACATTTCCTTTTAAAAACTAAAATAAAAATCACATGCAAAATTGCCCCATCTTAGGGATCATTACCTTGTCCAAGGTGGGACATTCAAATATGTGAGAAATTACTTTGTGTAAATAATACTGATAATAGTTCCATAACCAGTTTAACCTTCTAGATAAATTAATTGGCTTTGTTTCCTACTAGAATGTTGCACCCTCCTACCTTCCCCCCTACCCCCACCCCGGCAAAAGAACCATCCTCAACTTTTTCTCTTTCGGACCAGTAGGAAATGTCACTCAAGCAAGCATTTGGTGGTCAAAGTCCATCACTCCTTTCATAATTCAAAAATAGTACAGAAATGTGGTAGACGGAGAGATAAGACAAACTTATAAGCACAAAAGTAAAGGGTAAAAATAGTGAAAAGTGATTAGATGAAATAATGCTTTCGGCATTCATGAATAGAAATGCCGCCGTGTTACTCTTTACGATTTCAGGAAATGCATAAAATTCATGCACTGTGTTCACTTGCACACACTCATACACACACACACGGGGAGAGAGACAGAGAGAAAGCAGAAGTTTTTTCATGATCCAAGAATGTAAACAAAACTTAAACTAAGAAGATTTATGGTCATTGTATGAAAAGAAGGGGCAAACAATCACTGCACTTTTTTTGTGCTTGTTGAATGGAAGTAATCACTTCCACTTACTATCGAGGACAATAGAGTATTGAAATAAAAAAATGTTCATAGTTAGACATGATAAAAGCATATTCTTGTGAGCCAAAAAGGATCATCTATGGAGGATAGTAATCAGATACAATCGGAAAGGAGGGCTTCCAGAGGATGTAAAAATAATAAAAATATCACACAATTTTAGAAGAAATACATCTTGCAAGATAGTTTTCTCTTAATAAAAGAAATTCTATTGAAAGAGCACAGAAAACATCTTTAGGAGATCATGAGTAAGGACCAACCATAGCAGGGAAATTATCTTCCACTTTTTTCCCAAAAGTTGTATAAAACCATCATCCACCACTAATTTCTTTTAATTTCCTGCATTTTGTGAGTCAAAAAACATCTCTATGCTCATAGCATATGTAACCTCGTATAAGCCAAATCGCATACAACAGACAGACAGACGTATGGAATGGAAAAACCTGAAATGAATTAAAATGCACATGTGGGTGTTAAAGACTTAATATGCTGCCGATGAAACGGGAACAGAACCACCAACGTACCTGTCGATGTGTCTATCTGCTCAACTTCTTGAGGTAGAAGATTCCGCTGTGATGATGAATTCTCTTCTGCCTCTGTTGCTGTGACAGGGAGGAAAGGGGGCTTGCAAAGCATCATGGAGAGATTGGAGAACAGAGATTGAAGAGAGATATCTAATACGGGAGAACGATGAGTTGCACAGGTTCTAGGGCAAATTAGATGAGTTGCAAGGTTCTAGGGCAAATTAACGTAATAATTAATTTAAGGTTGAATTATACTTGGTTAACAATTCCTACTTTATATTTTTAAAGATTAAAATTTTCATATTATTCACTAATATATTAAAAATATTATAATGTAACTCTTCCATTAAAAACCATCCATTAATATAGACGGAATGAGCAAGGAAAGATTACATTGTAATATTTTTATTACCTGAGAAATTTAATTTCTAAGAGTGTAAAGTGAATTTTTTAAAAACATTTAGGGTATAAAATGTGATTCTCTCCTAATTGAATGAGCATGACTACTGATACTTTTGCTATCTTACGGAAAAATATAATGTTTAAAGGATTAGGTTACAACTTCAATGGTCAAAATTAAAACTCAAAAAATTGTGAGCGATAATAAAATATTGTAATTGATCATAAAAAATATAATTTTTAAATGTTAAGTTATATTGTTTGAAAGGTCAAGTTAAAAAATATAGGAGTGTTAATTGGATCGATTTAAATGATTACGAGTCGGGTCTAGTCGATTTCGTGTAAAAAATTAGTAAATTCATACACGACTCATTTAAGTGAACAAGTGGAAATCTTCGAATCAAACACGATTCGTGTATTAAACAGGTTACACGACACGATTCATTTAATTCGTATAATAAACGAATCTAGTTGGGTAGGGTTGAGTTAACACGATAACCCTTTTAACTCACAATTCGTTTGACCTTTTTATTTAAACATCTTTTGATAAATTATTATTAAACTTTTTTAAAAATTGATCTAATTAATAACTACATATATTATTTTGATTAATTTTTTTGAATAATTGCTAATTTATTATTATATAATTTTTTTTAAACGGATAAAAAAATAATAAACGAGTTGACATATCTCACCCAAATACAACTCATTTATTAGATGAGTTTGGTAGGTCCATCTATTTACCACCTGAATCCGATAAAACTTCACTCAAACCCGCTTAACTCCGTGTCGATTCGTGTCGGTTAATCGTGTAGTGTCAAATTTTAATAGGCTTAATCACAACCTTTAAAAAGTATAATTTGAGTCTCATCAATTGTATTTTTTGATACAGTGCCAAAAAATATATATTTCAGCATTGTAAACATTTCCTTAATTGTTATATTGAAGCCAGGTTAATGGTTAATTTTTAACCTTAATAAAAAAATAAATTTTAATCAACTTGAATCAAATTTTAATAAATAAAAAAATACAAAATTTTAATCGATTGAAAGCAAATTTTAATCGGGGCTAATAGCTCAAGTAGAACTCAAATTAGCTCGAATTTTAATACATTAAAAAAAGACTTTTAATAGGCTCAAATGTTAATACGTAAAAAATTAAAATTTAATGAAATTGAATCGAATTTTAGTTGACTCAAATTTTAATATGTAGAAAAAAAATTTAATCAACTCGAATTTTAATATGTAAAAAAATAAATTTTAATCGACTCAAATTTTAATAGAATTTTATATAGATAGATTGTTTGGGGTTTATATAGGGGAATTTTGGTATTTGAGATAATTTATTTTTGTTATAAATGGTGGTTTATTGACAAAGGGTATCAGTGATGTTAAAATATAAACTAAAAGAGATGTCAGTAATGTTTTTAATAATAGAAGGGGTGTTCTTGAAGATATGATAAACTAGAAGACGTGTGACTAAAAATTTTCCGAACATTTTTTTCCTACATTATAACAACCATCACTACCAAGGTTTGTCAAGATTAACATTAATAAAAGAAAAGTATCTGAAACCCACAAGCATAAGCTCAACAAAATTGTGTAGGCATAATGTAGGGTTTTTTTTTGGGATGCAGAACACTTGAGCTTTAACAAACTAACAAGAGATGATAAATGTCATGTTAATTTCATTTTATTGTCCCTATTCCTTGTAAATGTCATTTGTTGTCCCTTCAATTGCTGGTGTAGTTCGCTACCAAAAAAACCAAAAAACAACTCTTGTCCATTCAGAAAGGTTTTGTGGCCACGTTTATGGGTATTGGCAAAGAATTTCTGAGTAGTAAACTAATCGCATTCAGGCAACCATGATGCTTCGCTAATAATAGTCTGTTAGAAGTGAGGCCACTATGTTCGAAATGCATAGTACAAACATCTAGTGGGTTTCTCATGCTTTGCATTCCCGTCGAAATACACGAGTATGTCCTGCCCATTGAATTAAATGACATACAGATAAGTGAGGGATTGCCTTCACTATAATAGCATGGATCTCAATGTCGGGAGGTCTTTCTGAATTATGTAGTTCACAAAATCTGAATAATGATAATATATATATTAAAAAAAAAAAAAAAAAGGTAATCTTGTAAGGCCAGTAATCAGTAAGAGCATTCATCCTATACTAAAACTTACATGGCCTAACTAATAGATCCCACTAAATAATTATATGAGATTATTCTGATAATTCGTAGCAATGAAAACCACCAGAACATATTACCATTAAGAATATAGACCTAACTTATTTTCTTAGTACAAAAAAACATTTTCTTGAAATCATGGAACATGAATAATCATCGATGTGAAAGGGATAATAGAATTAGTGAGCAATAAAAAGGCCATTACGTAATAAAATTAAGAGGCCTTCCTGAATGCCTTTTGCTGGCATTGTATGAAGAACGGCATGTACCCATTCCAAGAAGAAAAATAATGAAACGGCTAGGAAATGGAAAAGCTATTGAAAACTGAACCCTATTTTTTGAGTCATAAAACAACTACATACCATAACTTCATTTCTGATTACATAACGAACCTCTCAGAAAGATCTTGAATAGCCAATCTCTACACAATACAAACATCAAAAAATTAGAATAAATAGATACTTAATTTTCAATCAAAAACATCTGTAATGTTAGATTAAAATCATCGATGTGAAAGGGATAATAGAATTGAATTCATCGACATTCTTGACATAGATAATTACTTGGCCGAGCTATCGGACCTTTCTAAAAGACATAGCTATACGAGTAAAGCATCAAAGCAGATAAGATTCAAAACCTAGTAATTTTAGTTTTAAGATAATAATGAAAATCACCTGATCGAATTCTTCTATTCTCAAACCTGTTTTGATCATCGAGAATATGAACCTAGGGCTTGGGCTCCGTCTTGTGTTTCGAGATTTCCGAAAGATATGTGAGATAACAAGATACAAAACGCTAGCAGCCCAATGGCCAAGAGTTTGAAACATACATGACCAATATATATACACACACACACAAATATCCAAACTTAACTTACTATTTTTTTTTTTGAAGAAAAATTCACATGAAATAATTAAAATATAAAAAGTATTTGAGTGAATACTTCTAAGGCATCAAATAAACCACAGTCCCCAAAAATAAATAAAAAAATCATAATTGGTGGCAAAAATCCCATGTTAATAAGACAAAATTCTATAACTCGCCTCTTCTGTTGTGTACGCTAGTATGGGTGTTATAGTTCACAACTTCAGATTTTTGCAAAACTTCAAAGCCGAGGAGGGTGTGGAGGATCGCCTAGAGAAATGTAAAAAAAATACATCTCTCTCTCTCTCTCTCTCTCTCTCTAAGTATATACATAATTAAACCCTATATGTATCATATACAAACCTTAAATGAAAAAATCATTGATATTAACAAAAAAATACGTACAATAAAATAAAATAAACTTGAAATCAAAACTAACTTGATTATCAATTGAGAAATTTATACTACATAATCAAGTTGAGTATATTTTTGTATAGGTTATGTGATATATGGTATGGAAAGAAACCCTAAAAGTGAAAATTGAGATGAGTTTAGTCATTTGTGGGGTGCCTATAGAATTGGGTGGGCTTAGCTGCTAGTGGGGTGGGTATAGAAGGAGTGAACTTAGTAGTTTTATGATTTAGAGTTTAATGGGGTGGAAAAAGAGATTTGTAGAGGGGGAATAGCCTCATCCAATATATTTTATCATATTCTCTTATGTATTTCTTCAATCTACAAATCAGAAAGATTTCCTTGTGTACAATCACCAAAAAAATAAAAAATTGGTATGAAACTCACTGCTTTATGTTTGTTCCCGTCTGTATATATTGTCATAGCATTACTTATTATCACATTGTGTCCCCTCCTACAAATCCAATAAATTGGAACCGACTGAATTCAAATTAAATTAGGAGCTAAGTGATTGACTCAGCCTACTTACCCAACATTTAAACAAAGAGCAAAGTCAACAGGAAGAGTCATAGTTTTAATCACCGATGCTTAAGCAGAATTATTTTGTGACAAGAATATCTTTATTAGTAAGAAGAGGCAATTGTCATTTGAAAGGAAACCCCATTTGTATAGGGTTCCAAATCTACGACCCTAATGAAAAAACTCTTTTACTATCTTATTAGTAAACTCAAACTTCCTTTCTTATTAAAAATTAAAGCGCTAACGTGTTTAATCAGGAACTTAATTTAATATATCCATTTGATTAGTTGAGTTTTAATGTTAAATAGAATCCACTTTCAATCTAACAACTGTGATTAATTAGGTCTAAATAGTATTTTTGTTTTTCATTTTCATTTGATGTATTAGTGCTAAACAAAACCCTCTTGCATGGAAAAATGGAAAAGATTAAAGAGGCCATTCCATGGCAACGTGAACATGACCAATCGCTAGCAGCCACTCTCACCCAAAGGCAGCAATACCTAACGAGCAATAGTGTTAATGTCATTTAAGGATAGGGTGGAAAAGTAAACAATTTATAAATGCTGTGGCCAATTCATAATCTATAAAAGTTATTATATTTTGCTTAGAGGTCAATATATGATCCGAAAAATTAAAGGATGGAGATTACAATTAAGAAAAGTTTTCCCAACCGCCACCCTCTGCCATGCTATCTTGAATTTGTATTGGTTAATAAACTTTGACTTGGTTTCCGTCACTATCCTGTTTCATTTGATTCTTATTTTTGTTAATTGTATATTTGAATACTAGTATTCTAATTATATCACTCCGGTTGTGGTCACATTGTGGTTATTTGCTCATCCCATCATAATTTCATGAGTTTCAGGTGTTGTATTAATTAATAATTTATCTACATCATGTCATTTATTAAAATCTATATAATAAAATACAATACAATTCAAATCTTAAAAGATAAACAAAATGATTTTTACTTTTTGTCATCGATATCATTTTAAATTTTATTTTAAAGTTAATCTGACGGCTAATATTAACTCTTCAAATTTAATAGGGATATTAGATTCCCTAAAGATGTGTTTGGGGTGACTTTTTAAAAATGTTTCTAATAAGCACTTAAAAAAAATAGTGTTTGGAATGGCCCCACTACCACCCCACTGCCCCACCACTATCGCCACCACTGCCCACCACTACCACGACCGTTGCCGCCATCCAACCACCACCTTCACCATCGCCGTCACCACCACTATCGCCTCACAACCACCACGACTGCCCCATTATTATCACCGCCACACTACCACCACCGTTGCCGCCACCATACAACCACCGCCTCCCCCCAAATCCTACCACCATCACTACTACTGCCACCGTCGCCACCTCACCACCACCTCTGTCATAACCACTATCGTTGTCGCCGTCGCCACCATCACCGCTACCGCCACCCCACCACCATCACCAATACCACCACCATCGTTGTCACCCCACCACCATCTCTGCCACAACCACTACCACCACCATCGCCACCGCCATTGCCACCACCCATCACTCACCACCACTGTCGCCACCCACCACCAATTGCTAACATCATCGCCCACCGCCACCACCATCATTATCTCATTCTTATATTTATTATCACTACCACCATTATCCCACCATCACCACCCACCACCACCTGTTGCCCACCACCGTCGTCACACCACCACCACCGTCGCCCACTGCCACCCACTACCATACCTCACCATCACCTGTTGCCCACCGCCACCCACCACCGTCATAGCCCCACCACCACTTCTACCAACCACCATCATCGTCGTCCACCACCATCACTATTGTCACCCACGGTTGCAATCACCACCACAGTCGTCGCCACCCATCACAATCATCACCGTCTTTCACCACCAGTACTGTCGCCCACCACCACGACCACCGCTCACCCCTACTACAACCGGTGCTTAAATTTTTTTTTTCTCTCTTCTATCTTTGTAATTTAATTTAGGATTTAAATACAAATATATTTATTATTGACCATTTTTTTTATTCCGTGCCTTCAAGTACGGGAAATAACTTGTATTAAATATTGTATGTTTGTACGACACTCATGATTGTTTCAGTGTCTACGTTCTGGTCACAGTCAGATTAGCTGACTTTTGCTACTTGAAGGCATGATATATCCTTTTAGCCCCCATAACTTTTTCATTATTTCAAATCAATTCGATTCTTTGTTTTAACCTAAAGTTATTTTTGGTTGGTTGTGCATTAACAGTTGAGACAAACAATGAAATGATAAATCCCACTGTTCTGATGCGCTAATCCCATACCTATTTTTGTTTCCCTTTACATGATTTATACATCTATAATAAAATAGCTTACAATTCAAATTTCAAAAAATAAACAAAATGACTTTTGCTTTTCACGGTTCAGATCACTTTAAATTTTACTTTAAAGTTAATCTAACGACTAATATTAACACCCTAAATTTAATAGAAAAAATAGCCCCCTAAGGGTGTTTGGAGTGACTTTTTAAAAGTACTTCTAAAAATTATTTTTATAAGTACTTTAAAAAAAAATAGTGTTTGAAACCGCTCCACCACTACCTCTACCATCACCACCACTGCCTCTACCACCACCACCGCCACCGCCACCGCCACCACCACCGTCGCCGCCACCACCACCGTCGCCATCACCATTACCATTGTCGCCGCCGCCACCACCACCACCATTGCCGTCACTGCCGCCACCACTACCACCACCATCGCCACCACCATCACCACCCCCACAGCCACCATCGCCACCGCCACCGCCATCGCCGTCATCACCACCACCACCACCGCCACCACCACCCACCACCACCACCATCACCACCATCGCCATCGCCACCACCACCACCGCCACCACCATCGCCACTACCACCGCCACCACCACCACCATCGCCGCCACCACCACCACCACCGTCACCGTCATCGCCACCGCCCCCGCCCCCGCCACCACCACCCCCACCACCACCACCGCTGCCGCCGCCATCGTCGTCGCCGCCACCACCGCCATTGCCATCGCCATCGCCGTCACCACCACCACCATCACCACCACCGCCACCACCACCACCACCGTCGCCACCACGGTCATTGCCACCCACCACAACCATCACCGTTTCCTACCACCACCACCTCTCACCTCCACTACAACTAATGCTTAAATTCATTTATTTGTCCTCTATGTTTGTAATTTGATTTTGAATATGAATACAAATATGTTTATTGTTTAGCATTTTTTATTACTCTGTGCCTTCAAGCACATGCAATAACTAGTACCTCTATAAAGGAGTTTCTACTAAAAATTAAAACTACTACAAATATGTAATTTGTCCAAATTCTAATACTCTCTGCATTCATGGATTATAAAGTTAAGAAAAGTTATGGATATTTTGAGGTATAAAATCTAATAATGAAAAATTATAGAGCGCAATTTCATAAATATAAAAAATATTGGCCAAATTGGTTGAAGCACTAAAAAAAAAAACTTAAGTGGCTTTCAGTAGGTTAAGTGCACGTGTGTACACAATCAAAGTGATAAGCCTTTTATTTTTGGAGGATGGAAACAAAAAAAAAAAACCAAAAGACCCTTTCTCCTTCTGTGTCCTCACAGTGCACATACTCAAGAAGGTGGACAGTGGATGCCGGAGCCAAGAAGTGTGGATCTGAGTGTGGGCTACGAAGATTACATGGGTTATGAATATTAGAGGTCATTACTGTAGGACATGGCCGGCTCAACAATGGAGTGGAAAAAGCATGGGCTTTAGGCCCACACATAAAAAAGGACCCAAATTTTAAAGTTTAATAATTTTATACAGATCAAAAATTAAAACTCATTATAATTTAGTTTAACAAAAAAAATTCTAAAAGGTTAAGTCAAAATAAAATTTAGAATTTAGGTTTAAAAGTGCAGTCCACCTCACAAATATACATTACACATACATATTTATTAAAGGACAAAAAAATGTTAACACTTTAATAAAAAAAATATAATAAGTATCTCTCTCTTTCACAAATTAAAATAAATGAAACACATTTTCTATTTATCTCAAACTCGATTTTGTTCTCATTTCAATACAAAAATACCAACTAATTAAATTGTTCATTCTCATAAAGGATCCACAATAAAAACTAATTAATATCAAAAATAATTCGATAATGTTATTATCAGAGAAAGTAAAACACAACAAAACAATAGGTGAGCGTTACATATATAAACAAGTTATGAATCATAAAAAATAATAAAATAATTCAATAACAAGATAACAAAAAATTATGAATATATACTGATAGTCAATAATCTAATACCACAATTTTCATGAAGAAAACACGTTAATTTTGTAATAATGAATCTCATTTTTTAAATTAGGAATGCAAAAAAAAAAAAAAAAGGACAGTTTAAACTATATATTATGTAGAAGTTTTTTAAAACCCTACAATGAACATCAACTTTCATGTAAAATCACATACATTAATTCTATTTCTGAATCCCAAAGTTGTAAAGATGTTTTGAATGCAAAGAATCAACTGTAAAATCGAAATTGGGGTTGGGTTTGTGTTACTATTTGAAATGGTGGAATTCTTCATTTTTAAGGAAGAGTGCACAAGGTTACAGTAATGAAAAAAAAAGTTTGGTATGTAGCTCCAAATTTAATGATTTTTGTGGGCTTTAAATTTTGTGGTTTGTTCACAACAAAATATTTATATTTTTTTGGGTCAAGTTATAATATTTATAGTTTGAATTACAATATATTATTGCTTTAAAAAATAATAAATGCTATCAAAGTTTTATTCCAAGGGGCAATAGACAGAAGAGAGAGAAACAAAACAAATACGACAAAATACTCCTTTTTTTTTTAATTGTGCTGATTTGCTTTTGATTTCATTGGCAGGAAGGTTCCTTGTGGGTCCCCAACATTCTCTTCTTATCAGCACTACAAGATCATTTGAGAAAAGGAGTTGACTAATGGCCTTTTCGGTATAGTACTGAAAAGGTGTTGGCTGCAAAAGGGAGTCAGAATGATGCAGAATGTGCCACGTGTAAAAGCAAAGGCAAGACAACCGGCTTTACCGATTGCTTCTTTACATTGTCCTAAATTACAATAGGAAATGGATATTTACCACAGTAGTGGGCATAATTATAAAGCTAATGGTATAATTACAACAGTAGTGAGCACAATTACAAAGTTAATGGTATATTTACAACATCAGTGATAGATTTACAGCAGTAGTGGACACATTTACAAAGCTAATGGTATATTTACAATATCATCAAAAAATTTCAACAGTAGTGGTAAAAATTACAAAGCTAATGGGATATTTACAACATCTGTAGGAAATGTACAATGGTAATGGGGACAAGTACAAATGTTATGGTATATTTACATTAGAAGTTAGTAAATTTACAACAACAACTGTATAGTTAAGGATGTGAATTTACAATGGTTGGAGTAGCAATTACAAGATTTGTGGGAAGAGTTATATCATAATTTAGAACGAGTGACCATAACTAAGGGTATGTATACCATTGTTTAGGACAAGATTACAAGAACTGTGGACAAAGTTAGTAATTTAGAAGATAATTACCAGTGGTTTGGTTAATAACAAGATTAGTAGATAAAATTAAAAAGTAAATGATGACTTTACAAAAGTATTGGTTAACTTAAAAATATTATGGTTAAATTTACGAAAAAGGAGGAAAGTTACAACATTTATGGGTAAATGTCAAACTCTAGGGTAAAAGTAAGATAGTACTGGACCAAGTTACTAGTCAGTAGGTAAATTTTACTAATACATGGGTCAATATTATGAGATGTATGAGTAGTTATACAAACTGAAAGGTAAATGCACAACCACAAGGAATTTGATCGAACTGTTATTAAATTTGACAGGATAGATACAATGGTTTTTGAACATAATAAATGTGATCGATCACTATTATTAATAACCAAACAAATAGTTGCAGGTTAATTATTTGTAAATGAAATGAATTTGATTGATCACTATATAATAGTAGATAGAGCTAAATATGTCCTAGGGTAAAACACGTGCTTGGAGGTATCATGAGATGAGCACGTGAGTTGGATCGAGTGTAAGGAAGCAGCTCCAGAACCCAAACTGACTCACCGACTTGCTCGCCCATATCCTACCATTTTAGCTCAAACCAGTTGCAGATACTTGGGGAATGAGGTTCCACAACTCTTGTCGCCCAATTTGAAAAACAGTTACAGAGCTCCAACGATAACAGGAGCATAGTCTATAAAAGGAAGGAGATAGCTATGCCTAAGTAGGTAACATCTAGCTACACTCATTCCTATCTATAATTCCTCATTAAAAAAAAAATGTTATTGTACACTAAATCTTGAAAAAATAAAAACTTGGTGAAACAAGGAATCAGAGAGAGATTTTGGTAGTTTATACAAAATAATAATGCTCACTTCATTATTTTGTGATCTTCTCTGACATTTCTTATACAAAAAAATATTGAGAATGTAATTTTTTAAGTAACTAGCAAACACTTCATTAGTTTGCAAAGTTTTATAAAATTTTGTAAAAATTTGCAAAGTTTTTGCATAATTCACAACACATTAATGTGAAGAGATTTTATAAATTCATAAACTTCTAAATAGATATGCTCACACACGATAATCAAAACTAAAACAAATTTATTGGGCTAAAAATCTCATCATAATGGATTGTTTTTTGTTTTGCAAAAGATTTCAAAGTTTGATAAAAATTTGCAAAGTTTATGTATAATCCATAGCACATCAACGTTAAAAGATAACATATTTTCTTGGGAACCCCCTTTTGCTAGAGTTTGTGTAAGACATATTTTTTTAGCGTCTTTAGAAGTAGCGTCTACAATATCAGCTTTCTTAACACGGTGAGTCTCATCCTCTTCTACTTGCAAAAAATTTTGTACCCTAACATTTGGACAATCACCCACTTTCTCCATTTTTTTTCTCTTACTAACCTTTAAAATGGTGTGTACGTTATAAGTGAGATAATGAGTCTATAAATAGTATTTTGGGGACCTTGAAGGACATATACATGGACATCTTTGTAATGGTTGTATGACTATGTGTGAAGATGGGAAGAGAGAAAATAAGACAGCATAAAAGGTAATTTGTGTGAATGAAAAAAAATAAGAAACTGTTGCAGCGGCACATTAAAGGGAATAAGAGAAACCCCTTGAAATGATAATTTTCTCTACAATTTCTTTAATAAGGATTTTTTTTTGTTGGTTGTACAATAACAGTTGAAACGAACGATGAAATGATAAACACTGCCGTTATGATGGAACACTCATCACATCTCTATTTTTCGTTTTTCCTTTATATGATTTATAGCACCGTAAAGAAGTTTCTACTAAAAATTAAAATCAAAAATATGTAGTTTGTCTAAATTTTAATACTCTCTTTATTCATGGATTATAAAGTAGGAAAAGTTATGGATATTTTTGGACTGTAAAATCTAATAATGAAAAATTATAGAACTCAATTCCATAAATATAAAAAATACTGACCAAATTGGATGATACACACGTGTTACTTTTCCAAAAAAATATTGGGGTCATTAAAAAAATATGTTATTGTAGACAAATTCTTAGGGAAATAAGGAATTAGAGAGAGATTTTGGTGGTTTATACAAAATCATTATGCTCACTTCATTATTTTGTGATCTTGTTTGACTTTTGTTATGCAAAAGAATATTGAGAATGTAATTTTGTAAGTAACTAGCAATCACTTAATTAGTTTGTAAATTTTTTGCATAATACACAACATATTAATGTGAAAAGATTTTGTAAATTTATGAACTTCTAGATAGATAAGCGCACAGATGCTAATTAAAACCAACACATATTTTTACTAAGATAAAATCTCATTCTAATGGATTGTTATATGTTTTGCCAAAAATTTTAAAGTTTGACAAAAAATTTGTAAAAATTTGCAAAGATTATGTATAAATACATAACACATCAACGTCAAAAATGACATATTTGACTGAGGATCCACTTTTGCCGGAGTTTGTTTAAGATATATTTTTTAACGTTCTTACAAATACCGTCTGCAATATCAGCTTTCTTAACATGATGAGTCTCATCCTCTTCTACTTGAAAAAAATTTTAGTGAGATAATGAGCCTATATATAATGTTTTGGGGCTTTGAATGATGTATATATCGGCATATTTGTAGTGGTTGAATGATTATGAGTGAAGATGGGAAAAGGGAAAATAAGACAGTATTAAGAGTGATTTGTGTGAATGAGAAAAAAAATAATAAACTGTTCCAGAGATATATCAAATCAAATAAGAGAAACCCTTGAAAAGATAATTTTCTCTGCAATTTCTATTTTGTGATTTTAATAGTTTATACAAAATCATTATGTTCACTTTATTATTTTGTGATCTTGTCTGACTTTTCTTATTCAAAAGAGTATTGAGAATGTAATTTTGCAAATAACTAGCAATCACTTCATCAGTTTGCAAGGTTTTGTAAAATTTTGTAAAAATTTTCAATTTTTTTTGCATAATTCACAACACATTAATGTGAAGAGATTTTGTAAATTTATACACTTCTAGATACATATGGTCACACCGATAATAAAAACAAAAATACATTTATTGGGCTAAAAATCTCATTCAAATGGATTGTTATATGTTTTGCAACGAAATGGAAAAACATACCAAGTGTCCGAACGTTACTGTGAAAGATCTCTTTATAGCCAAAGAAGATGAGAATCATCACCTGGTCACGGGAGTGATGAAGGAGGGAAGTTCTGTGAAAGCCAAAGAATATGTGGCAGAGAAAATAAAAAAGAAAGGGGTCGTCTGAAATGACCGTCACCTGGTCGACGGATTACCAATTAAACAACAACCAAAGAAGGGTGGGCACGGTGAGAAGTATACTTTTGAGGGCCTTGGGATCGTTATTGTTGATCCTCCATCGGAGGATCGCAACAATCCCAACTATGAGAATGAGTGACTGGTTCCTTCCCTATCATCTAACAAAGATTTCCCAATTATGAGATCAGTAATGCTATACTAACCAAATTTTGGGACCAAATTTGGAGCCCAAATGACATGGCAGCTGAATTGGACTTCTTTATTTGGTGTCATGTCATTTGGACCCCAATAAAGACTCCAAATAATATGTTGCTACATCATTTGGGTTTCAAATTTGGTTCCAAAATTTGGTCAGTGTAGCATTACTCTTCTGAGATTGACTGACTGTATCTACTTCCCTCCCTATCATCTAATAATTTTTTTTTTTAATGAATGAAATACCTGGTTGATATATAATTGTGAGGCTTGCTTTTCTTGCTTTTCTTGCTTTTGTGTGTAGTGAGTACAATTTTAAAATCTTAATGGTATATTTTGGGTTTGGTTACAAGACAGAAATAGCAACTACAAAATAGAGTAAAAAACAATAACAAAGAGAATTTGTATTGCCTCGTTTTTTACCCATTTCTCCTCCAACTCCAGATCTACACTTCTTAGCCTCAAAATCTTCATAGCTGACTCAGATCCATGATTCTTGGCTTCAAATCTTCATAGCCCACACTCAGATCTTGAGTGAGAAGCAATGCAATGACGGAAATGGACGTGTACCTTCCGGTGTCCATCTTCTTGAGTATGAGCACTGTGAGGACACAACAGGGAAAAAGGGTTTTTCCTTTGTTTTTCATCCAATTTAGCCAAAATTTGTAAAATTAGAAGTTATTAGTTTCTACACCCTAAATACCTATAACTCTTCCTACTTATAACATATCCATAAAGAGAGTATCAGAATCTGGACGAATTACAAAGTTATAGCTAGCTCTTTGTTGTTAAACAGTAATCCACAAAACTTAAACATCACACAATCACTAAAGTTACAATTCCAAACATACAAATAACCTCACAAATTAATAATATGCATTGCACGTAAATTATGTTGAGTTATATTTTTATTTTTATTGAGTTTTTACAAGTTAAATCAATATAACATTCTTAGGTGTAAAATATATCTCTTATTAAAACTGTGATATTATCCGATTAATAACATGCTAAGTTGTACAAATTAAATTAAACCACCTGTGTCAAGTCCTTCGTTGTTTTAAAGAAAATGAGTTGCCTTGGGAAGTAAAATTCCTCACAAAAATTCAATCTGTTTAATGGTTCATTACATAATCCACTAGCTTTTGCTTCGATAATTGAAGAAATACAATTTCACATGGATTACATGTATGAAAACATGTTTCAGTCCTTCTTTTTATACACTAACATGCTTGAATTAAACATCAAACTTTAACACACAGTACAATCCGATTTTACAAATTATAATGACTCATTTCAGCCATACTTTAAAGCTATGCTTCTTGGCCCTTTGAGGCTGCAGTTGCTTTCCTTGCCTCAACCTTATGGAAATAGGAGATGTATAGTATTCGACGGAACCATGTTTACAATGCAAGATCTTCCATTACTATGAAAAAACAACCACCAAAAGAAAAAGTAGCAAAATCTATTAATCGAAGTCTGAAAAAACCCCTTCATGGCATTGCCTCTTTAGATCAGAATTATTACTTAATAAGTTACCTGCACTTTGGGCATCTCTTTTCGCACTTGTCAGTAGTAGATGTCAAACATTTCTTTCAAACTATACATTTGACAAAAAATTTCAAATTCAATCAATTAATTCAAACTTAAATGATCTGAAATTGAATTGAAATTACAAAATTGGTTTTACCTGTGTACATAAGAAGTGGTGCTGGGTTCAAAGCAAATCTCCAAACAAATTTATCAGATGTAATGCTGAATTGAAAACAGAGAAAACCCAGTTTGTGTTGGTAAAAGAAAAAAAACCTCTAATAATGTCAATGATCTGTTATATACCTCAATTTTGACAAACTTGTTGAAGTAGTAGCTGATTCTACGCTTCCCAAACAAATCAGATGAATGACACACACACAGACAAAGAGAGAGAGGGAGAGTGAGAGAGAGAGAGAGAGAGAGAGAGATGATTACTATTTCAATAGATGGACTTGAAACAAATTTCAATTGGTAATTTAATCCTTATATTTTTACAAAGGATGTAGTGTTATATCAAGTGAAAAGGGAAAAGTTTCGTTGTAAATTTTAGCACATAAACAAGACATTATTATAGACTACATTCTAAAGTCAAAACATGTACTACCATTTATTCACCAATGAGTCTTTGATCCAATGGTACTGTGACACCTCAAAGTCCGGGGGTCCGTTGATTACTCATCAACTCGCGGAATACTCGTGGACACCGAGTAACTCGATATCGCACCGTCATGCCCCATTTACCGGGGTCCTTAATTTTAACGAAATTCGGACAGAGTCTCCTTTGTACGGGGAGCTCTACTCAAAACACAACCTGTGCAGTATAAATTAACATGATCCATCTGAGGCCCAATATAACACAATGACCACACATGGTCCATTTATAAGTAAAACTTGACCGCACCGGGTCCATTTATCAATACTTATATCAAAACATGCAAGGTTAGTTTAACAATAGTCCATATAAGTTCTATTACAATTATTTGCAAAAGATTACATGCCCAAAATATTATTTCCACAAATGTTGTACATTCACACAAAATAAAGCCACATTCGGCTTTCTTCAAACATGAGGGTCCAAATTGGAGCCATCCACCGGTGTATTTCTCCCACCTGAAATGTTTCCCATATAGGGTGAGCCAACGCTCAGTAGAAAAACTCCTACAGAGGCTACTCCCCACCTAAAATGCGTATGCAATGCGCACATGCCACAAACAACTTCTTCCATTCCAAATAAGAATATATTATTCAAGATAGAATCTTATGATGTCATGCCAAGTAATGAGATGAAACTCACTCATGCATGCTATCCCGAGCCCATACCGACTCCCACAACACATTGTAGTGCCAACGTGCCTTTGAACCGTCATCTATGTTACACATCAATTGACATTTGCAAAACTAGGGTCTTTCTTGGGGTGGGCATTCATGGACTTACACCAACGGCACCCAGCCGACACGGAATTTCAAGACTTCAACCCACGGTTCCGCGTATACCGACACACTTTATGACCTTTTACACCAACGGAGTGCGAATCCTATCAACGAGTCTTTCACCCGAGGGATATTCTAGCCCTTTTTGCTAACCCCGACCCAATTTATCATGAAACCAAGCGGCTTAGCTAGGCCTTCGACCCAACTTTCCCAAGCCATCCGCCAATCACCAAGTATGGTATTGACGACAATCATGCACACACCCATGTGATGAGATGTTTCCGTGCATATGCAATGTGATGCACCATTGCACAACAACATAATGTTCCATATGCTATGAATGACATACGAACAATTCCAACACATCCATGGTAAATTATATCCTAAGCATATAAATACCATATTTGTCACAATATCAATATATATCAAAACATGCATATATCAACAAGTACATTTCAATCATAAATCATATCATAAGCATGTGATTCCACATTACCACATAGCTCAAGAAATCATACTAAATGATTTCTACAAACCATTTCAAGTAACCACATAGTACAAGAAACAAAACCACTTCAAGATAGAATATATATTCCATCCATTTCTCATATCCATTTAACCATAATACATCTTAGGTAAGAAATAAACCCAAGTAGGAGAAACCCTACCTTAATAGAAGTGTAAGATGAGTGTAGAAAGCCTCAAGAACACTTCCTATCTTGTTTAGTTTTAATGTCACATGTAGGGTTCTTTTCCAACTAAGCGTAGGTGTTTAGCATCTTTGAATATTCTGCAGGTAACCTTCATGAGTTAAAACAACTCTAACTCTAGTTATTAAAATCCAATTCTAACAAAATATGTGGGAGATGAACATAGACTCATAGGAATTATCTTTCACCAAAAATCACTATTTTTGAACACTAAATACCTGTTCCAAGTAACTCCTAAACCAAGTGTAAGTTACAGAATTTCCAGGTTCCAGCAGGTCATAATCATCTTTAGAAATTCACCAAAAATAGAGTTTTCATCCTTTTGGCATGAGACCAAAGCCAAAATAACCCTTTATGAATCTATTTCAAACCCTAAAAGTTTAAGATTCATAAACGAACTCTAACTCATAAAACCAATTATGAAACTACATGCTGTCCAGATTTTCCAGATCAGTTTCTATAGGCTGGGGCTAACTTTCAAAAATCACCAAAAATCGTATTTATCTCCATTTTACTTGAAACCAAAACCAAACGAATCCTTTTTCAGTCTATATTATAACCTCAAAATTTCAGAATTATTAAATAATTGTAGCTTATGAAATGAATAAGAAACTCACTTACTGTCCAGGATTGACAGTATCACTTCTTCTTCTTTCTTTCGGTTTGAGCTCAAGAAAAATACCCACCAAGACTTGATTTTCCCAAAATCTCCCCTTTTGGATCTTCGGTGAAAATCTTTGTTTTTGGTACCCACGCGTAGCCCTCGTCGCGTAGACCAACTTTAATTCTTGGTTCAAGCGATTCCGACTGACGTAGCCTAGCAGATCGACGGAAGAAAGCCTTGAGAATTCTTTTTCTCTATTTTCTCTCATTTCTCTCCTCTCCAACGTGTGGTGTGTTGAATAGGGAAGATATTTGTGCTGAAATATCAATTTTAAGTCCCTATTTATAGTTTTAATTCCGCGGTCCACATCGTCTCGCTCGTTTCTCACTTCCGGGTCCGTTTTTCGTCCCGAAACGATTCATTATACTCCGGATTAAGTTCAAATTAATTTTATTTGAACTTTAACTTAATTTTAAGTAAAATTTTATAAAAAATATTTTTGGGGACCTTTAAAATGTCATTCGCCACGCAGTCGCCTTGAACGACGTGTAAAAATCCGACTATCTCGGAATTCGACGAAATTTGACAGGGTGACTCGTTTTCGCGATACGAATTCAACGGTGAACTTCGTTTGCTAATCCGAGGTCTAGAACATGAGTATTTTAAATATGCATTAGGATGACAAATTACCATTTTACCCTTTTTAAGAAAAAGTTCAAATTTGCCCGGGTTTTACAGGTACTCCTTGTCATGTAAAGGTTTTTCCTTTTTGAGGTCAAGGGTTCAAGCCCCCACCCCTTCCCCCTCCCCATCCCAAAAAAAAAAAAAAATTTATTCAAGTAAATATGTTGGAATATGAACAAGGTTTTGATAATTTCACCTCACAAATCAGATTAGCAATAAGGTGCACAAGAAAATAAACATATGGGGCAACATATACAAGAAAGCAACCAAATAAACATAATGGAAAGTGAAATCTCAAAAAGTAGCACTCAGTTTCTGCTCTTTGTGAATCCTTGACAGTGACAAATACAATTAATTTGAGACAACTCATATCAATGAGTAACCATTTGATAGTTTTGGTGTTGATATTGCAAAGCATTAAGGAGAAAGGTAACTCTACTTCAGATACTAACCTCTGCATCTAAACATATTCAATATCACCAAAAAAAAGAAAAACTACTTGATGTATTGCTCATATAATTAATACCCTCAAGGTAACATGGGTGACTTTGACGTTCTCAACTACAAGAAAAGGCATGAATTATATTAACATTTTTGGGGCCATGATTTCACCAGTCACACACAATTTACGATATCTACAACCTAAGGAAAGATTATAATCATAAATACATATGAAAACCATGTTCATACTTCATCCTAACATAATGTGTAGTTTTCAGAAGATCACTTCAATAAGAGAATATTTTGGAAAAATTTTTAGCCACCCCCTTCTAGTTTACCATATTTTCAAAAACACCCCTTCTATTTTTTGAATCTTCATTGACACCCCTTGTCAGGTTAAAGGTGTTAATTATAATGTAATTTTACTAAAATGCCCATGATATATTTTAGAAAAACTTCATCCACACCCTTCTAGATAGACATATCTTCAATGAGACCATATCTATTTTCTAAATTTTTTCACATATTAAAATTTGGGCCAATTAAAATTCAATTTGAATTAATTAAAATTTATTTTTTATGTATTAAAATTTGAGTCAATTAAAAATTATGTTTTTTACATATTAAAATTTGAGTAGATTAAAATTGTATTCGAGGCTCAAATCAAATTTTAATCAACTTACATTAAATTTTAATCGGCCCGATTTTTTATACATAAAAAAAATAAATTTTAATTGACTCAAAAAATAAATTTTAATCAATTTGAATCAAATTTTAATAAATAAAAAAATATAAATTTTAATCGATTGAAAGCAAATTTTAATCGGAGCTAATAGCTCAAGTAGAGCTCAAATTAGCTCGAATTTTAATACATAAAAAAAGACTTTTAATAGGCTTAAATTTTAATATGTAAAAAAATAAAATTTAATCAAATTGAATCGAATTTTAATTGACTCAAATTTTAATATGTAGAAAAAAATTTTAATCAACTCGAATTTTAATATGTAAAAAAATAAATTTTAATCGACTCGAATTTTAATCGAATTTTATATAGAAATATTATTTGAGGTTTATATAGGGGCAATTTTGGTATTTGGGATAATTTATTTTTGTTATAAATGATGGTTTAATGACAAAGAGTATTAGTGATGTTTAAATATAAATTATAAGGGGCGACAGTGATTTTTTGATAATAGAGGGGGTGTTCCTGAAGATATGATAAACTAGAAGAGGTGTGACTAAAATCTTTCCGAACATTTTTTTTCTACGTTACCCAAAATATCAGTTGCACACAACGTTACTAAGGAGAAGATCACCGTAGATCTCATGGCGGCCTTGTCAGGCATGTATGAAATGCCATCTGCGAATAACAAGGTGCATCTGATGAAAAAGTTATTCAATCTGAGGATGATAGATGGTACGTCTGTTACCCAACACCTGAATGAGTTCAATACTATCACCAATCAATTATCATCAGTTGAAATTGAATTTGATGATAAGATTCGGGCTCTGATATTGCTGGCATCACTGTCAAACAGTTGGGAAGCCATGAGGATGGCTGTTAGTAATTCTGCTGGTAAGATGAAACTTAAATACGATGATATTCGTGATTTAATTCTGGCTGAGGAGGTGCGCAGGAGAGATTCTGGCAAGACCTCGGGATCAAGTTCCGCTCTGAATGTTGACACTCGTGGGAGGTCAAATGACAGGAACTCAAATAGAGGAAGATCAAAATCAAAGAACAGAGGCAAGAGCAAGTCAAGATCTGGACAGCAGCAGACGACTTGTTGGAATTGTGGCAAGATTGGCCATATAAAGAAGAACTGCAAAAATCTGAAGAAGACGGAAGGCGATGGCGCGAATGTAGTGGTTGAAGAAGTGCAAGACGCGCTACTACTTGTCGTTCATAGTCCATTTGAAGATTGGATACTAGATTCAGGGGCATTTTTTCATACCTCCTCTAACCAAGAAATCATGCGGAACTATGTTGCTGGTGATTTCGGGAAAGTGTACCTGGCTGATGGACAGGCACTGAACGTAGTGGGGATTGGAGATGTTGATATTACACTTCCTAATAGGAACGTGTGGACCTTGCAGAAGGTCAGACACATTCCCGAGTTGAAGAAGAATCTTATCTATGTAAGACAGCTAGACGACTGTGGCCACTCAGTTGTGTTCTCAAATAGCACTTGGAAAGTTTCTAAAAGAGCACTGGTGTTGGCCCGGGGTAACAAGACTGGTACTTTGTACATGACAAACGGTTCTAGTGACACTATTGCCACCACCACTGTAGAGAGTACTGCAGAGCTGTGGCATTGCAAACTTGGTCATATGAGTCAGAAAGGCATGAAGGAACTCGTGTCAAAAGGGAAGCTACCAGAACTGAAAGCAGTTGATTTGGGCATATGTGAGAGTTGTATACTTGGGAAGTAGAAAAATGCCAGTTTCTTGAAGAGTGGCAGAGCTCTGAAATCAGGAAAGTTGGATCTTGTACACACAGATGTATGGGGACCCTCCCCAGTGACATCCCTTGGAGGTTCCCGATACTATGTCACGTTCATTGACAACCATAGTAGAAAGGAATGGGTTTATTTTTTGAAACATAAATCTAACGTGTTTGATGTGTTCAAAAAGTGGAAGGCCCTAGTTGAGATGGAGACAGGCCTAAAGCTAAAATGCTTAAGGTTTGACAATGGTGGATAGTACATTGATGGAGGATTTAAGGAGTACTGCGCAACTCAAGGTATCAGAATGGAGAAGACAATTCCTGGGACACCACAACAAAATGGCGTTGTTGAGGGCATGGACATAACCATCAATGAGTGTGCTAGGAGCATGAGGTTGCACGTAGGACTGCCACCTACATTTTGGACAGAAGTAGTGAACACTGCAGTGTACCTGATCAATCGTGGACCATCGGTCCCATTGGAGTGCAGATTACCTGAGGAGACCTGGAGTGGGAAAGAGGTTAAACTTTCTCATCTTAGAACCTTTGGTTGTGTTTCTTATGTTCTTGTTGATGCTAATGCTCGCAGCAAGCTTGAGGCGAAATCAATAAAATGTTATTTTATTGGTTACGGAGATGAGGCATTTGGTTATCGATTCTGAGATGAGCAGAGTCGAAAGATCATCAGGAGTAGAAACGTGGTCTTTAATGAGAAAGTTATGTACAAGGACAAGTCCAGTACAGTTGCTGATACAACTCCTCAACAGCCTGAGTTTGTCGCCCTACTAGAGGTCACAGTGCAGTGCAGGGACGACAGTGATGGTGAGAGTGGATCCAGTGCGCCCATTCCCATTATTCCACAATTAGATCCTGAACCATCTACACTTGTAACAGCGACTCAAAAGTCTTCTAGGACTATCCGACCCTCACAGCGATTCTTACCTATACTGAGTTACATTTTGTTGACAGATGGTGGAGAACCGCAGAGTTATGAAGAAACCTTGCAAGATGAGAATTCGAGCAAATGAGAGTTAGCCATGAAAGAGGAGATGGAGTCCCTACTTGGGAATCAGACATGTGAGTTGATAGAACTTCCATCTGGGAAGAAAGCTCTACACAACAAGTGGGTGTACTATGTGAAGACTGAGCATGATGGCAGTAAGAGGTACAAGGCAAGACTAGTTGTAAAAGGCTTTCAGCAGAAGAATGGCATTGACTACTCTGAGATCTTCTCTCTTTTAGTGAAGATCACAACCATCAGACTAGTGTTGGTAATGGTTGCTACTAAAGATTTGCATCTTGAGCAGTTAGATGTGAAAACCGTGTTTCTTTATGGGGATCTTGAAGAAGACATCTACATGCACCAGCCTGAAGGGTTCACAGTACAAGGCAAAGAGAATTTGGTTTGCAAACTGACGAAGAGCTTGTATGGTCTGAAACAAGCTCCTAGACAGTGGTATAAGAAATTTGACAGCTTTATGTGCAGTTCAGGGTACATCAGGTGTCAGGGAGATCATTGTTGTTATGTCAAGCAATTTGACAAATCTTACATCATCTTATTGCTGTATGTGGATGATATGCTCGTTGCAGGGTCCAACATTAAGGAAATTAACAATCTGAAGAAGCAGTTGTCAAAACAGTTTGCAATGAAGGATTTGGGAGCTGAAAAACAAATCCTTGGTATGAGAATCACAAGAGACAGAGTCAAGGGCACGTTGAAATTGTCGCAGGCTGAGTATGTGAAAAAGGTACTTAGTAGATTTAACATGGACCAAGACAAATCAGTTGGCACACTGCTGGGTAGTCACTTCAGACTCAGCAAAGATCAGTCACCCAAGACAGAGGAGGGACCTGACTATATGAGTAAGGTTCCTTATGCTTCAGCTATTGGTTCACTTATGTATGCTATGGTCTGCACAAAACCCAACATTGCCCATGCAGTGGGAGTTGTGAGTAGATACATGAGCAACCCAGGAAGACAACATTGGGAGGCTGTGAAGTGGATTCTGAGGTACCTGAAAGGTTCTTCAGAATCATGTTTGTGTTTCACCGGAGATAGTTTGGAGTTACAGGGTTTTGTTGATGCCGACTTGGCCGGAGACACTGATAGTAGGAAGAGCACCACCAGTTTTGTTTACACCTTGGGTGGTACTGCTGTGTCTTGGGGTTCCAACCTGCAGAAGACAGTATTTATTTCTACTACAGAGGCCAAATATGTTGCAATGTCAGAGGCTTCAAAGGAGATGATTTGGTTATAGAGTTTCTTGGAAGAACTGGGTAAAAAGAAACAGAAGGGAACTTTTTACAGTGATAGTCAGAGTGTAATATTCCTCACCAAGAATCCGGCATTTCATTCCAGGACGAAGCACATTCAGATTAGGTATTATTTCATACGGTCCTTACTTGATGATGTTCAGCTGACACTTGAGAAGATCTGTGGAACTAAGAACCCGGCAGACATATTGACTAAGGGTGTCACTATTGAGAAGCTGAAGCTATGTGCAGCTTCAGTTGGTCTTCTAGCTTGAGGACAGGAGGATGAGTTGCAGAGATTAGGGACTGTTCTTGGAGGATTGCGGTTGATGTTTGTGATTGAACTAGTCTCCAAGTGGGAGATTTGTTGGGTTTCTTCTGTGGAGTCTAGTTTGTGTGTTAATCCGGATGATGATCCAACCCAAAATAATGTTGCATTTCTTTAATGAGATTTTTTCTGAGGCTTAGTCCATGGAGCGGAGGCTGGGGCCGATAATTCCTACAGCTTCGTGGACATAGACAAATTGTCGAACCACGTAAATTCTGTGTTGTGTGATTGTTTAGATTACATTCTTATCGTTCTTTTCATTAATTTCAATTTATTGTCATCGTTTGATTTCACAACAGTTGAGGTCAGCCCACTACCACTAGGACGATTCATCCTAGGGGTTGAGTCGGCTGACAATACCCTTGTAAAGAAAACACTAGTGCATCGTGATCCCATACCCAATAATAAAAAATGTACTTACCTTAAACCAAACTATATCGCCATTGTCACGATCAAAAGCCCATGCAAAGCCACTTTTCTGCACTGCAACCACCAAATCGCGTATCGTTCCATTGACAAATATGCTTAGCAGCATCGGAGCCTCCCCAAAATCCACATCCAGATTAGGTCCCGGTGGACAATCAGGATTATTAGGAACCAAACATGCAAAATAATAAATATCATAGCCCCCCAGTTGCTTAGACCACACAATCTTTCCAAAACCAATGTCAAACGCCAAAATTGAGTTGAAATTAACATCTGGTCCAATGCACTGATCAGGACTACTAGGTCTTGTTTGATTATTCTGAGCTTCCTGACACCGCAACACCTCCGGTGAAGCCGTGTAGAGGTTGCTAGTGGCGGCGTAAACAATCCCCCTGGCAATGTCGATGGCGGGGCTGCTTCCCCATATAGCTGCCCCGACGTAGCCTCCTAGTCTACCACCATTATCTGGAAATGTATAGGTTCGCCACAAAATTGCACCGGTTTTAAATCATGCAATGGAAGACATGAAATTTTGATTTGGAGTGTTTTATTAATCTAGGTCATAATCTATATGGGATTTCCAAAGTTTTTAATAGAAAGTCGACTATGAGGGCTTGAAGTGTGACGCCCCTAAAACCGGAGCTATTTTGAGGACTCATCAATAGTCATTTCCCATTAAATCATAATTCAACCTTGATAAATGATCAGCTACCATATTTTCAACTACTTTCTTGCCTTTAATAATGAGATCAAATTCTTGAAGTAATAAGATCCATCGTAGGAGACGTGGCTTAACATCCTTCTTTGTAAGCAGATATTTCAAGGCTACATGATCAGTAAACACAACAATTGAAGATCCAACTATATATGATCGAAATTTATTTAAAGCAAACACTACAACAAACAATTATTTTTCTGTGGTGGAATAATTCATTTGTGCATCATTTAGAGTTTTACTTGCGTAATAAATCACATATGTTCCCTTATCTTTTCTTTGGCCTCTCTAATACACAGAACCCTCATATTTTCAGGGTTTTAATATGAGATAGTTTAGACAAATTAGCACAAAGAGTCTTTAAACTCCTATTAATTTTCTGAGTGAATTTAAAGTCCAAAAAGTTTCTTAAGAAAGACCGGCCTCCAAAATTCCCTAAAAAAATAAAAAAAAATAGCTCCATTAGGTCTGCCAAGTAAAGCTTGACAAAAAACCGAAAGTCGATCGGATGGTCTGTTAGCATAGTAGATTAGTAATAGATTGGGTGGGCCTCCCATTTATGACCCACTTGCTAGTCCAGAAGAGTTGGCCCAAGACCCTACCACAGTCCAATTGTTTTGGAAAAAATTGGTCCATTAGACCAACCTAAGTCTGTTGATTGGTGGGCCTAGTTTTGGAAAAAATTGGTCCATTAAACCAAAACCTAAGTCTGTTGATTGGTGGGCCGGAAAGGGCCGGCCCAGTCCATTGAAACTCAACTACAAGCAGCAGGGTTCACGTACTCCGAATCAAAATTTCAAAGAAAGATAATAGGAATTAAATTAAGAAAGAAACTCTCAGTTATTACACTGCTCTCTCTCTCTCTCTCTCATATGCGAAAGTGCGAAGTACAGACGGCGAGGTCTTCTCTCTCTTTATCTTAGACAGTGACGGTGTTCGTTGCCGATCTCTCTCGCTGAGGCTCAATTCCTCACTACCTGTTTACTCAGGCCGACATACACTTACTCCAGGTACGACAGGTATTCATCTCATCTTACGTTTTCTTTCTCTTCTTGTGGATCTTTTTGCAACTTCTAAGGATTTCACTCTTCAGGCGATATTTCTTTTCAATTTAAGACTTCCAAAGGTTTCAATTCATGTAGAAACCACATTTTCAAGCAAAAGATGCTTATCGAGTTGTAATATAGCTCCAATGGACGACTAGGGTTTAGAGTGTTATGAGTAGGTCTTTTGATTCAAGACTTGTAGTGTTAGATTGGGTTTGAATGTAGCTTGAATGTCAATTGGGGTTTAGGGTTTATGGGTTGCATCTACTTTATGCATTGGTGGCTCAAAGATTTAATCATGGCGGTGTTTCCTGCATTATCTTGGCCCCTTTTTGGGATGTAATATAGCTCGAATGAACAGTTGGGGTTTTATGGGCCGTGTTTATTATGTATATTTTTGACATAGCCCCTCACTATTCCCCCCTCTTCCCTGAATAAAAAATGACATGATTTATGATTTTATCACAAGGAGGACATAGAGACACATTTGTGGTAAATGGTTTTCTTATTTCTCGATCTTCTCGGTGGAAAACTTTGACGTAAATTCTTTTTGTGTTTTTTAAAACCTGGACAATAACTTCACGATGGCTTTCTCCCCATCTTGGACATGTATTTGATTAATTTTTCATGTTAAGGTATTTTTATTAGTAGTATAGATACATATATAGATAGATATAGATATATAGGATTTATTATGTTTTTTTTAATGTAATTGGTTTATTGTGTTAGTTTACATATTATTATATTATATTTTAACAGCTTAATTGTAAAAATAGCCCAAAAATTACTTTAATTGAGTTGTTAAAATGATCTAAAAATTAATAATTAAAAAATTATAAATATGTGATATATTCTGTAATTCTATTTGAATTCAGAGCTGATTTTTTTTGAACAAAATTCGGTCAGAACATAATCCTCAATTTGATAGAGTTGATCAAGAAATTGATATTTTGTAATGCATTTGTTCGAAAGATGAAATACAATATTGTTTATCTGTGGACTCGGGTGAACAACACTACCTCTACTTGTTGCGTTGAGTGATGCTGGCATGGGGACAAGAATCATATATGTTGATTTTGTAAATGGTAGGAGTAAAAAGCAGCGTGGTGCGTGAGGTTTCTGCCATGCCACTGCAGGGTGTGGGAAGGATTATATGATACTAAACGTATGCATGTGGAGATGTTTCCGCAATTTAAAACTCGTAACGCTCAGTTCACAATGGAATAATCTCACTACTAAGTCTATCCCGAGGTATTAATCGAGTCGAGCCTTCTGAACTTGGTTATACTCGGGCTCGCATATCAAGCTCAAAATATTATTCAAACTTGGCTCAAACAAAATTCAAGTTGAGCTCGAGCCTAAAAAAAGTCATTAAAAAAAATAAATCCACAAATTTTAAATTCTCAATCAAAAAATTTCACAAAAATGCACACAAATCTAAGTTTTAACACAAATTTGAGTATAAAATACCTCTAAATCATTAAAAAAAAAAAAAACATACAAACTTAATTATTTTGCTAATTTTTCTAAAATAGCCTTAACATCTGTAATATTTATATGTGTATTATGTATAAGTAAAAAAAAAGGGTCGGTTCGCAGATACCTTGGATTCGACTCGAATACTAAATAAACCTAAAAATTTATTCAAATTTGGCACATTTTATAATATGAGAGGCCAAACCGCTCACGAGTCACCTTGGATTGTTTAACAACTCTATATCCTGACAGGCAGCATTCCCAATGAGTTACAGTGGAGAAAAATACTAATCACTACAAGAAAAATCGCTTTTAGCCGCTAGATTTAAATTGTAGTTACAGATATTGTCACTGAATGAATATGTTTAGTGGCAAAAAATTATTATCGCCACTGAAGGTATGATATTAAAATTATTTAATGGCCACAATTATTTGTCACCACTAAAGATATATAATTAGTGGTGAAAAAGTATTGTTGTCACTGAAGATATGTTAGTGAATCTAATTAGTGACAATTTAAATGTTGCAGCAAAAATATATTACTAATTCATCACTAATTTCAAATATTTATTGACAATAATTTAAATTTAGTCACTAATAATATAAAATTTTAGTGATAAAATTTTTTAGTTGCAGCAAATATGCCGTTTTAAGCTGCAAATTTTTTTTTTTTTTGCCACTGAATGGGCAAAAATTTATGGATTATCGGTGTTTATAAATAACTTAACAAATTTAACAAACACAACATCGTTTCACATTCACCCCCCACCATGTCACTTCTCTCTCTCTCTCTATCGATCTCGATCTCGATCTCTCAACTCCTTCGCCGCTACGATTCCCACTGGTTTGAAGACTCCCTCGAAGACACCTCCATCGCCACCACCACCTTGATTGTTGAGAAGGCTGAGCTCATTTCAAAAATTGCCGAGAAGAAGATTAAGGTGCCATCATCGTTCTCACTGCTTAGGTTAGTTTATTTTTGTTCCATTTTGTCAAATAGAGTATTCTTGCTATGTTCTGACTGGATTTCATCCTTTGGATATCCTATATGTTTGCTTTAATTAATCTCAGTTGGATTTACTCAGGTTTGGATCTATCAAAGTTCCTATTATTCAGTGCATAATGAGAAATTTTCTAGAACTGTGAGGTAAATTTTCTAGAATTTATATAATACTCATTCATTTGATTGATAAAGCCTGTCCACTTCGTTAATTTTAGTGAACATCTTGTTTCATTCGTCGAATTTTGTTAATTTTGGCTTTTTAGTTTGACCTAGGGTTTGTGATTTGGACATCTTTCTTGTATGGGCAATGAAGGCTTTGATCTACTGGATTGGTTTCTGTTTAATAGGGATGATGATAGTCTCACATCTATTATTTTATTAGGAATTTTCAAGTTTTCAGTGAATTGAGAATCTTTTTATCCAAAAGATTCCCAATCTTTTTATCAATGGGCAATATCACTTATTTCTTCTAGTTGTTTGTCTTCTCTTATGAGTTTGGTTTTTGATTAATGAGGTCAAGGAACAAGTGAGGGGAAAATGGCTTTCTACCACTGCAATTATTGCAACAAAGATATAACAGGAAAAATTCTTATCAAATGTGTTGTATGTTCTGATTTTGACCTCTGTATCGAGTGCTTCTCTGTTGGTGCTGAGGTGAATCCTCATAAGAGCAATCATCCCTATAGGGTTATGGTATGTGACAATCTAGATTTTAATTTTTTAATACCTTACCGGTATATAAATTGTTCTGTTATCTTGTTTTACTTGAAGTTAATCCCACATCTCTAATATTATTGAAGAAACATGATACTTCTTTTGTATTTTCAAGTGAATGGAAAAATTAAGGTCAAGTAAAGAAGACTTTCCTAACGGAGTACCTCTTCTTTGAGATGGTCAAGAAATATCAGAATGGTAAATGATTGTGTGTTTGACAGTGGATGTACATAAGATGTGACTTGATTGTGCATGATTGTTTGGTGCATTACTGCGTTTCTCACATCCTATGCTCATGCATATTTGAAGTTGAGTTTGAGCTTTACTGGGCATTTTTTGGTACATAAGTTGTAGTGGAGTTCCACTTTGTTAGTATCTTATTCAGCTATTTGGGTCATAGTGCAACGTGAAACTCTCAATCATTCCTTTTATGCTCTATGTTTTGTGATTGAACTATGTTCAAATAATTTTCACTTGATTTCATACTGAATGAAATATAGCAAGCATAGTGGTTCTTACTTGAGGCTATTTGTTGGCTCATTGTGCTCTTGTTTCTTACATTGTCATTTCTACAGGACAATTTGTCTTTCCCACTTCTCTGTTCAGACTGGAATGCTGATGAAGAAATGTTGCTTCTAGAGGTGTTTTAATTTTTGTCAATCCGTTCTTAATGTTTGATGTGGCTTGATTTGTGGATTGTATTACTAATGGACATCTGATTTGTATTCCATCATTTTCTTTTCTGATGTGCTTGATGTTTGCCCGTGCAATTAGTATTGATGTTGCAGTCCGCAACTTAAATAAAAAGATTTTTGAAGAGTTGTTGAAGATGCTTGACCTTTCCTTAAGTGAGAGGCACAAAACCTCGAATATGTTGGCTCATGACTTCCATCTTAGTAACTTTTTTTTGGCCATCCATGAGGCCGAGAAGACATAATTTGTTAGAGGAATATTAAGCGGTGTTATTTGAACATATCTATTTGGATGGAGAATTAATTTGTATTATGTCGAAAGTTGTACGATGAACAAAAATTATATTTATTTGGTTTGTGGAACAATATACATATATTTTTATATTTTTTTCTTGGGTAAATATTTATTTTTATTTTTTGGTGAGAACAAGAATATACATGCATATGATAATGAAATTTATGCATTTCAACTTTTTTTATTTGTTTATCAATTTTAAATATTTTTTTGGTGAATTTTATATGATTATGTGTGTGAGTTAATTGTGCATTTAATCTTACTTGTCAAGTTCTAAAATTAATAGGAGTATTCATCATAAGGTAGTATGTTAAATTAAGTTAGAAATTCCATGATAAAAAAAAAAAAAATTATATTTTTGCCAAATTTCATTCTATTCCAGCATCAATAATTTAATCCAAATATTGGAATGGAATGCACATTTCATTCCAAGACTTAATCCCAAGTTAATTGTCAAACATGGGAATGGTAATGCTTATTCCATTCCATTCCCATTGTCATTACATTCTCATGTCGATTTCATTCCTATTTAAAGGTATTACTGCGAATCAAACGCAGCGTAAGGGATTTATGAGTTGGAAAGGTGGAAACATGGCAACAGGCTTTAAGTATTGAAAAGGCTACGGAATCTGCCAGTTCATCCAGGTGACCTTTTCTTTCCTCTTTCAATGTAACTCTTCATGTATATTTTAGATATGTTCTTCAGCCCTTGTATGTAGCACCCTTGATTTGCTATTTATATGCATTTCTTGTTTGACAAAGCTCTGTTATGAAGTTATAGGAAAGGAGTAATATTATGCTTACCAAAATATTTATCAAAAAGTGTTTTTATTTGACAGCTCTACATCCAATCAAAATGTTTTTTTATCAACATTTGGTGGGTCCAAGAATCGTCCAAGAATCATATGGAGCTGCCAACTCATTTGATAAAAACACTTTTTTTGGTAAAACTTTTAGTATGCATAACATTTCCCAAAAGAAAAGTTGGTTGGTAGAAGACGGAAGATGTGTCAAAAACCTATTTTAGTTGTATTTTCTTGGTTAAAAACAAGGAGTTTTAACATTAAGTCGGTGACCTTGGAAAGTTTTGTGCTTCTTGTGTATGAATCCATATTTTGATC
Organism: Ilex aquifolium; assembly: GCA_951799425.1. Classification (NCBI taxonomy): domain Eukaryota; kingdom Viridiplantae; phylum Streptophyta; class Magnoliopsida; order Aquifoliales; family Aquifoliaceae; genus Ilex; species Ilex aquifolium. The sequence goes on from OX637399.1 coordinate 25,357,402, forward strand.
TGATGCATAATAAAATATATTATTTTGAACATGTCTATTCATTATAATGTTGTTGATTGAATTGTGATATTAGATTATTAACAATTATTAAATTCTAAAAATTAACCTAATTATATTTCATTTGTCATGTTTGCAGGATGTCACGTGCAATGCATAACTCTTCAAAAGCCAAATGATCATTACATTTATTGCTCATATTATTTTATTTTATGGTAATGCATTGTACACATGTACAAATATTGTTTTCACATTAATTGATTTGTAAATATATTTTTTTACAGTATCGAGTGTTGATTATACTATTGTTTCTTCATTGCCCATGTAATCTTTTTATTTATGTGAATAGCTGAATTGGAAAATATTCCATAAAAATAATTTGTTCCAAAAATTTAATAATTTTTTTTATTCATTTTAACGTTTTAGTCGCAACAATAAGTTGTCACTAAAAACATGTTTCAAATTTTAGTGGTAATTTTAATTGTGGGTAAAATGTATATTTTTAGTTGTAATTAATTGTTGTAACTAAAAGTTAGGTTTTCATCGGACTTTTAGTGGTGATGCAGTACATTTTAGTGACAAAATCACGTTAACTTGCAACAATAATTATTGCGGTTAAAGATTTCACATTTAGTGACATTTTTCATATTGCGGCTAAAAAATTTATTTTTAGTGGCAACAATTAAATGTCATAGCTAAATTATTTAGCCACACACATATTGCCACAGCCCAGTGGCAATAAAAAAATTGTCACTAAAGTATATAGTGACAATTTTTATACATTTAGTCACAATAATTTTCGCAGCTAAAAGGCAAATTTCTTGTAGTGAATCCAGCTACAAACAGTAGGACAGGTCACGGATCATAGCAACTTTAAAAGAAAGACTTGCAAGTTTTCAACTAGAACCCAAATCCATACGTTCAAATTTCCCTGCAATATTGACATATGAGGAATTGATAGTAATACTAATATCACCGGCCCTCACACTCCTGATAAAAAAAGCGTACTTAATACACGAGACTCTTGTCATTGTGTAGTCTGTGGAGGGTTAAATGTATATAACCTTCCCTCTGCAAGCACATATTTTATTTCTACGACTAAAAGACGTGATCTCTAAGTCACAATAGAATAACCTTACTGTTACACCAAGTTTCGTCTTCTCTTCGCACTCTTCATAATTTATCAAATAACCCCAGGAGTTCCCCCAAACACTTCAGTAGGTAACAATGCCTTTTTACTTACGATGAGTACCCAGTGAAGTGGTCAAGGGAACTCTAGGGGAAATCTGACTTGATGTCATTTAGCCTTTACTTGATGTCATTTATTCTTCACCAAAGGATATTTGGAGATTGTTCAGTCTATAAAGCTGTGGGTACTGAATCTTAAAGCTGTGAATACTGAACCTAGACATGACCGCAGGGTAGATGCATGGTAGAGAAAGTAAGTCAGTCGGCGCCTCACCATTCCACCTTTTTTCTGTTGTATCCTCTACAGTCTCGTCAACTTCATACCAATCAATCCACATTATTTTGTTTGAATCCGCTTACAGTAGCAATTGTGTGAACTAGATGCCGTTGAGAAATGGTTGAATGTTCATTCGCGTCTTGGAGGGGTTGCACTGACGGGCTCGATTATTTTCAGATTAATTGCTATGTTTTAAATCAAACATTCTGCAATGGGTAAGAACCCCTTTAGTCATGCCCAGAGGTCACTACGCTGGTGGCCCCTTTCCAACTTTTTAAATAGCAAAAAAAATAAAATAGAATATTTCTACTGCATTTACCCATATCCTATATGAGAGTGCTTGACCTCATGCACTTAGTTATTATAAACATGTCCTTCACATAAGTAATATAGTTTTTAATGTTATAGTTCTTTTGAGCATAAAAATAAGAGTGCATATATATGATCTTTTTAAACCCGTAAAGGATCTCGTGCTTCAAAAAAAGAGCATATTTCCAAGGAAAAGTTGGAAAGCGAGATAACACAGATTGGCAGAGGGAAAATTTGTGGTCACTCACCTCCATATTATTCCTTATCTATCATCCGACCCAAAATCCCGGCCAGGTTCAAGCTCTCCAAATGTACTTACCCTGGTTTCTTTACTCCCAAACGAGGTCCTGCATGTCCAAATGTATACCACAACATGAACTTATCAAGTTGCTATAAATAGGTGGTTTGATGTGTATTAGTTTGCCAAGGAAGTAGAAGAAGTAGAAGAAGAAGAAGAAGGGAGAGAGAGAGAGAGAAAGCGTCAGGTCTCCCCTGGAGTTCTCCCGACCACTTCATTGGGATTATCTTGAGATGCTCTTTTTAGAGTAAAGGTTAATCCTATCCCACTGAAGTGTTTGGGGGAACTCTGGGTGCCACCTGACATTATTTAGTGTATAATAGGTTGAAAATTCCTCACATTTTAGTGTATCTATTTTATAGCATTAGGGTTCTATATGTTTCACAGCCCTAAAGCTACTGCTCTTTCTAGTTGAATAGGGTAGATGACTATGCAAGACCAGTGGCACTGTTTGGAATCTGGTCTCAACTTTGACCCAAAATTTAAAGGTCAAACTCGCTGTTTAATTCTTATAAGTGATTTAGTAGTTGAGTCTAACTTTTGAAAATTCAGAAATTTTAAGTTCAATTCCTTCCCATATCTTCTAAAGGTTAATCACTTTTGTCTCTTTAGGGATATGCTCTAATCTAATTTAGGCGAATCGCTGAACTTGAGGAAGTAGTCGATACAAACTTGAATACCCTATAACTAAAAAAACAATTCATAGCTGTTTAGTGCAATCTTTATATTTGAAGTCATCTACTTTTTTATTTCTCTCCGATGTGATAGATTTTTTTTTTTTTTTTGCTTTGGAACTCCAACACTCCCACTCACATATGAACGATATTTTTCTTGATTGTTAGTGTAGGAAGGAGCACTTGGTAAAGCATTAATGTACAGTTGAACTCAAACTTGACCAAAAAGTTTAAGCTCAAATGTGGACCGGTTTGAGCCGATTTTTGAATATGAAGTAATCTTTACTTTCTTTTCTTTTTTTGGTTTCTTTTATGATTTATTTTTGTTTCCCTTCTTGCATGGTAGAAATAAATTCGATATTGCCTTCGATCATGGACAAGTCAAAGATATCTCCTCTCCAAAAGATTGGTAGGGGCTCACTCTAGGCGCTCACACTTTTTGGCTTCCCTAAAATCGAGAATTTGTAATTCATGTTTAAGCTAACAGAAGAGTAACAACTGGTGGAATACATCTCATCAACATGGGAGCTGTTGGGAAAATTAGCATAATTATACATGATTTTACTTAACAAAATAATATCTAGATCACAAACTAAAAAGAATATGCAAATAAATATAAAATAACAATCAATTTAGAATAGAATAAAATAGATATTACAAATTAGAAAGAGCTGGCCTGCGAGTCTGAGAGTCGTGTAAACATTGTCCTAAAGCAGCTGAGCCTCCCCGCGTGAGGGTACTGACGGACACCAGCGACTCCAAGATCAAACCCAGACGCTTGCAGCAGCACCTCCTCAATGGTCACGCCCACTGGAAGGAAGGGGTGAACTTGACTCGAATCGAAGTTGTCCAAAACACAAAAATACTTGTAGTAATATAATTGTAGACAAAGTTTAACAAAAAATGGACTACAAGTTAAATGCAAGAACCATAGAGAGTGGCCTCCAATAACAAGCTTATATATCCATTGTGATTTGTAACATCCAACCCATTAAAAACATATTTTTAATATATGAAATCAATAGCCAAATAAGTCTTCCGGCCTTGTAACCAAAAACTTTAATTGAAAGTTTTAAAAACTTCTTTATAATTCTAACAATCCCCCACAAGTTTTTAAAACTTTGAATATCAATGATAAATATAATTTTATGCATATATATAAAATGAACATAGAAAATTAGGGCAACTATAATACTGTATAATGGGTGTAGGTGTTTTCCGGACTTGAACCTCACTTAGTGTTGACTGCCTCCCTCTGAAGGATCATAGTGACCAAAGGCTTGAACTAGATCCTTTGAGCCAGAGTTCAACTGTTACACACACAGTACTGATATTGGTCAGGATTCGCGGGTTAGTGCGTTTAATGGTCATGCACTTGATCTTGATTCTCATTAGAGGTTCTAGAGAATAACCCAATTCTCATAGTCGCGGCCTCACGACTACTCTCACTTAGGTGAGTCTTTCAAGGGTACATGTGCACTATATCCTGTAGGAGTGTTCCTGCCTCGGTCTCATTCAGGATAAAATTCTTCCTTACCGTTACACTACATATGCACCTCTGCCATAGGGATGAGCATGAAAATATCTCCTCTTAGGATATTTTCTCAACAACGGTGCTAATGATTCACGCAGTATGGATTGTTTCTATCCATTAAACTTCTTTCATGAGGTCCCCAATCACAGAAGTTGTGTTACCTCCCTAGGTTACTCCCTTACGGGCTTAAGCACATCCCCCTCGACAGTTCTTGAGACAACTTTTCTCAAAAGCAAGGTTTCCCTCGAAAGCTCACTGATCAAATTAATCAGGCTTTATATATTTGTGTCTCATAGCTTTCCTCGAAAGCTTTTTAATTCATTTGTCAGCTATGTTTAGCTGAGATTTTATAAATATTAGAATAATTACTCTTCACATGTTCGTGTCTCACTAGTTGTGCACACCGTCATATCTTCTCATTGATATTGATTTGAACATGTCTTTCAAATAATACTAACAAACAACACATTAAAATGCATTTGTCTGAAAAGCACTTAGGTATGAAACAATTTATATAAATATCTCTCCAAATGAAAGATTACAGCAACATTAAGAAAGTTCAGTAGGTCATTCATATATATTTTATTATCTTAAATTTTGCCCCCATATTTCTAAGAATTCTCATGACAAACTGACTCATGCTTCATAAAAGTAGCCTTTGCATCAACCCCACATTGCAAGAATTTCTTGCCCAACATATTGAATAAATTGAATTCAACGGAAAAGGTGAGCTCGAGGCTTGCATATACACAAAACACAAATATACCTCAATTTGGTAAATATAGAACTCATGCTTAATTTTGTTAAAGGTCGCCTCTTGTTCATTTGTTGAACTATTGGTTTACTCAATACTATCTTGACCATACCAAAATTAGCACACCCATTCCATCCCAACATCTCAAAGGATAATTTAAATACACTTCAACTTACCTCAAAATTTTTCTTTTTCAATAAAAGTGTTCTTTCTAAACAACCTATCAATATTATTTAAATGGAAAGTTTCCATTTTTCTTTTATTGGACCAAACCATATATCCCGATATCAACACACATATTCCATGATTTCCATCTCAATCATTTGCCCTAGAATTCTGGATGGTTTGCAGGTATTAAAAGAAAACCAATATTCATATTTATCACGAACGACGCAAGAACTCAAGATGCCATTGTACAATTGGTGGAAAATAGCACCACCTACATACTAGATCATATACACGAGCATACACTGCTAATTATATAGTCGGGCATTTACATGAGTTAGGTGTCAAAATGAATCTAAATGCTACTGGCGAAGATTGATTTTATATTTTTCAAATAATCACAAACTACATAAGGTCCCTCTAACTAATGTGATTTTAGACTAATTAGATATCACATGTATATGTTCATGTAATGAAGTGTAAACACGTTAATCACAAAGATAATATCTCCAATAATAATAGATGTGTCCTTAATTTATAGAATAAACATATGGACACACATTGATAGATCTTAACATTCCCCAAATAACTATTAGGTCCCCACTAATTTTGAAACTTTAGTTAACATCTTCTTGGTACAATTATTTCCTCCTTATTGCTCTCTCAATTTTCTTTTGTGCTTGATTCCTTTAACTCTTCATATGGATAAGACTAACAATATGTCACCTTGAAATTGGACTGAAGTAGAGGATGATAAAGTGTGGAACCAAATGTGTATGATTCTATTCCTTGTTGCCTCAATATATATAGGACAACATTAAATCACTTGCAATCAACACTACGGATAAATCATTTGCATAATCTCATATATTCTCAAAACATATTAAATTATTCATATTACCTTTTCCTCTCATTTTTTTCCTTAAATTTTATTGTTAACGTAATCTTTTCTTTTGAATTTTTTTTTTTAATTGGAAATTATGTTGTTTTGTCAAAATTTAAAATAGAACTCTTCCTAGTTGTAACTCTTTCAGAGTAGTATAAACTTAACCTTCTTTTAACCTAATGGAACTATTTTAGATTTCTAAAATAAATCTCAGTTTCTTCCTTAACTAGTACCAAAACGAAAACTCATGGTTAGGCTTCAAATTTCACGGGCTTCCAATTTCACGGTATTTCCAGAACTCATCCTTATTAGTTATTTGGGTGCACGCTACCAGTAGAGATAATGAAAGCATAAAGTGTAGTTTAGATTTGTAAGCTATGAAATATTTTCAATAATATGTTAATTGCACCTTCTCTTTTTATAACAAGAACAAGTATAGGTATATCCCTTGAAAATAAAGGTCTATCTCACCCTCCATGGCACAAACACCTCCTAATTCCATATAACCGTCAAATCCTTTATTAGCTTCTGAATTCAATACTTAAAACAGTCCACAAGAGAATAATTGGTTATAAAAGTGTAACAGTTCAAACTTTTAAGTAATATTTGAATTGTACATGCTTATAACAAAACCTTGAATGTATTAATTCAATAAAAAGTGAATAATCTAAGAAAGCTTATTTGTTTAGAATGCCTAAGCCTCACAAGCTTTTGAGTTTCTGCAATCCACATGTTTGATGCTAAAAGTGTTGGATTGTTTTTTTTTTTTTTTTTTTGTGATTTCTAGAATTCTGATGACCTTTGGTTTGGCGTTACATTATTTCTCATCTCCCATTTTTGACTCTTCAGGCGGCAGAATAATTTTTGATGTTTTTCCCCAAATCATTGATATGTATAATGACAGTATTAAGCATTTCGGCCATATATAATTTGCCATAATTGATGGACGATTTTTATGCAGATGGGGCCCATTTTTTTGACAGACATAGGATTGCTCATTGTTTACTAATGTGTATGCTGGGAAGAAAAAATTATGATTGTTCTGACATAACTGTTATTTTTTAATACCACTTCGATCAGCTGCTTTTGATTGTTGGAGAAATTAGCATAATTATACGTGATTTTACTTAACAAAATAATATCCAGATCACAAACTAACAAGAATATGCAAATAAATATAAAATAACAATCAATTTATAATAGAAAAAAATAGATACTATAAATTAGAAAGAGTTGGCATGCGAGTCCGAGAGTCGTGTGAACACTGTCCTAAAACAACTGAGCCTTCCCGCGTGAGGGTACTGACGGACACCAGCGACTCCAAGATCAAACCTAGACGCTCGCAGCAGCATCTCCTCAATGATCACGCCCACTAGAAGGAAGGGGTGAACCTGACTCAAATCGAAGTTGCCCAAAACACAAAAATACTTGTAGTAATATAATTGTAGACAAAGTTTAACAAGAAATGGACTACAAGTTGAATGCAAGAACCATAGAGAGTGGCCTCCAATAACATGCTTATATGTCTATTTTGATTTGTAACATCCAACCCATTAAAAACATATTTTTAATACATGAATAAGTTTTCTGGCCTTGTAACCGAAAACTTTTTTTTTTCCGCTGGGTGGGGGGTTTGGCAGGACCCCTACCTGTATATATAACTAAAATGGAAAAAGTACAAGGGAGGAGGACAAATAGCCAAGCCTCCAGAAGTACAAAGTGGGAGGATTAAAGCAAAAGCAAGTTGATGACTCACCACCAAAAACATTAAAACAAAGTGGGGACTCCCCACATAACAAAATAACTGAAAACATAAATGAAAATAAAAAACTTACCGACGAACATGAGGAGTCTGTCGAGCATCCAATGCAAGGATGTCAGCAATCCCAGAAGGTAGGGATGACGAATTAGGAAATCGCTGATTGAGCTGCTGAGAACAAGCCCAATTAGCCATGGAGTCAATAGCTTGATTCGCCTCCCGCAGAACATGGCAGACGCGAGCCGAGAGAGAAGCACACATAAGCCGAATCCGAGCAAGCAGGTAAGCATAAACCCAGCATCTAGTACACTGAGAATAAACCCAAGAAACCACTGTAGCTGAATCTGACTCCACTACCAACTCTGAAGCTCCCAAATCTATGGCCAACTCTAACCCAGCACAAACAGCCTGCATCTCTGCATACAGAATAGGCTGATGCCCTAGAAACAAGCCAAAAGTCCTGAGAACCCAACCCTGGTGGTCCCGAATAACACCCCCTGCCGCAGACAGCCCCGGATTGCCTTTAGAACAACTGTCAACACTGATCTTCAGGAAACCTGGTACAGGACGAGTCCAAGCAACCAAGCGAAGAGGCCGAGGAACCAACCCTAAGAGAACCTACAAACTCAACCGACTCATCCCGATGCAACTGACTCGGAGCAAACCCAAAAGCAAGCCCAATCAACTGCATATCGGCCATAACCCTCTGAACCACAACGGGCACCTGAAAGGCCCGACCATCGAACCTATAAGCATTACGCGCCTTCCATAGGTGCCATAGAATAAAGCACGGTAGCAATACCCGCATGTGACCTGCAGAAGGAGCACAACGCCGCCAACGAAGCAGTAAAGCATAAGGAGACTGAAACGGCCAAGCTCTGATCTCAAACATCTGATAAAAGTGACCCCACACCTGAACTGCAAGCGGACAATCCAAAAAAAGATGCCTAAGAGCCTCAACAGCCCCACCACACACACACACCGGGATACTACATGAAAACCCCGTCTCTCTAAGCCATCATCTGTGGCCAGGAAACCATGAAACAACCGCCACATAAAGAAGGAGACCTGAGTCGGAATATACCTCTGCCAGACACAAGAAAACCCAGCCCGAACTGGAGCCACACCCAGAATATCAGCCCAAGCAGTCCTCAAGGAAAAATCCCTATCCAAAGACAAACTCCACCTCGTCTGATCAACCACCTGATCCGGAATCGGAATCTACACAATCTGCTCAACAATTGAAGAAGGCAAAACCCCCAACAATTTGCCTCTGTCCCTCTGCCGACCCGCCCAATAAGCAGAAACAGGAACCCCAGGAACTGCCCCCGGACACACTAAAGCCAACGGGTAATCCCCCAACCAACAATCATACAAGAAACTGACCTCACCGGACCATACTAACCATCTGATATTCGATTCAGCCACGGATCGAATTTCACACAATCGCCTCCAAAGAGGTGAAGCTGGGTAACGAAACTCAATCAGCCCAGGATGGGTGGACCTACAGTACTTGACCCTCATAAAAGTGGACCAAAGTGATTGTTGAGCACGAAAATTCCACCACAGCTTCACCTCACAAGCCTCAGCTAAGTCAGGAAAAGAATGCACCCCTAAGCCGTCCTCCTCTACAGGGTAACATACCTTAGCCCAGTGACACCAGTGAATCCTCCGATGGGTAGCTGTGTCACCCCACAAGAAACGAGTGAACATCTTCTTCAACTGGTGGAAAACATCCGCAGGAGGCCTCAGCACATGAAACAAGTTAATAGGCATCGACGCGAGCGCATAACGAATCAAAGTGAGCTTACCTCCAAAGGAAAGCAAGCGATTCGCCCATCCAGAAATTCGCTTGCGCACCTTCCAAATCATCTCATCAAAGTACGAGATCCGAAGATGACCCAAGTAGATAGGGCACCCCAGATAAATAAATAGAAGGTCACGCCTCTGAAAACCAGTGGTCTGTCATGCAATCATCTCTCTAGAATGTGAGACACGCGAACTGATATAGAAACTGCTCTTGGCCTGACTAACTAACTGACCAGAGGCAGCCTCATAGTGATAAAGGAAATTCATAACGCGTTGCAAGCTCAACCGACACCCATTAGCAAAAATAATAATGTCATCAGCAAAAACCAAATGTGAAACCGAAACTCCAACTCTAGCACTATAAGCCACCCTCAGAAACTTAGCATACAAAGAGTCCAAGCCTCGAGAGAGATACTCTGCAGCAGTGATGAACAAACAAGGAGAAAGGGGGTCACCCTGCCGCAGCCCCCCCTGCGACTGGAAAAAGCCTTGACAGACCCTATTCACCATCACAGAAAACCACGGCCCCCAGATAGCCCGCCAAACCAAAGAAATCTAGCCCTCAGATAACCCAAAAGCCCGCAACATTTGGAGGATGAATGTCCAAGACATCCTGTCATATGCCTTAGCCATATCAAACTTTAGCACGACATTCCCACCCCGGAAACCTCTCTCCAAATCACGAACCAACTCTTGAGCCAAAAGAACACTGTCCTACAACACTCGGCCCTGCACAAACCCACTCTACGTCGGTGATATGATACGCGGCAACAAGGATGAAAACAATTTTTTTTTAATTGAAAGTTTTAAAAACTTCTTTATAATTCTAACAGGAGCATTAGCTGATCTAATACATCAATACAAGTTTAGGGATGTTACTTTACTCGAAGCCAAACAATACTATGTTGCTGAAATTAAAGGCAGTTTTGACAAGATTCACTCGAGTGAAGGATGTTTTCAACTTCCCCCAACAATACTCAGAAACTAACACAAGTAAAAATTTTATTTCTTACAAGGCCTATATGATACAATCCAAAAAATTCTTCTTTCAATCTTCAGTTACTTTCAAAATGTCTCGTCTTCTTTTTCGATAAGTCAATGTATTTTATTCTTGAAAATTTTCAAAGACGCTCAAAACATTTATTGAAGGACACACTGAGCAAATCTTCAGAAGACTACTCAGTGGCAAACCTAGTCAGCTAACAAACGTGTCCCAAGGTCAAGTCTTTCATGCAACAATAATGTTTCATCCACCAAAAGACGTGACAAAACGTTTGACTACATGCCACATCGTTTAGCATCTAAAATTTGATAAAAGTTTTGGTGGACGCAACATATCTCTTCATGCAATGTAGAAGGCATATAGTGAAGTTCCTGGAGTCCAAGACGGGTGGAAAGTTCCCGGACCAACTGTATATCAATTACAAAGGTAAATGTAGCCATAGCTTGCTGAGACTCCCCCATATATAGTAGTAACAGTCTTGAATGACCACAAAATAGTCCCGGTTTTCGCATCCATGGCGTATAGAGGGCCATTAGGAGCCACAGAGCCAGCGAAAAGGACTCCATTGGCCAACGTGACCGGCCCTTATGACGTGTCATTGCTAGGGTTTGCAGTGGACCATAGGATTTGGCCAGTGTTTGCATCCAGGGCCACCCATGCACCTGCTGTTGTGGTTTGGGTTGATGGTGCAAGTATGAAGCTTTCTCTGTTGCTGTTGGCTATGTTTGTGTATACTCTATTTCCATCTGTGGCTACACCCCATGTCCCTCCTCCTTCATTGCCTCCTAGTCCAGCCAACTACAAAATTCATAGTAAAGTTCTTAGTGAATTAATAACCAGTTCAGTATGGAGATATCAAGTAGGGCTATAATATGCTACAGTGACACAAAATAAGAAGAAAAATTGTGACCAAAAGGTGTGGTACTAGTGTGATAGTAGCAACCAATCAAAAAATTCTGAACAAAAATGTAAGACTAGCGCCAAATCGATGTTCAAAATGAGATTCAAAAATTTTGTTTCGTAGAATTTTAAAAAGAGCTACAAAATTTTAGTCCAAAAATCAAACACCAAATTGACGTTTTGCTTATAGCCCCGCCACACAAGCACCATATTATCAACTCCCACTTTTTTGTCACTCTAGCATTACCTATTAATCTCACTCGTGTTAGTTCATATTTCACCCACAAAGCTTTGCAATAGCTGCATAAAACTACCCTCGTAAAGAAAATCTGGTAATAAAGTGAAATTCGTGCACATTTTATATCCCTAAGGGTTGTGGAGATCAGCCCACTACCACTAGGACGATTCATCCTAGGGGTTGAGTCGGCTGACAATACCCTTGTAAAGAAAACACTAGTGCATCGTGATCCCATACCCAACAATCAAATATGTACTTACCTTAAACCAAACTATATCGCCATTGTCATGATCAAAAGCCCATGCAAAGCCACTTTTCTGCACTGCAACCACCAAATCGCGTATCGTTTCATTGACAAATATGCTTAGCAGCATCGGAGCCTCCCCAAAATCTGCATCCAGATTAGATCCCGATGGACAATCAGGATTATTAGGAACCAAACATGCAAAATAAAAAATATCATAGCCCCCCAGTTGCTTAGACCACACAATCTTTCCAGAACCAATGTCAAACGCCAAAATTGAGTTGAAATTAACATCTGGTCCAATGCACTGATCAGGACTACTATTACTAGGACTACTAGGTCTTGATTATTCTGAGTTTCCTGACACCGCAACACCTCCGGTGGAGCCGTGTAGAGGTTGCTAGTGGCTGCGTAAACAATCCCCCTAACAATGTCGATGGCGGGTATGCTTCCCCATATAGCTGCCCCGACGTAGCCTCCTAGTCTGCCACCATTATCTGAAAGTGTATAGGTTCGCCACAAAATTGCACCGGTTTTAACATCTAGCTTCACCATGCTGCCCCAGAAAGTGCAACATTGGTTGGCTGGTAGGGTTTCTTCTAGCGATGATACTCCAACGTAGAATGCCCTTTATGAAATGGACATATTAATTCTCAGTCATTTTTGCCTAGATAGCTTTCTCAAGAGAAGGTAAAGACTTAGGAAAGTGAGTGATGGTACTGTTGGACAAGAGTTATGATACTACTTTGTATTAATTTAGAATATTTATGCACAATAATTACCATAGCATACGATAATACGCAAAAAGTACATTTAAAATGTACACTCGTCTCAATTTGGTCTCGAAAATTCTAATTTTATCACTTTAATCCATAAAAAATGTAGTCATTCAAGTATGCATGAATTATTGCTTATTTGGTCTATAAACTACCAATTTATCTTTTACAAACCTATAGTTTATAACTTGAGTTGAAATGGTCCTTATGATAGCTAACAGGAAATGTCATGAATGCCTAAAGAGGTCTCAATTTTAATTAAATCCATCATCGATCGGACTATTTATATATAAACCAAAATATATATTTAGGGTGTAATTAAAACAAATTAGTAGTTGATGGATCAAGCTGACATTTCTCGAATACTTCAAGTACCAAAAATGTATCTATTCAAATGGTATGAAAAAAATTAATTGATTTAATCTTATATAAAATTCTTTTTAGGATAAAAATTGGTCTCTAAATTTTGCCTACGATTTTAATTTGGTCCCTGTACTTTTAATTAAAACTGACATCTTTGGTTCTCTTTATCAATGCCAATTGTGTTGCTCTTGCCTATTCATCTTCCTCTAGTTTGGCGGGTGTTGTAGGACTTGGAATTGGGACATTTCTGGGCCACAATATGGAACTGGACTTCGGAAGTGATGCCACAATCATTACACATGATCCAAATCTGCACGTAAACTGCTATCAGTTTCCTCAAGCTACGATAAATCAATTTGTATTCAATCTACATTCCAGATAACATTAACATGACGAGAGATAGAGAGGAGGAGGAAGAGGGAACTGACCATCTTGTTGTGGTAAGATTCTGGCATGGGTGTAGCTGCAATCTCCATGTCAAATTTCTCCCATACCTTTGACATATCACAAACTGACTTGGAGTAGAGAGTACAAGCAACGGCGCCATCATCCCCAAAATTGTCTACAGCATCTTCGGGCGGATCTTGATTTATGTTCATGTTTGATCCTTGGTCACGTCTAACTAGTCTATTTTGGTTATCACGTCCCCACATGCAAATGCATTAACTACAACAAAAAACTATGCACAATTATATACAAAGGGGCAACGTACCTTGGCCCGTGATGAAAATCACCAGACTTATCTCCGTTGTCCCAAATCACCTTCAAAACTTGATGCTTAGCCTTCCCCAGCAACGGCGTCAAAAATGCTTGCTCGTTTTCCCTAGCTTGCCACACGAACCCGATTGTGTGTACGACTTATAATGAATGGTGAGTGTCACTCTCGCTCAAGCTCGTGCAAGAAGTAGGGAGATTGTGTGTGGATGAACAAAAGTGTGTGTGAATATGCAAAAATGCTCCCCAAGCGTAGAGAGACTTATAGTGTCGTGTTTTACTTGGAATGATATTTCAAGGTCGTCTCCTCAGGGAAGAAAATGTCGGGTGTTTTTGAAAGTGATTTGTAAAAGGGAAAAATGGAAAATATTGTGATTTGAAGTTTTGTGGTTTGTGGTTTGAGAAATATGCAAGAACAAGAGGATTGGCTAATCCATATCGCTCATTCCAATGGATATGCCAAATCTACTCATTCCATTCAACCAATGGTGCCAAGGTGTTTGACTGATTCGTAGGAAACAAGAGATGAATGTAGTTGCTTGGATAAGAACATACCCTGTGGCAATTCTACGATGTATCAAAAGCCTACAACCACATTTGTCTGCACTCAACCTAGTCAAATCAAATTCTCTCAATTTTTCGCTTTTAATTTATTAGAAAAAAATCGAATGAGTTGTAGAAAATGAAAAAATATGTTGCAGACAAATAAAGATAGCAAGTCCTAGGGAAAAAAATGTTTAACTGAAATTAAGAAGGTAAATCCAAAGAGCTCATAAATCTAAAATCAAACTCAATTGAAGAAAGTCCCATGAAACTAACCAAATATAGAATTATAGATAAATCACAATTCATATACTCATAAAATATTGTTGAAAATAGAAATAATAAGGTGGACATTATATTTGAATAATATTCCAATTTATATATCTCAATACATATAAAAAAAATTCAAAACAAATTTGAGGTCCTAGCTCCTTACGAGCTCCGCATATGGTTGAAACTTTATTCTGACAATGTTGTTGTTTAAAACTTATTTTCCAGATAACTGTTGTTTTAAAAAAATATATTTTTTACCCACACTTTTTGAAGTGATAGCGTGTTTTTTCAAAATAAATATTTTAGACAAAAATTTTTTGCATCTAAAGTGTGTTTGAGAACCAATATTATTCATCGAGATTGTATCATCTTAAAAATGAGTTTTTTGAGACGTTTTCTTATCTGAAGTGGGCGTCCAATATGCCTAGATCCTATAATCCTTTTCCCAAGTATTTACAAAGTTTTAAATACCAACATTTCACAAACCATACGAATAAGTAATGAAAGCTTTCTATAATTAAGTATAGGTACAAGATAATAAGTAAAACATTTATAAAAATCTCCCAACACCTCAACATTAGAAATATACAAGGTATAAATTAAAGGTATATCAGTGTTGATGGTTGTTCTAAAGGCAATCCGGGGCTGTCTGCAACAGGGGGTGTTATTCAGGACCACTAGGGTCGAGTTCTCAGGGCTTTTGGCTTGTTTCTGGGGCATCAGCCTATTCTGTATGCGGAGATGCAGGTTGTTTGTGCTGGGTTGGAGTTGGCCGCAGATTTGGGAGCTTTGGAGTTGGTAGTGGAGTCAGATTCAGCTACAGTGGTTTCTTGGGTTTATTCTCAGGGTACTGGATGCTGGGTTTATGCTTACCTGCTTGCTCGGATTCGGCTTTTGTGTACTTCTCTCTCGGCTCGCGTCTGCCACGTCCTGCGGGAGGCGAATCAGGCAGCTGACTTCATGGCTAATTGGGCTTGTTCTCAGCAGCTCAATCAGCGATTTCTTGATTCGTCATCCCTTCCTTCTGGGATTGTTGACATCCTCGCCTTGGATGCTCGACAGACTCCTCACGTTCGTCGGTGAATTTTATTTTCATTTATGTTTTCAGTTATTTTGTTCTGTGGGGAGTTTCCACTTTGTTGCTTTTATTCTCCCACTTTGTACTTCTGGAGGTTTGACTCTTTGTCCTCCTCCCTTGTACTTTTTCACTTTTAGTTATATATACAGGTAGGGGTCTGCCAAACCCCCCACCCACACTGGGTGGCATTGAAGAAAAAAAAAAGGTATAAATTAAAGGTTTATATATTTAGAGTCAAATCATTATAGCAAATATCATGCATGTCTCGCATACGGACAATATAATCAATCACACCGGTTCACGCATGAACCATAACCGGGGAACCTTTTGGGTCTTGTACCTTAGGGTCTCATCGCCCTTCTTGCTTTTCAAGGGGAACGTGTAAGACACAACTTATAACGGCACATTGGCCATCACCGAAAATTACTGCCATAACCAATCCCCCTTAGGACTAGTAGCCGCCTTAGCAACCCACTCAATAAGCCCCAACCGTCTACTAACCCTCTGCTTGTCAGTATCGAACATATATTTTCCAAAAATCATTATTTTCTATATCCATGAATCCTTTTGAAAATACAAGTCATAAGCTTGACATTTTATCAAACATGTAGTAGGCTCAAATCTCAAAAGTTGCATTTCAAAGCAACATAACTATTTCCATGAGAATAAGCCATATATATTATGTAAAAAATCATAGCATACTTCAAAACTCCCAAATCATAGGTTTAATCAAATACCCATAGCTAAATCAAACTAGGGTTTCAAACCTATAATACTAAAAATCATTTTTATGCATGTGAGTTCACAATTAATGGCATACTCAACACTAAATCAAGGTTTATAACAAGTATTTAGCCATCAAACACATAGTAAGTTTTAACTAAAGAAAATACATGAGATGCACAATGTAAATGCAAGAGAGAGGAAAATTTCACCTAGAAATCAAGAATTCCAAGTCAAGTTCCTAGGATTTCCAAGCAAAACCCAAGCTTAAGAGACTTTCTTATTCCATTTTCTCTTTCTCTTAATCTTCTCCTAGGGTTCTAAGAGTTATTGGGTGAGAGTGGAATGAAAGAATGGAAGAAAATGGGCTGAAATTTGGGTTTTGAACCCAGGAGTCCCGGAATTTACTGTTCATGGGCAGAAAAATATATTTTTCTCCAAAATTACGGTTTTGCCACTAAATATTCCAAGTTGATCTCTATGACTACCCTAAGGTTTTTCGACGTTCCGAATTCATTTTTAATGTTATTTTAACCTAAAAACATTTATATTAATGATTTATCTCAAAACTAAAGTTAATTTACACCCGAAACACTAAAATTACTATTTTACCCCTCCAGACCTCTATATGAACTAAACATCTATTCTAAGTGTTTTTTCGGACCTTCTGGATTCAGTGTTCATATTATTTTGACCTAAAAACATTAATATATTTACTTAATTACCCTTATCAACCTTAAACACCTCCAAAAATTAAATTTGATACAAAAGTCAATACTTTCATGCCTCAAACTTACTCAACTATTCCTTTAATAACGATTCGCAGTTTCTCTCATCATTTTAAAAATACTAGCAAGTTAATATCATTTATATTTATATAACACACATGATCTCACACTTTATCCTTCCACATTTAAATATCTAAATTACCATCCTTATGTATTTAAATCTCCTAATTACTCTACTATCTCTTTTAATTACTAGTTGTTGCACCCATGCGGTGCACGTGGATTATTTTAACTTATAATTTGTGTTTCTATTATTGTTTTTTGTGATATTGTTTTATACATTTTTCCTTATAGGTTTTCAATGAAGATAATAAATAGATATCACAATTTTTTTTTTCCAGCATAATACTAAATAGTGACATAATTAATCATTTCTTTTCGGTGTTTCAAACTATATTTTAGCAACAAACAAAACAAGAGCAAATGAAGAAAAAAAAAGATGGATTTATGTAGAATCTATAAAATTGAACGGAATAGAATATAGAAACCACCATTCTTTGTCTAGGGAAGCAAAACCAAAAAAAAAAAATTATGCAACCCCACCCACATTTATGAAATTCTTATTATCATTCCCTCACCTAATCCAATGCTTGCACCAACACCAAATGGAAGTTTACTTAGAATTGCAATTTATATTTATTCTTCAACATATCCACCATAATAAAAAAATCTAAAATATCTTAAAGGTGAAAAAACTAACAATATCTTAGTGCACACGCAAATATTAAAATAATGAATGATAACTTGAATATATAATAAAAAATAAAAAATTATGATTCAGAAGAGTCACATTTTTCTTCGTCTTTAAAAGACATAACAAGTCTTTAGTTTAATTAATATAGAATCTATGGTTAGATGATCAATAAACAAAAAAAAAAAAAAAAACTCTGAAACAAATCCACAACTATAATAATAAACCATAGTTAGCTAGGTTTGAATAAAAATTAAATAGTAATATTCGGATGAGTCATTCCCGTCCTAAGTTTAGAAGACAAAATAAGTTTTCAATCTATAAAAGATAAATGTCTCTCTTAAAATGAAAAGAAAGTTTAGATAAACTTAATTTTGAATGAAAAGCTCTTGAGACGAAATAAGCAATGTGTAAAATGCTATTTGGACATCATTTAGAAATCTAATTTGAGGATCTAATTCAATGTAATCATTGGATTTCAAGTGGGCTTTATATAACATTATAACTCACAACTCATCCAACAATTGCATTGAATTAGATACCTAAATTAGGTCCAAGTAGCATTGCTCAAGCAACATAACTATACACCATTCAACAGCACCAAATGCCATAAAAATTTGAATTGTCTTTATTAACAAAACAAAAAAAAAAAAAAAAACCACAATAAGAAAGAGAGAGATTCTTCATTAAGACTTAAACCCAATTTGAATAATCCAAGTCCCAAAAATTCGTGCCTAATACCCATAGAATTTGTAACCAAGATTCAAGCCTGTAGGCTACCATTTTCACTTCTCTTTCTCTTTTGTATGGAAATGATAGTCCCCTAGGAGATTAACACCGATGAGGAGAGTAAATGAACATCATAAAAAATTAAAAAAAACACGTGATTTTTTCATGAGATTAAAATAATACACTTTCATTTTCCCCTTTCTCCTTCATTTACTGTCAATTTCCTGCAAGCACAAATGGACAAAAAAGGAAGTGAAAATTTCAAAAATAAAAGAGGTATGTTCATCAAGGATAAAGAATTGTGAAGATTGGAAGTAAATTTGAGTTGAAAACCGACGGTTGTCTTCCACATGCTCTTTCAAGAGAGATCGCAAGTTTTCTTGCTTAGTTAAAAAAATCAAAATTTAAAATGAAGCAAACTGCCCAAGTTGAACGGATCCATTACCCTCTTACTTCTATGTAGGCAGTAACATCACCCTTTTTTTGATACACCACTAAGCACCCAAAGCATGGACTATCCATAATGGTGAACTAATATAATTCTCGATGGAAACCTTACCAAAACCATAAAAACAATCAAGAGGTGCAAAAGAAAAGAGGTAGGGAGAGAGAGAGTGGGTGTGAGCCTAAAATGCGAGAAAGAAGATTGAGGGATTACCTGAGAAGTCAATGACTGAATACGGGAAGGTGGAGTGAGAGCGTTGGCCTGAGTAGGCGGATATGACAAAGAGTAAAAATGAGGTGGGGGAGGAAGAAGGAAAGACCGGTGGAGTGTGGAGTTGGAAAGTTCAGCAGCTTGAGAGGTTACATTATAATTTGTGTTTGGAAAAATGGGAGTTATCCATTACCCTTTGTTAATTATAGAAGTCCAATAGTCTACCCAACTCCCACAATTATAAATAGTATTAATTTTTCTATCATAACTGAAAAGTTTTATAATATTTGTATTAGGTGTTTTATTAAGGTGATTATAGTCAATCAAAAGTTTTTCACTTTTGTTGAAATTTTGTAATAGTATAGATATAGATATAGATATAGATTGTGACATTTTTCAGTAATCAACCGAGGATCAAATGAGACGTTTTTTTAGATAACACGTCAATGAGGAAAAAGGCACAGCGGTAAAATGTTAATGGGTTATCATTAGTTGATACGTTAATTAAATTGTGGAAGAGGATAAGGCACCTGAATATTAATAGATGGACTTGAAACAAAGTTCAATTGGTAATTTCCTTATATTCTTACAAGGGATGTAGTGTTGTATCAAGTGAAAAGGGAAAATTTTCGTTGTAAATTTTAGCACATAAACAAGACATTATTATAACTACATTCTAAAGTCAAAACATGTACTACCATTTATTCACCAACAAGTCTTTAGTCCAATGGTACTCCTTATCTTGTAAAGACTTTTCCTTCTTGAGATCAAGGGTTCAAGTCCCCTCCCCCTCCCCCTCCCCCTCCCCCTCCAAAAAAATAAAAAAATAAAAAAATAAACCATTTATTCAAGTAAATATGTTGGAATTTGATCAAGGTTTTGATCATTTCACCTCACAAATTAGATTAGCAATAAGGTGCACAAGAAAATAAACATATGGGGCAGCATATACAAGAAAGCAACCACATAAAACATAATCGAAAATGAAATCCCAAAAAGTAGCACTCAATTTCTCCTCTTTGTGAATCTTTGACGGTGACAAAAGTAATTAATTTGAGACAACTCATATCAATGAGTAACCATTTCATAGTTCTGGTGTTGATATTGCAAAGCATTAAGGAGAAAGGTAACTCTACTTCAGATACTAACATCTACATCTAAACATATTCAACTAAACATATTCAATATCACCAAAAAAAAACTACTTGATGTATTGCTCATATAATTAATACCCTTAAGGTAACATGGGTGACTTTGACGTTCTCAACTACAAGAAAAGGCATGAATTATATTAACATTTTTGGGGCCATGATTTCATCAGTCACGCATAACTTACGATACTACAACCTAAGGAAAGATTATAATCATAAATACATATGAAAACCATGTTCCTACTTCATCCTAACATAATGTCTAGTTTTCAGAAGATCACTTCAATAAAGAATATTTTGGAAAAAATTCTAGCCACACCCTTCTAGTTTACCATATTTGCAAAGCCAGCCCCTCTCTTTTTTGAATTTTCACTGACACCCCCTGTCAGGTTAAATGTGTTAATTATAATGTAATTTTACTAAACCGCCCACGATATATTTTAAGAAAAACTTCATCCACACCCCCTCTAGATAGGCATATCTTCAATGAGACCCCTTCTATTTTCTAAATTTTTTCACATATTAAAATTTGGGCCAATTAAAATTCAATTTGAATTAATTAAAATTTATTTTTTATGTATTAAAATTTGAGTAAATTAAAATTGTATTCGAGGCTCAAATCAAATTTTAATCAACTTGCATTAAATTTTAATCGGCCCGATTTTTTATACATAAAAAAATATAAATTTTAATTGACTCAAAAAATAAATTTTTAATCAACTTGAATCAAATTTTAATCAATTGAAAGAAAATTTTAATTGGGGCTAATAGCTCAAGTAGAGCTCAAATTAGTTCGAATTTTAATACATAAAAAAAGACTTTGAATAGGCTCAAATTTTAATACGGAAAAAAATAAAATTGAATCAAATTGAATCGAATTTTAATTGACTCAAATTTTAATATGTAGAAAAAAAATTTAATCAACTCGAATTTTAATATGTAAAAAAATAAATTTTAATCGACTCGAATTTTATATAAAAAGATTGTTTGGAGTTTATATAGGGGCAATTTTGGTATTTGAGATAATTTATTTTTGTTATAAATGGTACTTTAATGACAAAGGGTATCAGTGATGTTTAAATATAAATTAGAAGGAGTGTCAGTGATGTTTTTAATAATATAGAGTGTTCTTGAAGATATGATAAACTAAAAGAGGTGTGACTAAAATTTTTCCGAACATTTTTTTCTACATTATAACAACCATCACTGCCAAGGTTTGTCAAGATTAATATTAATAAAAGAAAAGTATCTGAAACCCAGAAGCATAAGCTCAAAAAAATTGTGTAGGCATAATGTAGGGTTTTTTTTTTGGGATGGAGAACACTTGAGCTTTATCAAACTAACAAGAGATGATAAATATCATGTTAATTTCATTTTATTGTCCCTATTCCATGTAAATGTCATTTGTTGTCCCTTCAATTGCTGGTGTAGTTTGCTACCAAAAAAACCAAAAAACAACTCTTGTCCATTCAGAAAGGTTTTGTGGCCACGTTTATGGGGCTTTTTCTCTAGAAGCATAGACTGTATGTGAAAACAAAGATGACCCATGGGTATTGGCAAAGAATTTCTTAGTAAACTAATCGCATTCAGGCAACCATGATGCTTGACTATAATAGACATTACATTTCCATCATGCTCAAAAGTATATCCAATCCAGCTACTGTAAGCAATAGCTTTAGAATTAAAATTCCATATAAGTTGGCTGCTAATAATAGTCCGTTAGAAGTGAGGCCACTATGTTCGAAATACAGTGCAAACATCTAGTAGGTTTCTCATGCTTTGCATTCCCGTCGAAATACACGAGTATGTATTGCCCATTGAGTTAAATGAAATACACATAAGTGAGGGATTACCTTCACTACAATAGCATGGATCTCAATGTTGGGAGGTCTTTCTGAATTATGTAGTTCACAAAATCTGAATAATAATAATATCTAGATTTAAAAAAAAAAAAAAAAAGGTAATATTGTAAGGCCAGTAATCAGTAAGAGGATTCATCCTATACTAAAACTTACATGGCCTAACTGATAGATCCCACTAAATAATTATATGAGATTATTCTGACAATTCGTAGCAATTAAAACCACCCGAACATATTACCATTAAGAATATAGACCTAACTTATTTTCTTAGTACAAAAAAACATTTTCTTGAAATCATGGAATATGAAATAATCAAGATTTCCAGAGTGAAATTAAACCGGATTCAAGAAATCTATCCTAGAATTAGTGAGCAATAAAAAGGCCATTATGTAATAAAATTCAGAGGCCTTCCTGAATGCCTTCTGCTGGCATTGTATGAAGAACGACATGTACCCATTCCAAGAAGAAAAATAATGAAACGGCTGGGAAATGGAAAAGCTATTGAAAATTGAACCCTATTTTTTGAGTCATAAAACAACTACATACCATAACTTCATTTCTGATTACATAAAGGCTAAAGCCTTGAGATATGTGGTGTAGAATATTTTCCTTCCTCTAGATAACTTGCCACTGCTGCAGCTTTGGTAATCAAAGCTTTTCCACTATTTGTGGGTGCGGAAACCACAGGTGAAGAACCTCTCAAAAAGATCTTGAATAGACAATCTCTACACAATACAAACATCAAAAAATTAGAATCAATAGATACTTAAATTTTCAATCAAGAACATCTGTAATTTTAGATTAAAATCATCGATGCGAAAGAGATAATAGAATTCAATTCATCGACATTCTTAACATAGATAATTTCTTGGCCGAGCTATCGGACCTTTCTAAAAGACATAGCTATACAAGTAAAGCATCAAAGAAGATGGGATTCAAAACCTAGTAATTTTAGTTGTAAGATAATAATGAAAATCACCCGATCGAATTCTTCTATTCTCAAACCTGTTTTGATCATCGAGAATATGAACCTAGGGCTTGGGCTCCGTCTTGTGTTTTGAGATTGCCGAAAGATATGTGAGATAACAAGATACAAAACGCTAGCAGCCCAATGGCCAAGAGTTTGAAACGTACATGACCAATTTATATACACACACAAATATCCAAACTTAACTTACTATTTTTTTTAAAGAAAAATTCACATGAAATAATTAAAATATAAAAAGTATTTGAGTGAATACTTCTAAGGCATCAAATAAACCACAGTCCCCAAAAATAAATAAATAAATCATAATTGGTAAGGCATGAATTTGTGACAAAAATCCCATGTTAATAAGACAAAATTCTATAACTCACCTTTTCTGTTGTGTATGCTAGTATGGGTGTTAAAGTTCACAAACTTCAGATTTTTGCAAAACTTCAAAGCCAAGGAGGGTGTGGAGGATCGCCCAGAGAAATGTCGAAAAAATACATCTCTCTCTCTCTCTCTCTCTCTCTCTCTCTCTCTCTCTCTCTCTATAAGTATATACATAATTAAACCCTATATGTATCTTATACAAACCTTAAATGAAAAAATCATTGATATTAACAAAAAAATACGTACAATAAAATAAAATAAACTTGAAATCAAAACTAACTTGATTATCATTTGAGAAATTTATACTACATAATCAAGTTGAGCATATTTTTGTATAGGTTATGTGATATATGGTATGGAAAGAAACCCTAAAGGTGAAAATTGGGATGAATTTAGTCATTAATGGGGTGCTTATAGAATGGGGTGGGCTTAGCTACAAGTGGGGTGGGTATAGAAAGAGTGAACTTAGTAGTTTTACGATTTAGAGTTTAATGAGGTTAGAAAAGAGATTTGTAAAGTGGGAATAGCCCCACCCAATATATTTTATCATATTCTCTTATGTATTTCTTCAATCTACAGATCATAAAGATTTCCTTGTGTACAATCACCAAAAAAATAAAACATAAGATATAAATTTTCATTATTTTAAATCAATTCGATTATTTGTTTTAACCTAAAGTTATTTTTGGTTGGTTGTGAATTAACAGTTGAGACAAACAATGAAATGATATATGATAGATCAAAAATTAAAAACTCATTATAATTTAGTTTAACAAAAAAACTTCTAAAAAAATTAAGTTAAAATAAAATTTAGAATATAAGTTTAAAGTGCAGTCCACCTCACAAATATACATTACACATACATATTTATTAAAGGACAAAAAAATGTTAACACTTTAATAAAAAAGTATAATAAGTATCTATCTCTTCCACAAATTAAAATAAATCAAACACATTTTCTATTTATCTCAAACTCGATTTTGTTCTCATTTCAATACAAAAACACCAACAATTTAAATTGTTCATTCTCATAAAGGATTTACAATAAAAACTAATTAATATAAAAAACAATTCGATAAAGTTATTATCAGAAAAAGTAAAACACAACAAAATAGTATGTGAGCGTTACATATATAAACAAGTTATGGATCATAAAAAATTTAAAAATAATAAAATAATTCAATAACAAAATAACAAAAAATTATGAATATATACTGATAGTCGATAATCTAATACCACAATTTTCATGAAGAACATACAAAACAAATAAGAATAACATAAAAATAGTAATGAAATAATATATTATGTTCCGAAAAGTGCGGTTCAAGCAAGAGACGAGAGAGACAAATAGATGTGCGAATCTGTTTGTTAAAAAATGTGTACTTATAGCCATGATGATCTATGTATATTTTCAATTCCTATGGATTTTACCGTTGAACAATTGCACTCATATAGTATGATTATGAAATAACACATATGTAATGTTTATTATATATTAAATGCCAAAATTATTAAAAAAAAAAAAATTATGCGACACCACGTTATAAAATTGAACATTTTTGCTATGACAATATCCCTTATAACAGTTCACGCATTATTTTTGACAAATTTTAAAAATGCATAAAATATGGAGTAACACATATTACATTTATTCCTTATGCGTCATTCATTAATTAATTTGTCTCACTTAATCGGTTCCATAGACGAAGACTCGATAATGAGGCGCAAGAAGAGACTACAATTGTTACGAGATACACAAATACTTCTATTATTTGAATGGGAGGAGACATAGCAGGCCTAACCATTAAAATAGTCTCCTTGAGCCCTAATTTAATTTTTAGTCATTAGGTCAACTTCATGTTTTGAGACCCTTTTAAATAGACAAATTTTTTTTTTTTTTAGCGAACATCGATGGTACGAGGGAATTTTATTGATTAAAAATTAAATTACACATAATTAGGGGGGATGTATGTACTTTACCTCTCGATGCAATCTAATTATAATAATTAAGGAATTAAAAAAAATTCTAATGCATGATAATTACATGAAAATAAAATAATAGATAATTCTAAAATGCTGAACTTCCTAAAAATCCTCCAAAGATGATGAATCATGTCCATATAAGGCCCAATATATTTCAGAAATCTATCTAAAACTTTACAAAAAGTTTTAAAATGTAACAATATTTTCATAGGTCTATATAATGTCTTAGATATATAAAATCCTAAAATATAACAAAACCTTCTAAAAAAATCTAAAAGTAACGATTTTTAACTTTAAAAGTAGTAATCTCTCTCAAATTCTTTTTCACTATTTTTTCCTCTACTCTCAGCACCTATTTCCAACTTTTCCTCCCCTCAAACTCTCGCTCCGGTTCTTCCTTCTTATCTCTAACTCTCTTGTTGCCTCTTTAAAATTTCATTCAATTTATTCATCTATAAGATCCTGACTTCATAATTACACCCAATTTTTTATCTAATCCCACCCAATCCCAAAAGCACTAAGATATTGAAAATAAATCATACCGCAATTCTCTATAAAACATCTAATAATAGTTTAAAAGAATTGATTATCTTCTTAAAATATTAAATGAGGTCTCATGTAAAATTTTCGCTTTAGGCCCCAATTTGCTTTGGACCATCCTTGATGTAGGTATTATGTTGTTAAAAAAAATTCCGTGGGCCAATACCATTAGGTAACAGGAGTTCAAAACCATACACCACGGAGAAAACCAAACCCCAAAACACTTGCAATAACCAACAGAAAACATAAAAGTAAGATAGATAGAACAATTTTATTAATTGACTAAAAATAAAAAAAACATCAAGGGGTTATTCAAGGTGAACAGCTCTAAAATAAGAAACCCCCTCACTTTGTCTCTTCTTCGGTCTCCACCTCATCATTTCTTGTCGATGGCTGGAGGATGATAGGACCCAGAGCCATCCCAGGTAAATTTTCCTCCCCGCCACCTTTCTTGGGCCCTTGTTTTAGTGGATGGCCGTCCGAGGGATGGTGCTCTTGTTTCAGAATTCCCTTTTGTTTCAGTTTCTCGGAGACGTATTTTTTACCCTCCTTGGAAGTACGGTCTAGAAAATCAGTTTGCTTAACATGGTGTGTGTCATCTTCAATGCCTTGCTAAAGATTTTGGACTCTAACATTTGGGCACTGACAAGATTTCTCCATTTATGGTGTGGTGCATGTTATGAGGAAGATGATGAACATATATATAGAGTTTTCAGGGACTTGAAAAAAAAAAGTGTAGAAAAAAAGTGAAAAAAAACTCACACTGCGTGAGTGGGAAAGTTAATCACACCTCCTGAACTTTCAACCACTACCAGCTATAAGCATGAGCACCCTTACACGTCCTCTCCTACCTGCGCCCCCCTTCTGTCTCTCCCTTGGTCACTCACTCTCCAAATTCAGTTCTATGCCGTTCATGCATTTGGGATGGTCATCATACACTTACTGTCCAATTAATCATGGATGAATTCTGTGATAGAAAAGTTAAGTTGCAGTTTGACCTAGTGTTCTTTTGAACCACCTATGATAGGGGATCAAGAGGAATACTCAAGGACATAGGGGATCAAGAGGAAATTGTTAGAGTGCTTTTGCACAGGTTAAAAGGGAGTCTTGGATTGAGTTATTTTTGTGCGAAAAATTTGGATTTTTAATACTTTACAATGGTAATTTGATAAGCTATATAATTAAAGATAACTTGCTCAATAATTATGTTAAATAAAATTAATGATTGTACCATTAATTTTGTTTGACCTCTTTTACAATAAAATTCTTGTTCCATTCTTGCACTTACTCACCAAGACGAAATTAGGATTTTAGAAACTCGGGCCAACAAAATGAATTGTACTCTATGATGCGCAAGGGTCTTCCGTGTCCATAGAGGTATAAATGCGATATTCTTCGGATACTCGAAAAAACACATATCCAATCATTAATAAATATTTTTTTTATTTCAAGATATTTCTATGATATGAATATTTTAGACAAATTTTTTTGAATATTAAAATGAATACCCTTTGTTCTCGAATCATATATAATGATATACATAAATAAATATTCCTATTGTCTTAAAAACGCGTGATTGTTTCTTAATCATCTAAGAGTCTAAGAAATACATCATTTATCTTGTTCTGAATCTAATTTTGATAATATTCATGGCCTAAAAATTTTTAGGGAGAATCTCACTTTCACACCCACACAATGTTTAAATTTTTTTCTTTTGCACTCTCAAAAATTAAATTTCTTACATTGCACTCTCCATATATTAAAAGTGTTGTAATGTGGCACTCACATAAGCTTTCATTGCTTGTTTCGTCAAAAAGTAACACATTAACGTTGACAAAATGAGTAACAAAAATTAATGGAAGTCTCACATTGTAACACTTTTAATACATTAAGAATGTAATGTGAAAAATTTAATTTTTGAGGATACAAAGTAAAAATTCTTAAATCTTTTAGGGAACAAAATATAATTTTCCCTATTCATTTTGTACTCATATTAGAAATATAAAGTGAAACCCGAATTTAACCCAACTAGTTAGAAGCAATAAATTGTTGATTTTTTAGTTCTACCCAACCGACCCATGGCCGGCTAAACAATGGAGTGGAAAAAGCATGGGCTTTAAGCCCACACATAAAAAAGGCCTCAAATTTTAAAGTCCAATAATTTAGTATAGATCAAAACTTAAAACTCATTATAATTTAATTTAACAAAAAAACTTCTAAAAGACTAAGTCAAAATAAAATTTAGAATTTAGGTTTAAAAGTGTAGTCCACCTCACAAATATACGTTACACATACATATTTATTAAAGGACAAAAAAATGTTAGCACTTTAATAAAAAAGTATAATAAGTATCTCTTTCTTCCACAAATTAAAATAAATCAAACACATTTTCTATTTATCTCAAACTCGATTTTGTTCTCATTTCAATACAAAAACACCAACTAATTAAATTGTTCATTCTCATAAAGGATCCACAATAAAAACTAATTAATATAAAAAACAATTCGATAAAGTTATTATCAGAGAAAGTAAAACACAACAAAACATTAGGTAAGCGTTACATATATAAACAAGTTATGGATCATAAAAAATTAAAAAATAATAATATAATTCAATAACAAGATAACAAACAATTATGAATATATACTGATAGTCGATAATTTAATACCACAATTTTCATGAAAAACATACAAAACAAAAAAGAAGAACATAAAAATAGTAATGAAATAATATATTATGTTCCGAAAAGTGCAGTTCAAGCAAGAGACAAGAGAGACAAATAGATGTGCGGATATGTTTGTTAAAAAATATGTACTTATAGCCATGATGATCTATGTATATTTTTAATTCCTATGGATTTTACCATTGAACAATTGCCCTCATATAGTATGATTATGAGATAACACATATCTAATGTTTATTATATATTAAATGCCAAAATTATTAAAAATAAAAATTATGCGACACTACATTATAACATTGAACATCTTTACTATGACAATATCCCTTGTAACGGTCCACACATTATTTTTGACAAATTTAAAAAATGCATAAAATATGGAGTAACACATATGACCTTTACTCCTTAGTCGTCATCCATTAATTAATTTGTCTCACTTAATTGGTTCCATAAACGAAGACTCGATAATGAGGCGCAAACAAAGATTACAATTGTTACGAGAAGCACAAATACTTCGATCATTCGAATGGGAGGAAACATAGCAGGCCTAACCATTAAAATAGTCTCTTAGAGCCCTAATTTAATTTTCAGTCACTAGGTCAGCTTCATGTTTTGAGACCCTTTTGAATAGACCAAGTTTTTTTTTTTTTTGGCGAACCTCGATGGTACGAGGGAATTTTATTAATTAAAAATTAAATTACATATAGTTAGGGGGAGACGTATGTACTTTACCTCCCAATGCAATCTAATTATAATAATTAAGGAATTCAAAAAATTCTAATGCATGATAATTACATGAAAATAAAATAATAGATAATTCTAAAATACTGAACTTCCTAAAAATCCTCCAAAGATGATGAATCATGTCCATATAAGGCTCAATATATTTCAGAAATCTATCTAAAACTTTATAGAAAATTCTAAAATGTAACAATATTTTCACATGTCGATATAATTCCTTACATATATAAAATCCTAAAATATAACAAAACCTTCTAAAAAAATCTAAAAGTAACGATTTCTAACTTTAAAAGTATCAATCTCTCTCAAATTCTTTTTCACTATTTTTTCCTCTACTCTCACCACCTATTTCCAACTTTTTCTCTCCCTCAAACTCTCACTGTCTTACTCCTATTCTTTCTCCTTATCTCTAACTCTCTTGTTGTCTCTCTAAAATTTCAATTAATTTATTCATCTATAAAATCCTGACTTCATAATTGCACCCAATTTTTTATCTAATCCCGGTTAATCCCAAAAGCACTAAAATATTAAAAATAAATCATACCGCAACTATCTATAAAACGTCTAATAATAGTTAAATAAATTTATTATCTTCTTAAGATATTAAATGAGGTCTCAGTAAAATTTTCGCTTTAGGCCTCAATTTGCTTTGGGCCACCCTTGCCAACCATTGTCATGGAACAAAAATACGAGGTGCGGATGTAACTTTTAGCATTAATATCATTTTATCAGCTTTTCAATTTCCAAAGGAACGATTGGATACACAAATTAAAATAAGTGTCAATTGATTATTATTTTACTATTGGGAGATTATTCAATTGGAGAGTAAATGTTGGTAGAAGGCTAAGACCAGTCACTGTACAAATTTACTTGGGGCCCAATATACATCATATATAGCTACTCTTGATATGCATCTAGATGTATCTTTTATATCTGTTTGTTACAGTTGTGCATATCTTTGTCACAACTGACCGAATCACAAAAAAAGGCATTGATGCCTAGCTACTTTCTTCCATGACCAGGTGTCTCTTGGTTCCTTTTCCATCACACTGGAAGTAAGGTGGATGATAAAATGGAGGTTACACTGATACATGCGAAACAAAGATCATCAATTTTATTCAATGAAATTATTGAGCAAATTATACCTAAAGGTATCAAATTAGACAAAAAGACATACAAATTTGATAGTAAGAGAATTTGTAATAGAGTATTCATTGGGGTTATGTCGTGTTGTATTTTGGAACAGGGTTAGTTGTGTTGTGTCAAAAGTCGTTTAATACATCAGTATCATGTTGATTTTGTATCGTATACAAATGTATAGTTAAATTCATCTCATGTTTAACTAGATACTTGTGGATCTCCAAGTTGGTGTGTATATCTGTAAGAGAAAATTGAATTGGTCAAGTGTACATAATTTCCAAGGGAATGTGTGGCAGCTTCGAGAGAAGTTGACAATTTTACCCAATAAAGAAATGGTCACGATACCTCTTAACTTTTTAGTTGAGACACACTTTCAGTCCATGAAATTTTAGTTGAGACACTTTCAGTCCATGAAAATGAATCAACTGTGCAGTATTGGCTATGTCAGACTTCCCTCACTTTTCCTCCATATTGTTTCTTCTAGATCAAATGCAAGTCTCTTGCCAAGACTGAGTCAAGACCAGTTGTAGATTGTAAGTTGTTGCTCAAGTGGTCAAGAGTGAAGGGTAAGATTTGGGTTAGAACCTTCTTACTAATATCCTCGTTTTGTGATATGAATCCCCAAAAATTAAAAAAAAAAAATTATCTAGTTGCGTTTGCTAGTTAAATTTCTATAAAATACTGACAATTTGGTGATAAGTATTTTTAATGTGCTTTTGAATGAAATTAAATTTGTTAGCAACATCTTTAAAGTCCAAAACATTATTTACTTAACAATATTACCCTCAACATAAGTCCTTAAACTAAAGCAAGCAAACAACCCAAAAAAAATCTATTGTCCAAACATGAGAACCATTAAAATGGATTTTCATCAAATTCTCCTAAGTTGATAAATTGAATTGTCAACATCGCGTCTGACCCTCATTTCATTATGTTGCTATTCGTTCAATGTTCTAATCAAATCACTTTTATTAATATTATTTGTCTTCGTTTCATGAACATAATAATATTTATCGTGTTTGTCTTGCAATTCTAATTTTGCATCTATTGTTATCTATTCGCTTACGTGAATTTCAAATCGAGAGCTGATATGCATTTTGGAATCGATCAATAAACTTTTTACACATCAAATAAGATTTGGTCATATTTCTCAATAAGAAAGAATTATAGACGAAACAATCTATACTTGGGGCTGTGGGAAATTGAACCTATATATAATATTTTTATACTATAAATGAATAAACATAAGATCCACAAGTACAAAATTAATTTCGGTATGACAACGATTTTTTTTTTTTTTTTGAGACTACATTCTTTTTCTTTTTTTATTATTTGATTTAAGTGATTTTTATATGCCTCCCCAAAAATAAAAATTACCTAGTTGGGTAAAAGCTTATATACTTCAGCAAACACTTACCTATTTGAGGACTTGCCACCCTTCGCAAGTTATTGTTGAAACCACGGTCGGAGTTAGAAATTATTTTTTTGGGTGTGCACTTTAAAATCTAATTTTTTTTCTTCCAATAGATAAATATAAAATAATATTTATTAAATTTATTGAACACAAAAGATCCAAAAGTCGATGATATATAAACAAAAAATTATAATCTTATTGATAATGTCATCCATGAAAGATATCTTTATATATATATATAATATCAAGTTATCATTCATCAACTGATATCCATTTAATTATATAATAAAATTCTCTCAATTTTTCGCTTTTAATTTATTAGACAAAAATCGAATGAGTTGTAGAAAATGAAAAAATATGTTGTGGAGAAATAAAGATAGCAAGTCCTAGGGAAAAAAAAAAAAGGTTAATTGAAATTAAGAAGGTAAATCCAAAAAGCTCATAAACCTAAAATCAAACTCAATTGGGGAAAGTCCCATAAAACTAACCAAATATATAATTATAGATAAATCACAATTACACAAAATAGTTACTCATGCATTCTAATAAAATCAAACAATTACACAAAATAATTACACAAAATTATGATAACAACCCAATTTGTCATTTAGTTATTTACATAAACTAAATAATTGCACCATTTAGTATCGCGGCATCGTTACACCATCATGCCTTAACAATTGCATGAGACTGTGATTGTTACACCCATTAAAAAAAAGTTACACCCATTAAAAAACAGTTATACCCATTAAAAAAATAGTTACACTCATTAATAAAAAAATTACACCCATTAAAAAAATATTTACACCCATTAAAAAACAGTTACACTCATTAAAAAAATAGTTACACCCATTAAAAAAAGTTATACCCATTAAAAAAAACAAAGAAATTCTCTTTCTTTTTTTTTGGAGAAATTCAGTGTTTATTCACATATAATTTGTGGCATTCTAATCAAATCTCATTGTCATAGAATCTTGTTGCCAAAGAAGAAGGGTTTTGATCATTAATGCCCCTATTTTACCTCTCATTACTATTGTTTATCTTTACATATTTGTTTCATCAAATAACTGTCAATGATGACTACATAATTTAAAGGAAGGTATTTAGGTAAAAATATTTTTAATTCATTTGAATTTTGTACCTAAACACAAAAAGTTTTATAAAAATGGTACTTCATAGAGTAAACAACTTATCCATATACTTTTGCTCAAATAAGTCTAAAAAATTGTACCCACATCTAAAAAGCCCAAAATTAAAACTCATTATAATTTAGTTTAACAAAAAAACTTCCAAAAGATTAAGTCAAAATAAAATTTAGAATTTAGGTTTAAAAGTGCAGTCCACCTCACAAATATACATTACACATACATATTTATCAAAGGACAAAAAAAGGTTAATATTTTAATAAAAAAGTAAAATAAGTATCTCTCTCTTCCACAAATTAAAATAAATCAAACACATTTTCTATTTATCTCAAACTCGATTTGTTCTCATTTCAATACAAAAACACCAACTAATTAAATTGTTCATTCTCAATAAGGATCCACAATAAAAACTAATTAATATAAAAAACAATTCGATAAGTTATTATCAGAGAAAGTAAAACACAACAAAATAGTAGGTAAACGTTACATATATAAACAAGTGATGGATCATAAAAAATTAAAAAATAATAAAATAATTCAATAACAAGTTAACAAAAAATTATGAATATATACTGATAGTCGATAATCTAATACCACAATTTTCATGAAGAACATACAAAACAAATAAGAAGAACATAAAAATAGTAATGAAATAATATATTATGTTCCGAAAAGTGCAGTTCAAGCAAGAGACGAGAGAGACAAATAGATGTGTGGATCTGTTTGTTAAAAAATATGTACTTATAGCCATGATGATCTTTGTATATTTTCAATTCCTTTGGATTTTACCATTGAACAATTGCACTCATATAGTATGATTATGAAATAACACATATCTAATGTTTATTATATATTAAATGCCAAAATTATTAAAAAAAAAAAAAATTATGCGACACAGCGTTATAACATTGAACATCTTTATTATGACAGTATCCCTTGTAAATGTCCACATATTATTTTTGACAAATTTTAAAAATGCATAAAATATGGAGTAACATATATTACATTTATTCCTTACGCGTCATCCATTAATTAATTTGTCTCACTTAATCGGTTCCATAGACGAAAACTCGATAATGAGGCGCAAACAGAGACTACAATTGTTACGAGATGCATAAATACTTCGATCATTTGAATGGGAGGAGACATAGCAGGTCTAACCATTAAAATAGTCTCCTAGAGCCCTAATTTAATTTTCAGTCATTAGGTCGGGTTCATGTTTTGAGACCCTTTTAAATAGACCAAGTTTGTTTTTTTTGTTTTTTTTTTGTTGGCGAATCTCGATGGTACGAGGGAATTTTATTGATTAAAAATTAAATTACACATAGTTAGAGGGGGACGTATGCGCTTTATCTCTCGATGCAATCTAATTATAATAATTAAGGAATTAAAAAAATTCTAATGCATGATAATTACATAGAAATAAAATAATAGATAACTCTAAAATGCTGAACTTCCTCAAAATCCTCCAAAGATGATGAATCCTGTCCATATAAGGCCCAATATATTTCATAAATCTATCTAAAACTTTATAGAAAGTTCTAAAATGTAACAATATTTTCACAGGTCTATATAATGCCTTATATATATATAATCCTAAAATAAAACAAAACCTTCTAAAAAAATCTAAAAGTAACGATTTCTAACTTTAAAAGTAGCAATCTCTCTCAAATTCTTTTTCACTATTTTTTCCTCTACTCTCACCACTTATTTCCAACTTTTTTTCTCCCTCAAACTCTCATTGTCTTGCTCCGGTTCTTTCTCCTTATCTCTAACTCTCGTGTTGTCTCTTTAAAATTTCATTTTATAAGATCCTGACTTCATAATTGCGCCCAATTTTTTATCTAATCTCATCCCATCCCAAAAGCACTAAAATATTGAAAATAAATCATACCGCAACTCTCTATAAAACGTCTAATAATAATTAAAAAAATTTATTATCTTCTTAAAATATTTAAATGAGGTCTCATGTAAAATTTTCGCTTTAGACCTCAATTTGCTTTGGGCCGCCCTTGCTGTAGGTATTACGTTGTTAAAAAAATTTCCATGGGCCAATACCATTGGGTAATAACCGAGTTGAAAACCATACACCACAGAGAAAACCAAACCCCAAAACACTTGCAATAACCAACAGAAAACATAAAAGTAAGATAACAATTTTGTTAATAAACTAAAAATAAAAAAACATCAAGGGGTTATTCAAGGTGAACAACTCTAAAATAAGAAAGCCCCTCACTTTGTCTCTTCTTTCGTCTCCACCTCATAATCATAATTAGGGTCATTCTTGTCGATGGCTGGAGGGTCATAGGACCCAGAGCCATCCCAGGTAAATTTTCCTCCCCGCCCCCCTTTCTTGGGCCCTTGTTTTAGTGGATGTCTCTTGTTTCAGGACTCCCTTTTGTATCAGTTTCTCGGGGACGTATTTTTTACCCTCCTTGGAAGTACGGTCTAGAAAATTAGTTTTCTTAACATGGTGTATCATCTTCAATGCTTTGCAAAAGATTTTTGACTCTAACATTTGGCCACTGACAAGATTTCTCCATTTTTTCTCTTACGTGCATGTTATGAGGAAGATGATGAACCTATATACAGAGTTTTGAGAGCCTTGAAAAAAATAGTGTAGAAAAAAACTCACACTGCATGAGTGGGAAAGTTAATCACACCTCCTGAACTTTCACTATTGGGACATTATTCAATTGGAGAGTAAATGATGGTAGAAGGCTAAGACCAGTCACTGTACAAATTTACTTGGGGCCCAATATACATCATATATAGCTACTCTTGATATGCATCTAGATGTATCTTTTATATCTGTTTGTTACAGTTGTGCATATCTTTGTCACAACTGACCGAATCACAAAAAAAGGCATTGATGTCTAGCTACTTTCTTCCATGACCGGGTGTCTCTTGGTTCCCTTTCCATCACACTGGAGGTAAGGTGGATGATAAAATGGAGGTTACACTGACACTTGAGAAACAAAAGATCAATTATTTTATTCAATGAAATTATTGAGCAAATTATACCTAAATGTATCAAATTAGACTAAAAGACACACAAATTTGATAGTAAGAGAATTTGTAATAGAGTATTCATTGGGGTTATGTCGTGTTGTATTTTGGAACAGGGTTAGTTGTGTTGTGTCAAAAGTCGTTTAATACATATTCGATCTATTTAGGATCGTGTGACATCATATCTGTATCATGTTGATTTTGTATCGTATACAAACTATGTATAGTTAAATTCATCTCATGTTTAACTAGATATTTGTGGATCTCCAAGTTGGTGTGTATATCTGAAAATTGAATTGGTCAAGTGTACATAATTTCCAAGGGAATGTGTGGCAACTTAGACAGAAGTTGGCAATTTTAACCAATAAAGAAATGGCCACGATACCTCTACCTTTTTAGTTGAGACACACTTTCAGTCCATGAAAATGACTGTGCAGTATTGGCAATGTCAGACTTCCCTCACTTTTCCTTCATATTGTTGTTGCTCAAGTGGTCAAGAGTGAAGGGTAGGATTTGGGTGAGAACCTTCTTACTAATATCCTCGTTTTGTGATATGATTCCCCAAAAATAAAAAATAAAAATTGTCTAGTTGCGTTTGCTAGTTAAATTTCTATAAAATACTGACAACTTGGTGATAAGTATTTTTAAAGTGCTTTTGAATGAAATTAAATTTGTTAGCAACATCTTCAAAGTCCAAAACATTATTTACTTAACAATATTACCCTCAACATAAGTCCTTAAACTAAAGCAAGCAAATAACCCAAAAAAAATCTATTGTCCAAACATGAGAACCATTAAAATGGATTTTCATCAAATTCTCATAAGTTGATAAATTGAATTGTCAAACTCGAATCTGACCCTCATTTCATCATGTTGTTATTCGTTCAATATTCTAATCAAACCACTTTTATTAATATTATTTGTCTTCGTTTCATGAACATAATTGATGATGCATAAATTGGTTTTCGTGCAAGATCAACAGTCAAGTATATAAACGGATGCAATTAATAAACAATAATGGCAGATTAATGGCAAAACAGTAAATATGGAGTCAATACAAAGATATATAGTGGTTCGGTCCGGGTGACCTACTCCACTCTCAAGAAACGACAGTGGTGGCCGGAGGTCTTTATTGATGAATAAAGTAACCGGGAGAATTACAGTAGCAAGGAGAGAGATACTATGGTGTAGAGAGGCAAAACTCGAGGTGTAGTGTGTGTAGGAGTCTCATGGTGTAGAGGTCTCAAAAAGGTGATGTCTAGATGTTGTGAGGTGCCTCTCCATGTGGAGAGAGCTTACAATATATAGGTATGGTGAGGCGGTGAGTGAGGCAGTGACGTGAAGGAGAGAGGGGCACTACTATTTTGGTAAGTACAATCAAGGTAGGATTTGATCTCCATGAGTGCCTATCCCGATATTCTTTCTCCCACGTGTTCGTATTTTTTCGGGCTCCTTGGATCTTGGACTAGGTCGAATTGATAAAGTGGGCTTGGGCTGCCTTTTAGCTGACTTGGGCTTGGTTGATTTATTGGGTCTGGGCCAGTTGATTTTGGGCTCATCATTTGCCCCCCATACCCCAAGCCTCCGACTGTTTGTGTGAAAAGGTGGGTTGAGGGCATGAGTTTCAAGGCTTTCTTGTTCTCCATGGTATAGCTTCCTCAGCTTACCATTCTTATCTGTAAATATTTTTTCCCTTATTTGGCGACACCATATCTTCTGTTGTATCAACCATCAATCCTGTATTTGATTTTTCGCTACACTTGGCCTCCTTTTTTATCTAGAGCACCAACCCTTAGGTTCGATTACTGGCTGGGTGCAGGCATTGCTGGTGAAGAAACTGCAAGTGGCGAGGTCTTCAACCACATTGGAGCAGGCTTGGGCCTCTTGGGCGATGGAGCTGGCTGGCCTGAGCGACGCCATCAGGAGAGAGGGAGAGTGGGGAGGCGTCCAAGGTGCCTGAGCAGGGGACGCCCAGTAGGTCGGTAGGGAGGCGCCCGGTAGGGGAGACGCTTGGTAGGGATGCGCCCGGTAAGGAGAGACGCCTGGTACGGCGGCTCCCAATAGGACTGGTAGGGCAGCGTTGGTAGTGAGGCCCCTAGCCGGTAGGCCTGGTAGGGCAACGCCCTGTAGGCCTGGTAGCCTAGTTGGCCGGTAGGGAGGCGCCTGGTAGGGCGGCGACAGTAGGCTGGCAGGGAGGCGCCTAATAGGGCGGCTGTAAACCCCCACATTCGTATCTTTATATAGTAATATAATTATGTTTTGAAATGCTAATATATGTGATGATGTATGCATGAACTATGTAGATTGTAAGAGTAGAAATAAAAATGTTAGGCGAGTTAATAGGGTATGTATTGGAAGCTATGAAGTATTACGGAGTGAAAGCACACTTTAAAGAAAATTTGGGTAGAAAGGATTTTGGACACTTCCTAGTATTTGGACCATAAATTTTTATCCTGATGTCCTTTTGCTCTGACATTTTGACAGTAGATATTAGACTTCCAGGGCTACAAAAGTGTATTTCACAAAAATTTTTCAAATCGACCTCTAAACAGACCAAAACTTCACTGGAAGTTTTAGCAGAAACTAGGAGTCCATTCAAACGGAAATCGACGTTCGAACGTGAGTGAGTCCCAGTACTTTGGTGTCTACAAAGAT
Source organism: Ilex aquifolium (assembly GCA_951799425.1). Classification (NCBI taxonomy): domain Eukaryota; kingdom Viridiplantae; phylum Streptophyta; class Magnoliopsida; order Aquifoliales; family Aquifoliaceae; genus Ilex; species Ilex aquifolium. The sequence continues at coordinate 25,396,447 of OX637399.1, forward strand.
CTGATGGAAATGCAAAAGTACTGGGAGCAACCAACGTTCGAACGCCAAAATGACGTTCGAACGTGAATCAATAATTTGCACTATTGACGTTTGAACGCCAAATGACATTCGAACGTGAGTTACGAATTCTGACTTTCAGATTCGCGCACAGGGGACCATTTCACCCCCTATAAATACTTAAGGACACCTCCATTAGCCCCATTTCAACATTTCTAACCCTAGAAAGTCTTAGATAGGAAGAAAGAAAGAGAAAAACACAAGATCAAGGAAGATTTTCACATTGAAGAGGATCAAAATCTCAAGTTCTTCACACAAAACTAAGGAAGAAGGTAGGGATTTCTTCCTATTCTCTTCCATTGAGGCTAAGGTTTATATATATGTATGTTTTTACTCTCAATCCTATATATATGATATGAAATCATTATTTCTTGATGCTCTTGCAAAGATTACCATGTTTTGAATGAAACTATGGTGGAATAGCCATGAAATCTCTTTCTATTGTCTTGAAAACCCTAGTTTTCAAGAAAAATGGGTCTTTCTCTCAATTTTCATTTAATCTTGATTTCTAAAGTCCTATTCTTGATTAAATCATGTTTTCATCTAATATTTGTTCTTGTTCCAAGAAATTATGGTTTTTTTTTTTGCAAAACCCTAAAATGTTGATATCGAAATTGTGAAGGTTTTATTGATATGATCTCTTGCCTATTTTAATTCATTTATTATTGTAGTATATTGTGAATTGTATAATTGTGATACTTGAATTATTAACGGAAATGGTGATTGATTAAGATTGTGGTTGTTGAGAAAATGTTGGTTTTATCTCTTGTATGGTTTGTTGTGACGGACTTGAATTGCCTTCGAGAGCTGTCGTAGAGTGTTAGAGGTTAGTTTATCCCAGTGGGAGTGAGATGGTTTCCTAACACTTATAGTGGATTGTTGTTTGTGAGAGCAACCACTATTGTTCACGTAGGTTTGAGGCTGAGGGATGGTATACCTTTCCTGAGAAGGATTCTTCAATGCCGTGGGAGATGGTATACGCCCTTCCTAAAACGTCGGTGATGTGCCATGCAAGGAATGATTGAGATTGTGTGATTGTGATGAGTGAACGAGGTAGAATCGTTGTGTAGATTCCTGAGAAGCAACCAACAAACATGAGAATATGGAATGATGTTACTGAATTATTTATGGATTGCTTTAATTTCTTGTAAATTTATTCCTGTCATTGATTTACTGTATTCTGTACACTTGAGATCATTACAACTATCATGATTTTATTCTCAAAATCTATATATGCTATGTTCCAAAAGAGACTTGCCATCTTTATTTGTTTTAAAACCTTGTTTGGGTTTGGGAGGATTTTCCTACAGAGCTTAGTGCTCACCCCCTACAAACAACATCATTTTCAGATTATGGCTTAGAGGAAGAGCTCAGAGTTGATGAGCAGGTAGCTTGGGAAACTCAATTGGATAGAAGCGTGGATCCCGAGGGGAAAGTATAAAGTTGTTCTCTTTATGTCCTAGACTAGAAGAGGATTTTGAGACAAATTATAGATGATATTTTGTTTATTCCGCTGCAAGATAACAGTTGATTTTTGATGTACTTGTCATAGTGGGGCATATTCTTTTTGGATGTAATGGTCATGGTTTGACATATTCTTTTGGATAATGTTATAGATATTGTGCATGATGAATGAAATTTTCTTTACTTATGAAAATTATTAATTGCTCTCCTGATGTGAATGGTTTTAGATAGTAATGCCGTCCAAGGGAGATTTTGGGGCGTTACAGCGACGCCCGGTAGGCCGGCGCCGGTAGGGAGGCGCCTGGTAGGCCAAGTAGGACGGCGCTGGTAGGGAGGCTCCTGGTAGGGCGGCACTCGATAGGCCTGCTAGGGCGGCGCCTGATAGGCCTGGTAGGACGGCGCTGGTAGGGAGGCCTGTGGTAGGACGGCGTCCGGTAGGCCGGTAGGGAGGCGCTTGGTTGGACGGCGCCGGTAGGCTAGTAGGAAGGCGCCTGGTAGGTCTGGTAGGGCAACGTCGATAGGGAGGCGACTGGTAAGAAGGCCCTTGGTAGGGCGGCGCTAGGTAGGTCTGGTAGGCCGGTAGGGCGGCGCCTGGTAGGCCTGCTAGCCCCGTAGGGTGGCGCCCGGTAGGCCCCTGGTAGGACGGTGCTGGTAAGGAGGCCCCTGGTAGGGCGGCGCCCGGTAAGCCTGGTAAGGCGGTATGACGACGCCCGGTAGCCTGGTAAAGAGGCGTCTGGTAGGTCGATAGCCCCTGGTAGGGCGACGGAGCCTTGTAGGCTGGTAGGGCGACGACACCTGGTACAGGCATCGACGCAGGCACAGGCATCGTTGGCTTCGTTGGAGGCGGCGCCCTAGGCACAGGCATCGACGCAGTCAGACGCCCTGTTAATAGTGCGGTGGTGAAGACTCTCTGTACTTTTAGGGTAGTGTCTTCCACTCCTCCCAAGATGGCGAGTTTTGATGCCGCCAGTGCTTTTTGACCAACGTCTAATGGCCAAGTTGCTTTCCGGGAGCAAGATCAAGTGGTGCCCCCACTCCTTCCTAGACTGGAACTTCTGTATGTCCTAGAGTTAGCCCTTATACCGCTATATGCAGTTTCTACGGGGATTGTAGCATCACCTAGTTGTCCTGCTTTTCCCTACCGCTCTTTTTTTTTTTTTAAAGGACGATCATACTTGGTAAAACATTTAGGCATCTGGTGATAGAGAGGCCGACACTAGGGGCTGTTGAGGAGCAGTTGAGATTGGCTCATGAGAGAGTAACTCCTTTTGAGGCCAAGTTTTTGGCGACTCTTAAGAGAGGCGCAAGCTGGAGATTGAGGCTACTTGAGAGCAGAGGTAGCATTAGGCTGAGCTTCTTGGCGATTCACGAGAGAGTGTGAAGCAGGAGATATAGGCTGCTTGGGAGCAGAGGTAGACTTAGGCCGAGCTTCTTGGCGACTCGCAAGAGAGATTGCGAAGCTGGAGATATAGGCTGCTTGGGAGCAGAGGTAGACTTAGGCGCGAGAGAGTGCGAAGCTAGAGATTGATAAGATGACTGTCTGTGCGAGAACAGAGTCAGAGCTGCGGATGTCCCGTGGGAGGGCTGCTGAGCTGGAGGCCAAGCTACGTATAACTCGAGAGAGGCTGCCATGTCGGAGGCTTACAATGTGACTACTTGCGTGAGAGCAGAGTCATAGCTACAAATGTCCCGTGAGAGGGCCGTAGGAGCTGAGGCCAAGCTACGTATAACTCGGGAGAGGCTGCCGTGGCAGAGGCTTACAATGTGACTACTTGCGCGAGAGCAGAGTCATAACTACAAACGTCCCGTGAGAGGGTCGCAGGAGCCAAGGCCAAGCTACGTATAACTCGGGAGATGGCTGTTATGACAGAGGCTCATTCCATTGAGATGGAGATGAGGAGGGCGCCTGAGGCTGGACCCCTACTGCTGGGCGCCTAGTGCTAGGCTCATTCTATTGAGATGGAGATGAAGAGGGCGCCTGGTGTTGGGCCCCTAGTGCTAGGCGCCTGGTGCTTGGTGCTAGGCTCATTCCATTGAGATGAAGATGAGGAGGAGGCCTGGTGTTGGGCATCCAAGGCTGGGCGCCTTTTGCCTTTTTGTCTACTTGTTAGGTCATAAGTTGTTTGAAATGAAAGAAAAATAGTTATGGACACAATAATCTTCGCAAAGTTTTATTTCATAAAATAATAAATAACAAAATAAATCAACTGAAACAATAAAATATAGATAAAATCTTCAGGTGTTTGGTGTCCCATTGGTGGGTCAAGGTTTCCATGGCGGAGTTGGAGTCGCCTCCTCCTCCTAACCCTTAGGAGATTGTCTAAATTTCTCTGAGGGGTTGTTGGCGCTTTCTGTCGTCCTGGTCTCTTCCAGGTGGCGGGGCTTGTCCTCTGCCAGCAACGTACTGCCTCAACTGGCCAGGTTGTATGAGCTCTTCGATCTGCCTCTTGAGCTCATAGCAGTCATCAGTGTCGTGACCATGGTCGCGGTGGAAGTGGCAGTACCTGCTGGGATTTCTGCGATTTGGGGCGGACTTCATTTTTTCGGGCCAACGGAGCGTGGGGTCATCCGGTATCTGGAATAGGATGTGCTCTACCGAGGCATTGAGTGGCGTGAAAGGGTGTTGTTCTCTCAGAGGTACGGGACCGAGACGGTCTTTGACAGAGACTCTCTCGGTTCTCTTTCTCTTGTTCTCCGCCTCCCACTTGTCTTCGCGGGTGTCCTTGCTTTTCTCCTCTCCTCGGGAGGACTCATCTCGACGGGCCTTGGTGATGTCCTCGACATTTATGTATTTTTGTGCCCTTGAAAGCAGCTCAGGCATACTGGAGTGCGGCTTCTTGAGGACGGAGAACATAAAGCTGGAGGAGCGCAGACCAGCAATAAAGGCGGCCAAGGCTACCTTATCGTCTGACTCCTCGATCTGGAGAGCTTCCTCGTTGAAACGAGCGAGGTAGTTCCTAAGGCTTTTATCCCTATCCTGCTTGATAGTGAGCAAGTGGGTAACAGGCTTCTGATGCCGGCGTCCCCCAATAAAGTGGGAGACGAAAGACTTGCTTAACTCCGCAAAGGAGTGGATTGAGGAGGGTTTGATCTTTGCGAACCATTGACGAGCAGACCCCTTCAAGGTGGTAGGGAAGGCTCTACACATAATATCCTCAGGCATGTTGTGGAATTGCATGAGAGATTTGTATGTGTCAATATGGTCGAGGGGGTCCTTGGTACCGTCGAAGATCTCGATGGTAGGCATCTTGAACTTCAAGGGTAGGGGATAATTGACTATATCAGCAACGAATGGTGTATCGATGCGTCTTACCAGGTAGTCCACCTTCTCGGGCGCCTGTGCCTTGATGGCGTTGAGGGCATCACCGAGTTAGTTTTGCACCTCTCTGATCTTCTTGTCCCATTGGTTGGGGACATCCTCCGTTGGGTGGTGGTACTGACTTCCATGATCGTCATACTAGCTCTCTCCTTCATCCTCCTACGCATGTACATGAAGAGGGGGAGCATGTGACCTTCCTGCGCGCTGAGGAGGGACTACTAGGTGAGGAGCACATTGGCGTTGCCCAGGGACATTCTGGCGAGGGGCCCCTGATAGGGGGCTGCATGGCGCCCGGAGTGGAAAGGTTAATGCGCCTCTCTTGTTGGAGGGCGTGGTACTCCTCCTACAGGTTGAGGGGCAATGCCTCCCTGGACGAGCATCAATTGAATGATTTGTTGGTTATGTTTTACCAGCGACTGCATGGTCTATAAATTTGTTGCCCGATGACGGGAGTCGCCATAGCGAATGGTTCCGAGGGTGCGGGGGGAGGCGAAGCCTCCTTCCGGAGGGCCAGGTTTTTGTCTCCCGGTTGTTAACTCATCGACCTAGTTGTGATTGTCATAGAATAGCAAGGTAGTAGAACACTTAGTCGGTTCCCACTGATGATGCACAAATTGGTCTTTGTGCAAGATCAACAGTCAAGTATATAAGCGAGTGCAATTAATAAATAATAATGTCAGATTAATGTCAAAACAGTAAATATGGAGTCAACACAAAGATATATAGTGGTTCGGTTCGGGTGACCTACTCCACTCTCGGGAAATGACAGCAGTGGCCGGAGGTCTTTATTGATGAATAAAGTAATCAGAAGATTTACAGTAGCAAGGAGAGAGAAACTATGGTGTAGAGAGGCAAAGCTCTAGGTGTAGTGTGTGTAGGAGCCTCAAGGTGTAGAGGTCTCAAAAAGGTGATGTCTAGATGTTGTGAGGTGCCTCACCATGTGGAGAGAGCTTACAATATATAGGTATGGTGAGGCGGTGACGTGAGGGAGAGAGTGGCACTACTTTTTTGGTAAGTACAATCAAGGTAGGATTTGATCTCCATGAGTGTCTATCCCGATATTCTTTCTCCCACGTGTTCTTATTTTTTTAGGCACCTTGGATCTTGGACTGGGCGGATCGATAAAATGGGTTTGGACTGTCTTTTAGCTGACTTGAGCTTGGTTGATTTATTGGGTCTGGCCCAATTGATTTTGGGCTCATCAATAATAATATTTATCTTGTTTGTCTTACAATTCTAATTTTGCATCTACTCTTATCTATTCGCTTACGTGAATTTCAAATCGAGAGCCGATATGCATTTTGGAATCGGTCAATAAACTTTTTACAGACCAAATAAGATTTGGTCATATTTCTCAATAAGAAAGAATTATAGACTAAACAATCTATACTTGGGGATGTGGGAAATTGAACCTATATATAATATTTTTATACTATAAATGAATAAACATAAGATCCACAGGTACAAAATTAATTTCAGTATGACGACGATTTTTTTTTTTTTTGAGACTATATTCTTTTTTTATTATTATTATTTGATTTAAGTGATTTTTATATGCCTCCCCAAAAATAAAAATGTCCTAGTTGGATAAAAGCTTATACACTTCAGCAAACACTTACCTATTTGAGGACTTGCCACCCTTCGCAAGTTATTGTTGAAATCACGGTCGGAGTTAGAAATTATTTTTTTGGATGTGCACTTTAAAATCTAATTTTTTTTCTTCCAATCAATAAATATAAAATAATATTTATTATATTTATTGAACACAAAAGATCCAAAAGTCGATGATATATAAACAAAAAATTATAATTTTATATATATAATAAAGTTATCATTCATCCACTAATATCCATTCAATTATATAATAAAATTCTCTCAATTTTTCACTTTTAATTTATTAGAAAAAAATCGAATGGGTTGTAGAAAATGAAAAAATATGTTGTGGAGAAATAAAGATAGCAAGTCCTAGGGGGGAAAAAAAGGTTGAAGGTAAATCCAAAAAGCTCATAAATCTAAAATCAAACTCAATTGAAGAAAGTCCCATAAAACTAACCAAATATAGAATTATAGATAAATCATAATTCATATACTCATAAAATATTGTTGAAAATAGAAATAATAAGGTGGACATTATATGTGAATAATATTCCAATTTATATATCTCAATACATATAAAAAAATTCAAAACAAATTTGAGGTCCTAGCTCCTTACGAGCTCCGCATATGGTTGAAACTTTATTCTGACAATGTTATTGTTTAAAATTTATTTACCAGATAACGGTTGTTTTAAAAAATATATTTTGGACCCACGTTTTTTGAAGTGACAGCGTTTTTTTTAAAATAAATATTTTAGACAAAAAAATTTTGCATCTGAAGTGGGCATCCAATATGCCTAGATCCTAGGACATGTGTTCATTATTGCATAAAATTTCAAAAACACGTTACCCAATCAAAATATGGCACGTGAAAAATCGTCTTATTATATTTATTTATTTGTGTTTAATTGCCCCTGAAGTTGCAATTGACTCAATTTGTCCCTTGAACTATATAAATGTGTTTTAATCGATCCTTTCCGTTGTGATTAGTCGATGAATATACATATTTTTATTAAGATTAACTGCTAAATGAGATAAATTTTGTTAAGATTTATTGTTGATTTCTCTCATTTGACTGTTAATATTACACAAAAGGGTCGATTGAGATAAATAACATAATTAAGGAACAAATTGGGAAACATGAAAGTTCGGAGGGAGGGAGGAATTTAAAACAAGGCCATATTTTAGGAGGTATTTATGAAATTTACCTTTGTTTTATTATTATCAATATCTAATTATAATCAAAATTTATGATGAAAAATTATTTTTTAAAGGTACAATGTGAAAATTTTATATCTATATCCATATCTATACTACTAATAAAAGAACGTTAACATGAAAAATTTTAATTCACTATTTAACCCTTATAAAAAATTACTAAGGCTACTTTATCCTTCCACATTTAAATATCTAAATTACCATGCTTATGTATTTTAATCTCCAAATTACTCTACCATCTCTTTTAATTACTAGTTGTTGCACACGTGCGGTGCACGTGAATTATTTTAACTCATAATTTGTGTTTCTATTATTATTTTTTTGTGATATTGTTTCATACATTTTTCCTTATAGGTTTTCAATGAAGATGATAAATAGATATCACAATTTTTTTTCCCAGCATAATACTAAATTGTGACATAGTTAATCATTTCTTTTCGGTGTTTCAAACTATATTTTAGCAACAAACAAAACAAGAGCAAATGAAGAAAAAAAAAGATGGATTTATGTAGAATCTATAAAATTGAACAGAATAGAATATAGAAACCACTATTCTTAATCTAGGGAAGCAAAACCAAAAAAAAAAAAATATGCAACCCCACCCACATTTATGAAATTCTTATCATCATTCCCTCACATAATCCAATGCTTGCACCAACACCAAATGGCAGTTTACTTAGAATTGCAATTTATATTTATTCTTCAACATATCCACCATAATAAAAAATTCTAAAATATCTTAAAGGTGAAAAAAACAACAATATCTTAAGTGCACTCGCAAATATTAAAATAATGAATGATAACTTGAATATATAATCGAAAATAAAAAATTATGATTCAGAAGAGTCACATTTTTCCTCGTCTTTAAAAGACATACCAAGTCTTTAGTTTAATTAATATAGAATCTATGGTTAGATGATCAATAAACAAAAAAAAAAACTCTGCAACAAATCCACAACTATAATAATAAGCCATAGTTAGCTAGGTTTGAATAAAAATTAAATATTAATATTCGGATGAGTCATTCCCGTCCTAAGTTTAGAAGACAAAATAAGTTTTCAATCTATAAAAGATAAATGTCTCTCTTAAAATGAAAAGAAAGTTTAGACAACCTTAATTTTGAATGAAAAGCTCTTGAAACGAAATAAGCAATATGTACAATGCTATTTGGACATCATTTAGAAACCTAATTTGTGGACCTAATTCAATGTAATCATTGGATTTGAATTGGGTTCTATATAACATTGGAACTCACAATTCATCCAACAATTGCATTGAATTAAATATCTAAATTAGGTCCAAATGGCTCAAGGAACGTAACTATACTCCATTCAACAGCACCAACTGCCATAAAAATTTGAATTGCCTTTATCAACAAAACAAAACAAAAAAACCACAATAAGAAAGAGAAAGATTCCTCATTAAGACTTAAACCCAATTTGAATAATCCAAGTCCCAAAAATTCGTGCCCAATACCCATAGAATTTGTAACCAAGATTCAAGCCTGTAGGCTACCATTTTCACTTCTCTTTCTCTTTTGTATGGAAAGGCCGGTGGAGTGTGGAGTTGGAAAGTTCAGCAGGCTTTGGAGGTTACATTATAATTTGTGTTTGGAAAAATAGGAGTTATCCATTACTCTTTGTTAATTATAGAAGTCCAATAGTCTACCCAACTCCCACAATTATAAATAGTATTAATTTTTCTATCATAACTGAAAAGTTTTATAATATGGGTATTAGGTGTTTTATTAAGGTGATTATAGTTAATCAAAAGTTTTTCACTTTTGTTGACATTTTATAGTAGTATAAATATAGATTGTGACATTTTTCAACAATCAACCGAGGGACAAATGAGACCTTTTTTTAGATAACACTTCAATGAGGAAAAAGGCAAACCGGTAAAATGTTATGGGTTATCATTAGTTGATATGATAATTAAATTGTGGAAGATGATTCATTCACATAATTTAGAGTATGGAAGAGGTGTTAATTTATTGTCAGAATTAAGAGTTTTTTTCATGCTTTGTAACAGAGGTAAGACATAAGGACTATGATATTCAATGAATATAAAATATGGATAAAAATGACCTAATTATATTATTTAAGAATAAAAAAGAAAATCAAAATTTTGAAGAATAATTAACATTTAGAATTCAATTTATATATATATATATATAGTATAGATATAGATATAGATATAGAATATATATAGATATAAATTTATTCATTTATTCCTAGAATAGGAATGGTCTAAGAGTTAAATTAGAAAATATGATATAATTGTCTTTATATAATTGTTTGATGATAGAAGAGAAGAGATAAAATTAGTGTGGCATTAACTATAAAGGATAAAGATGGCATAGTTGTAGTTTTATAGGGCAACTAGTCATTACCCGTGTCTGAAGGCACTCTTAACACAAAAAATTTGCGAAGCAAATGAGACATCCAAGAATGTCTTAAATAAAAGAAGTACAAGGATTGAAATGAAAAAATTATATTACATTAACACTATCTGAAAATCCCTATGAACTTAAATTAACACCATTACAGAATTATCTTATCATATATTTCTTCATGGCGGCTTTTCTTTCAAATGAGTGTTCATTTTTTCAACCTCTTGTTAAATCTATGGACAATTGATTTAAATTATCTGTCGCTATGACTTTTCGGATGTTACAGAAATATTCTCACGCTGCAATTAAACCAAATTAACAAAATCAAAATTTCACTACTTAAAAAAAAAATGATTTAACTGACATTTTTATTGTTTCGGTGTCTATTTTGCACTATTCAAGTATTTAAAAAATATGAACATTAGCAAGGGAAAAGTGATGTAAATAAGGAGAAAAAATTTGATAGTTGGTTTTGTGACGCCCCAAAATCCGGGGGTCCGTTGATCACCCATCAACCCGCGGAATGCCTGTGGATATCGTGTAACTCGATATCACACCGTTATGTCCCATTTACCGGGATCCCTAATTAAAAAAAAATCCGGGCAGAGTCTCCTTTGTACGGGAAGCTCTACCCAAAACCCAACATGTGCAATATATAATCATATGACCCATCCGAGGCCCAATATAAAATAATGACCACACCGGGTCCATTTATGCATACTTGTGATGCCCCTGAAACCGGGGTTCCTATGTTAATGTACGAAGTGTGACATATAAACACATCACACCTATGCATCAAGCATAGTTAATATAAGTTCAATTTACAACTCTTTACATAAAAGTTACATGCCAAAACTAGTTTGCTCCAAAAGGTTTACAAAAAGAGTTATAAAAGCCACAAGTCGGCTTTCTTCACCCTTGCGGCCCGGAATGAGAGCCATCCGCCAGCGCATGTCCCATACCTGAAATGCAATGACTCATTGCACACTTTCCACATGTTCAAGATGCAATGAACGCCATATGAACAATTTAAACCACATATCAACATATGTCATGGCAATATATATCTTAAGCATACAATTACCATAAAACATCATGAAACTAATATCTTAGCAACATATTAACATATTTCACCACAACATTCAACATGCTAAACATAGTCATGTAACACATGATTTCAATCACTCAAGGTATTTTATCAATCACCTTCAAGGCAACCATCATGTTGAACACAAATCATGCCCAAATTCCACTAAGTTACAAGAAAGTTCACAAGTAACTATCATGCATCATTCTCAAGCTAAGAGATAGCCTAGGCCAATTCTCTACCCTTTTTCCTTAATTCCATAACTATACACAATAGGAGGAACCCAAATGGAAGGAAAACTCTACAAGTCATCCTATAATTCATGTCACCAATCCATTTTATTCACAAGACACAATATTAACATTTAGAGTGCCTACACACTACCATGTCCTAAGTGGTTTCACAAAGAACTTCCACACCAAATCTCATGATAGAATTTGTTCCAAGTCATTTCTACCGGAATAATCTCAAATAGGAGAATCCCTACATCCAATTAAACAAGGAAGTGATCTAGGCCATTTCCATAACCATTTAGTAAGTGTTAAGTCCCTAACAACCTACTCATCCCATATAAACATTTCATATAACAACCTAGGTTAGGAATCAACCCAAGTAGGAGGAATCCTACAAGTATCATATAACACAAGAATTGATTCTAAGTAATTTCTACTCCATTATTTTAAGATGGAATATATTCTCTCCACTTCCAACACCCATTTAATCAAGTCACCAACAATAGGTAAGAGTCCTATACAAGGTCTCATACATCAACCCCTTTCACATGAACATCATAGGATGGAATAAGCCCAAAACAGTCCATAAATTCAACCCAAAACAGCCCGCAATTTCAGCTCCAAATCAGTCCAAAAACAGTCCGCAATTTCAGTCCAAAATCAACTTAAAAACAGTCCGCAATTTCAGTCCAAAATCAGTCCAAAAACAGTCCGCAATTTCAGTCCAAAATCAACTTAAAATCAGTCCGCAATTTCAGTCCAAAATCAGTCCGCAATTTCAGTTCCAAATCAACTTAAAAACAGTCCGCAATAACCACAAAACAGCCCCCCAAACTAGGCTACATAGCAGTCCCGAAATAGACTATAAACCAGTCCACTATTTCATTCACTTACAAGAAGATATACAAGTAACTTCCATGTATCAATTGCAAGCTAGAATTTAGCTTAAGTTATTCCTACACTCAATTCTTCATTTTCCTTAACAATACACAAGTGATATACATCCACATACACTTAACCACGCCTTATGAACATACTAGGTAGGAAATGAACAAAAGTAGGAAGAACCCTACCTCTTGTAGCGTGAAATGAAGACTAGTGCTTCAAGGGCTTCAAGAACACCTCAAGAACACCAACCAAAGCTCCAAGATGTTTGATTCCTCCAAAGACTTCTCTTGGATCTTCGGTGAAACATCTTGTTTTTGGTACGTAGACGTAGCCCTCGTCGCGGTGATCGACTTTAACTCTTGGTCCGAGTCGATCCGAGCGACGGAACTTCGAAAATCGAAGAAGGAAGTTTGATTTTCTCTCTTGTCTCCCTCTTTCTCTCCAACGTGTGAAGCCAGCTGAATATCAGAGATATTTCTGCTGAAATATCTGATATTTAGCCCTATTTATAATTTGCAAGGCTTGGCTCGAGTCGCGCCACACGCCCCCCATTTGTTCGGGTCCGTTTTCGCCCCGAAACGATTTATTTCGTCCCGGTTTAAGTTCAAATTAATTTTATTTGAAATTTCATCAAATTTTAAGGAAAATTTATAATTTTAATAAAAAATCCGTTTTCGGGGGTCACTGAACACTCGTCGCCTCGAAAAATGTGAAAAACCCAACTATCTCGTAATTCGGCGAAATTTGACAGGGTAACTAGATTCCGCATTGCGAATACAATGGCGAACTCCGTTTCCCCCTCCGAGCTCTAGAACATGAGTATTTTAAATACGCATTATAGTGGCAAATTACTATTTTGCCCTTTCGGAAAAAGTTCAAATTTCCCTGGTTTTACAGGTTTAGAATATTGTTTTTTTTTTTTTGTGCAATTGGTTTCACTTATTTTTTTTATTGGTCATTGATATTTTTTTATTGGTAATTAGCTTGACTTTGAATTTTTTAGTTTTTTTTGGTGCAATTGATATCACTTGTTATTTTTTATTAGTAATTAGCTTGGCTTTGAATTTTTTTATATTTTTGGTGCAATTGGTATCACTTATAATTTTTTTATTAATGATTAGCTTGGTTTTGAATTTTTTTTTTATTGGTGATTAACTTGGTTTTGAATATCTACAACCTGAGAATTTTTTTTTAATATTTAAATATTTTCTCATCTATAAAATCATACAAATTTTTTGAGTAAATAAGTCCAATTAAGATTGTCAAGACAAACAAATAATGCTAAGAGACAAAGTATGAGATAACATTGTTTGTCTTGACGATCCTAATTAGACTTTCATTCTATCTCATATATATATATATATAAAGAGAGAGAGAGAGAATGATAGATGGGAGAGTGTGTTTAAAATGTCTGTGAGGGAGAAAGAGAGAAAGAGAGAGAGAAAGAGTTATATACATATTAGAGTTGGGTGTGTGAGATATAGAGAGAAAGAAAGTTATATTAGAGATGACAGTTTGAGTCCTAAAAGGAATGAAAGTCTAATTAGAATCGTCGGATCAATAATCCTCAAACGATCTGAGTCGCGAAAAGCTCCAGACAAAGAAATCTAGCTACTTTATTATATAGACTAGTCAATTAGTCATTACCCGTGCCTGAAGGCAGTATACAACAAACAAAAAAATCTTAAACAATTGCCCAAATTCAAAAGAAATGACCTAAAAATATTCATTCCAATTCTTTTTTTAAATGATTCAAAATATATCGTCAACCATATCCTCCATATTAATGAAAGTGTCATAAAAATATATAAAAACTCCTCAAAGCAACACCATAGATATAAATGCCTCTGGGAAAAAAAATACTAACATAACCCATTGAAATTTACAATCTTTAAGCAATAAATAAAATATTCCTCATTTATAAGACTCACAAATTTATCACCTCTACTATCACTCAATCGAATAATACAAACATAATTATAAACTAAACTACCATATTTTCTATCCACTCTATTCTCATGTAATAAATACCTCAAGTAAAAAAAAAATTCTAACAGAATACAATTAAATTCACAATCTTTAAACGATAAATAAAATTAATCAAATCTTGCTTATTTATAGAACTCATGAATTTATCACCACTATCACTATTCAACCCCAAATGACACAATATAATTATAAATTTAATCACCAAATGTCCAAATCCTCCACATATAAATATACACAGAAACATACACACACATTTCTTTTTTGATTACCAAAAAAATCCTCCTAACTAATAACTGTTTTGATTAGAAATACAATAATTCAAGTTTTTAAGATAAAATAATAACAAATTAATTTTTAATTAAAAAATAGGGAAAAAATCGTGGACATCCCCTAAGTTTTGACAATATTATACGAACACCTCCAGACATTTTATAAATAACACAGAGACCCCCTAAGGCTTGAAATTCATTAACCCCTTCTATCTTCTTTCCGTCAATATTGCTAACAAAAATTGATATTTTAATCCCAAAACTTTATTATTTTTACAATTTTCCTTTTCCAAATTTAGTATAAAAAAAAATTAAAATTTTAATAAAATCAAATAAAAAATTGATCTAATTTAGTACTCTAAAAAATTAATTAAATGAATTTTAATATTAATTTTATAATAATAAAAATGAATTTAATATTAATTCAACAAAGTTGAATATAAATTGGACAAAATTAAATGTCAATTTTTGATAAAATTATATATTAATTTAAAATCTAAGGTTCATTTCGTGTTGAATATTATTTGGTGTTTATATTTAATGTGCTATTTTTTATTTTTTTCGGAATGTACGCTATTTTTTATTTACATTAAGTGTTATTTACAAATTAAGAAGCAAGTGGAAAAATACATGTCGTCAGATATATAAAAAATTTGAATTAGTTTCATGGAATAAATAATTGTATAACATGTAATTTCATCTATGTTACGGAGTAAATAATAACAAAAATAACACAAGGGAAACGAAAAAAAAAAAGATAATAGTATGAGATGGAGAAAGGGAGAGTATAAGATAGATAGATAGACAGAGTTATATGAGAGATGAATGTTTTAGAGTTGTAAAATGAATGAAAGTCTAATTAAAACCATCGGATCAAAACGATCTGAGCCGCGAAAAGCTCAAGATAAACATTCTAACTACTTTATTATATAGACTATAAATAACCCTTACCAAAAGGCACTAAGTAATTCAAAAAAACATCGAGCACCGGTCTTGCAATATAAATATTTTCAAACAGTACTTTATTTTTTATTATTTTCTTTAATTACACAATTCAAAATCAATATGAAAATACTATTTTCTAAAAAAATTTGACAAATCTTCTCTAAAAAGACGACCCTTAAAAATATCAACATACACAATTTATATATTTAATCATTATACCTAAAAAATATCTTCTTTTTTTTGTTGGAGTCGATATTGCGTGTGTGTGTTGACGGGTTTATAAAGAGAGAGAGAGAGAGAGAGAGAGATAGTTATATGAGAGATGAGATAAACTTATGAGAGATGAGAATATGATATAGATAGAAATTAGAGTTTTAATGGGTATTATATATTTTTTTTTATTATTAGATATATATAGCCGTTCAGGCCAAATTCTCCAATTCTTATTACTTTATTATTATATGCTTTTAGGATAGAGAAAATGTGTGTGTGTGTGTGTGTGTGTGTGTGTGTGTGTGTGTGTGTGAGTATGAGGTAGATAGAAAGATAGAGTTATATGAGAGATGAGAGTGTATGTTTAAAATGTGTGAGAGATAAGAGAGTGGTAAATTGAATGAAAATCCAATTAAAATCATATAGATATAGGCAGAGTTACACAGGGGCAATGGTGGGCACGGGCCCGCCCTCAATTTTTTTTAAAAAAATATGATATGTATATTTTATATTTATATATTCTACACATTTTTTACTTGTACTTACTCTATAATTTTCTTATTTCAATTATTTATTTTTTTTATTATAATAAGGTTTTTTTAGATGACCTCCATTTTATTATGAAATTTTGCAATTGAAAGTTTTTTCAATTGATCTTCATTTGACTTTGTTTTTTCTACCATAAAATGTCTTTTATTTTTATTTGAGTATTGATTATAGTATTTATTATGTGTCAATCGATTTTTATTTTTTTTAATATGTTTACCTCTTAAATATTTGTTTAATAGTTTTACTATGCTAATATTTTAGTGATAATGTTTAGAACATCGTTTATTGAATAATTTTAATGGACGGTTAGTGAATAACTGATATTTTTTAATTATAAAAATGACAATTAGGTTCACTTTTTTATAAGGGTGATAATTAGTCAATATTGTATACATATACAATATACATTATTTTTTTTGCCTTTTTATGTTAAATAGACTTCATGTATTAAATATGATATAATAAATATAAATATATCATATAGTGTGATTGGTTAGGAGAAAAAAATTAGAGTGTATAATTAAAGTGTCTACCCTAAATAAATTTTTTGGCTCATGACATATGTTAATGAACCAATAATTCGTGAGAAATAATCCTTATTATTAGAGTTTTAATGAGTATTAGATATATTTTGTTATTATTAGATATATATAGCAGTTAAAGAGATGGGAGAATGTGTGTTTAAAATGTGTGAAAGATTAGAGAGAGAGTATGAGATAGAGGGAAAGAGAGTTGTGTCAGTTAGTATGAGATAAGGAGAGAGAGAGAGAGTTAGATGAGAGAAAATTGTCACATTAGGACCGTCGGATCAATAATCGTCAAGCGATCTGAGCCACGAAAAATTAAAGACAAACTTTTCTAGTTACTTTATTATATAGACTAATTATTACCCGTGCCTGAAGGCACTACGCAATAAAAAACATGTTCAAACCTAGCAATATCAACGAAAAACAATCAAGTTTTCCACCAAAAGACTATAACTCCGATCAATACACATCTATACGAAAAACTAACAAATCAGGTGATTAAAGCAAACAACAAATTTGAGAAAAATTTTGATCAACCAATATAACAAATCAAAAAATCACAATACCTCAATTTTATCACATAGCCTTACATAAATAATCAAACCACCAACCATACACCAAAGAAACACATAACTAATGCTCATGCTTGAAAGCACTGTGTAATAAAATAAAAATTAATAATTTAAAAAAAATGATTATCAGCAAGAGAAAAGTAATGCATATAGTCCATTTAATAGACCGAATAAGTTGCTAGATTTGATAAACAAAAACCTTTGAACAGAATTTTCTTCAAGAATAAGACCCAAAGGATCTAACAACAAAGGCCTATACTAAATTAGAGACCAAAAATTTAAACAGTAAACGAATAACAAAACAAAATAATGCGACTCAATCTCTTTCAACCTCAATGGATTAGACTCATTTCTTCCATGGAACAATGGCGTTTAAACCTATAAATCCATAAATGCAAAACCTAGACATAAGATAATGAACAAAATCAAATTAGTTTTACTTAATCACCAAACAAAACCAAACAAAGTTATATTTTACTCAATCATTAACTGAGACAAATTACACAAACTAACGAATTATAAACAAAAACTCAAATTAAAACACAACCAACAATTATAAATCATATTAAAGACAAACATATCGTCCTAATTCAAATTCATTCAAAAGTACAAAATTTTTATAATGGTACAATACTTTCACAATTATATAAGTTTTCTCACTATCATATGTAACTGGTAATTACCTTCGTATTTCAAGAATCACGTTGCAATAATAGGTTCCTAAGCTTTCTCTGCTAGCCTTCCCAGCTGAACTTTTACTAAAAGAGAACAATGGGACAATATCAAAAAAGGGAAAAAAAATAGAGAAGAGAACATTGAGTCACAGGGTCGATCAAATAAAAACATCAACAGTAACAAAAAATTTAAAAATAACAAAAAAAAAAAAAGAAATATAAATTAAAGAATGTGTAAACTGAATGATCATTGGTTATAAACATATGTGGGCACAATATTTTTATGATGAATGGTAGTGCTTAAATTGCATAACCTCTCCATGATTAGGAAACCAAGCAAGCCCAATGACGACCAACATACACACATTTCATCTAATAGTAGAGCAACAAAAACCAAGTAAACATTAAAGCTTTACCATAGCAGAGGCTAAGAACATGCAGAATATAAAGCAAATAAACTGGGGAAAAAATCAATAAATGAAAAATGTACAAACACGCCCAAAAAAAAAAAGACAAAGAGAGGAATGATAAACCTTATTCCTGTGTTGTGGCTACATCCATGGGAAGAAAAAAAAGGTCAAGAAAGTGAAGACCCTGTAAGTTATCAAAAGATAAATGATATAGTACGTAAAACCAACAAACATAATTTAAAAAAACCAAGAACTATTAAATTTTTGAATTTGAATTTTGTGCGATTGCAATTGGTGATTAAATTGATTTTGAATTTTTTTGTGCGATTGCAATTGGTATCAATTGTTTTGTTTTTACTGGTAACTTGTTATTTTTTTATGTTATACTTTTTGTTTGCATTGAAGAATTAGTAATTAGCTTTGATTTTATTATAGAGATTTTTTGTTTTTTTGGTGTAATTGGTATGACTTTTTTTTTTATTGGTGATTACCTTGAGCTTTGTGTTTTTTGGGAGAATTTTTTTGTTTTTATTGGTCATTTTTTCATTGCGTTATTTTTGGTGATTTGCTTGGGTTTTGTATCATTATTTTGGGGGAATTGTTTTATTTTTATTGGTCACTTGTTATTTTTTTTTTATGTAGCTTGGGGGAATTGTTTTTTTTTTTTAATTTTGAGAACTATATGTTTGCATGTAGTAGATTTTTATTTTGAGTCAACTTTTTCTATCAAAAATTCAACTAACTTTCAAAAAAAAGTGTAGAACCTATTAATTTTTATTTATATTTAAGATTTTCTCATTCTATGAAATCATAGAAAAAAATAAAATATTTTCTTATTTGAGTACTGATTGTGATATTGTTAAACATGCAAATCTTGAGTAAATAAGCAATTAAAAATAGCAATACACATTTAAAATATAACATCTTTGTATAATGATAAATTCATGTCAAAGCATGCACAACTAAACCAAGACAAAAAATTAATTAAAAAGAACAAATATTTAATGATAATCACACAACAAATTTTTAATATGAATTAAAAAGAACAAATTCATTACAACTTACCTGGTGAAGAAGAAAATGCGTATTTTGGAAATGTGTAGCTCTGTGAGAAAATAGTAATTAAATTGACAAAAATAATTAGTCAAAATATCACATACACCATAATTGAAATAGATTCAATTACAATAGAAAGTAAGCAAGCAAGAAAGGGAGTGCTTATAATTATCAAAAATTTAGAGAGAAGAAAACCAAAACCAAAACACACATGAACACAAAAAAAATAAAAATTAGACATAAACACACATGAAGACAGACATGAGAACACACACACACAAAAACCCAAAACACACAAAGGCACACACACAATGCTATATTGCATCACTGTTCAGGCGGACCTCAACTAACTGGACTTATCATCTTGCACGTAGTAGTAGTTGGTTAGAATGTAATTACTATGTTACATAGTAGTCATAACCAGAAGAAACAATCATCAATTCTTTGTCTTCATTGATAATTAGTATGGGTTTGAAATCTTTCTTCAATCGCAAGAAGAAACAACGAACCCCAATCACAGATTCATGCCACCCAACAGCACCCATAACATCTAGATCATCGTCTCTCAAATCACGTGCCCAGATTGAGGAAGAGCTGGAGCAAGTCTTCAAGAAATTCGACATCAATGACGACGGAAAGATCTCCTGCGCTGAGCTCGTTTCCATATTGGCCAGTCTCAGCCACCCGGCCACTGAAGAAGAGCTCCGGAGCCTCATCAAGGAGGTCGACGCCGACGGCGATGGATTCATCGATTTGCAAGAGTTCATCGTCATGAACACCAAAGGTATTGAGTCCGAAGACGTGATGGAGAATTTGAAGGACGCTTTCTCGGTGTTTGACATTGATAAGAATGGGACGATATCGCCAAAGGAGTTGCAGAGTGTTCTGATAATCCTCGGCGAGGAATGCTCGTTGCCAGAGTGCAAGAAGATGATCAGTGGGGTGGAGTCCAAATCTTATCATGCAGTCTATAATTTCATGGATTACCTAGCTCATTCAGAAATTTTTTAGACATGCTAGATATTGTTGTATCTTATTGACATGGAACTGTGGCATCATCAGATTACCGTGGGTAGGTTTGTGAGGCAGATACAGGTTACATTACAAAGATAAATTATGATAGTAAGTAAGAAGTAACTTTAAGGAGGGGAGAAGAGCTTAAACAAAGGCTATAAATAAAGGACTCAAATACTTCAGTAATGTCAGTAAAGAGAATGGCAAGTTAGGTTCACCATAGACTTCCACTTCCTGGCGTTATGTTGCAGTGGTTCTTACTCCGGTGTGGTATGTGTTGCAGTTGGTGTTACTCCGGTGTGGTGTGTGTTGCAGGGGCAAGGTAGAGACAGAGAGGAAGGGGGAGAGAAAGGGGTATCATGAGATAGACTTGTTGGAGGTGTGTCGAGTGAGATAGCAATTGAGATAAGGGATAGATAAGTTATTTGTTTTTAAAAATGAGAGAGAGTTAGAGGAGGAGTCTTGGGTAGAGGCAGATAGGATATTTTTAAAAATGGGTGATAGGGAGATAGAGTTAGATGAGATATATGAGTCTTTTGTATCAATTAGTATGAGATAAGGAGAGAGAGTTAGATGAGATATAGGAGTGTTAGAAAAATCTATGATGAGGACCGTCGGATTAATAATCGTCAAGTAATCTCAGCCGCGAAAAGCTAAAGACAAACATTCCTAGCTACTTTATTATATAGATTATTGATTAGCTTGGCTTTGAATTTTTTTATTCTTTTGGTGCAATTGGTATCACTTGGTATTTTTTATTGGTGATTAGTTTGGCTTTGAATTTTTTTTATTGGTGATTAGCTTGGTTTTGAATATCTACAACCTGAGAATTTTTTTTAATATTTAAATATTTTCCCATCTATAAAATCATACAAATGTTTTAAGTAAATAAGTTCAATTAGGATTGTCAAAACAAACAAATAATGCTAAGAGAGAAAGTATGAGATAGCATTGTTTGTCTTGACGATCCTAATTAGACTTTCATTCTATCTCATATATATATATATATATATATATATATATATATATATATATATATAGAGAGAGAGAGAGAGAGAGAGAGAGAGAGAGAGAGAATGATAGATGGGAGAGTGTGTTTAAAATGTTTGTGAGGGAGAGAGAAAAAAAGAGTTATATACGTATGAGAGTTGGACAAAATTAATCTTCCAGAAGGCCGCATATAATTCGCAGCGGCCTAACATTCTGGTAAATGAGTCGCAACCGTCTCAGCACTATCCACGCTGATTATGCAAAGAGAGCGTCGATTATGAGGAAATGACAAGAATCACGCAAGACAATCACGTAAAACATTTGAAGGCTATAAATAATGGTCAAATCCCTCACAATGGAATTCAAGCAATTTATCTACACCATTACCCTATGTAATCTCCCCCTTTGATTAATAGAAAAATGTTCCCAGTAGCAAGAGACTTCATTAAAGTGAATTAGTCGAACTCCCGAGCTGGTGAACCACTATAAATCCATTGTTCATCAAATTGCACCTCAAAAACTGTCACGCTCCAATTTTCATTAAAGCGTGATTTAATAAAAAGAGATATTTACCCCAAATTCTCTTGCCGGTTTACAATAATAATTGAATGAAATGAAACATTTGGTTTTTATCAAAACATATACTTTTGTTTCAAAAATTTCGGCAGAGTTTCTTTTGAAAATTGGACTTCCAACTAGCTAATAAGAGCATCCATGTGAGAGTATAACATAATTTAAACTAACTAAACATCCACAACATGCCTCCATCAAAATATAATCCAACTAAATCCGGGGTGGCAACTACAGGCCCGCGAAGTCCTCCCAAACTCAGATACATCCAATACTAATACATACCACAACTTAGTACACAAAATCATAACTTTACATTACAATACCCAAAATAATAATCCCTCTATGGGATGATCTAGTGTACACCACAAATGCCTCAAAACAACCTTTTCAAACACAAAGTTTGAGTGCTAACATTTCTACATAAGTTCTAAAGGTAAATACAAAAAGGCTCCAAAAGATATTCTTTCTAGTCCAAGCTCCCACAAGCATTTCATCACCTATGCCCCAGGATGCATGCTAGTCTCTAAAAATATTAGTAAGGGATGAGCAACCACAGCTCAGTAGGATAATCCTTTTCTCAAGCATTCACAAAGTTTTAAATACCAACATTCCACAAACCATACGAATAAATAATGAAAGATTTCTATAATTAAATACAGTTACAAGATAATAAGTAAAGCATTTATAAAAATCTTCCAACACCTCAACATTAGAAATATACAAGGTATAAGTTAAAGGTTTATATATTTAAAATCAAACCATCATAGCAAATACCATGCATGCTTCGCATACGGACAATATCATCAATCACACCAGTTCACGCATGAACCATCACCGGATAACTTTTTGGGTCTTGCACCCTAGGGTCTCATCGCCCTTCTTGCTTTTTAAGGGAAATGTGTAGGACACAACTTGTGACACCACATAGGCCATCATCGAAAACCACTACCATAACCAATCCCCCTTAGGACTAGTAGCAGCCTTGGCAACCCACTCCATAGGCCCAACCGTCTACTAACCCATCTGTCTATCAGTATCAAGCATACATTTTTTTAAACTCATTATTTTCTATATCCATAAATCCTTTTGAGAACTCATGTCATAACCTTGACATTTTATCAAACATATAATATACTCAAATCTCAAAATTTGCATTTTCAAAGCAACACAACCAATTCCAAGAGAATAAGTCATATATATTATGTACAAAATCATAGCATACTTCAAAACCCCCAAATCATAAGTTTAATCAAAGACCCATAACTAAAATCAAACTAGGGTTTCAAACCCACCACAAAATTATTTGTATTTCCAAGAGAATATGTAATATATATTATGTACAAGATCATAGCATACTTCAAAACCCAAAAATCATAGGTTTAATCAACTACCCATAACTAAAATCAAACTAAGTTTTCAAACCCATTACACAAAAATCATTTTTATGCATGTAGGTTCACAATCCATGGCATATTCAACAGTAACTCAAGTTTTATAATAAGTATTTTTGCCATCCAACACATTTTAAGCTTTAACTAAAGAAAATAAATGAGATGCACATTGTAAATGCAAGATAGAGGAAAACCCCACCTAGAAATCAAAAATTTCAAGCTTAATCTCCAAGATTCTCAAGCCAAGCCCAAGCCCTATAGCCCTTATTCTCTCTTTCTCTCTCTAGTTCTAAGATGGGTGAAGGAGTTTTGGGTGAGAGATGTGAGAAAAAATGGAAGAAAAATGGCTGAAATCTGGGTTTTAAACCCAGCAGTCCTGAATTTTTACTGTTGATGGGTTGAAATTCGGGTTTTCTCCAAAATTACGATTTTGCCACTAAACATTCCAAATTTAATCCATATGACTATCCTAAGGTTTTTAGACGTTCCGGATTCATTTTTAATGTTATTTTAACCTAAAAACATTTAGTTTTATAATTTATCTCAAAACTAAATATTAATTTACACCTGAAATACTAAAATTACTATTTTATCCCTCTGAACCGCTATATGTGCTAAACGGCTATTCCAAATTTTTCGGACCTCCCGGATTCATTGGTAATATTATTTTAACCTAAAAACATTAATATATTTACATAGTTACCCTTATCAACCTTAAACACCTCCAAAAATTAAATTGACCATAAAAGTCAATACGTTCGTACTTCAAACTTACGCGACTATTCATTTAACAACGATTCGAAGTTTCTCTCATTATTTTAATTATTTTAAAAATACTAGAAAGTTCATATCATTTATATTTATATCACACATGGGATCTCACAATCCACCCCCGTTAAAATAAGTTTCGTCCTCGAAACTTGTTACTAACCTCCAAGGTCGAAAAGATGTGGATATCGTGCTTGCATATCGGTCTCCAATTCCCAAGTAGCTTCTTCGACGCAATGGTGTTGCCATAACACCTTCACAAGTGGTATAACTTTGTTGCATAGAACTTGTTCCCTCCTATCAAGAATTTGCAATGGCGCTTCATTGTAGCTCATGTCCTCTTGTATTTGGATGTCTTGCCAATCAAGTATATGTGATGTGTTGGGCTCACATTTCCGTAGCATGGAAACATGGAACACGTCATGAACTCCCGAAATCTGAGGTGATAAAGCAAGCTTGTATGCCACCACCCCTACTTGTTTCACTATCTCAAAAGGCCCAATGTACCTTGGAGCCAACTTCCCTTTTTTTCCAAAACAAAGTACTCCTTTCCGGGGTGACACCTTCAAGAACACATAGTCACCATTTTTACACTCCAATGGCCTCCTCCTCCTATCCGCATAACTTTTCTGTCGGCTTTGAGTTATGTGTAATCGTTCTTGAATTAATTGTACCTTTTCAGTAGTCTCCCTTACTATCTCCGGACCAAATAAACTACTATCCCCCTCTTCCGCCCAACACAAGGGCGATCTACAAGGTCTCCCATATAATGCTTCATAAGGTGTCATGCCAATGCTAGATTGAAAATTATTGTTATATGCAAATTTCACCAATGGCAGATGATCACTCCAACTTCCCTTGAAGTCCAACACACAACTCGTAACATGTCCTCCAAAATTTGTATCACCCTCTCGGATTGGCCATCCGTTTGAGGATGAAAGGCAATGCTAAAGTGTAACTCTGTCCCCATAGCTCTTTATAGACTTTGCCAAAATTGCGCCACAAAACGAGAATCACGATCCGACACAATAAAGAGTGGAACTCCATGTAATCTAACACTCTCACGAATATAAAGCTTACTCAAGGTCTCTAAAGTGTCAGTGGTCTTCATACTCAAGAAATGAGCGGACTTGGTGAGTTTATCAACAATGACCCATACGGCATTATGCCCTCGCGAAGTCCACGAAAAATCAGTCACGAAATCCATGGTGATGTGATCCCACTGCCACTCTGGAATAGGTAAGGACTATAGTAATCCTCCGGGTTTTTGATGCTCCACCTTCACCTGCTGACTCACTGCACATCGTGCTATGAACCTTGCCACATCCTTCTTCATTCCCTTCCACCAATATTGATGTTTCATATCTCTATACATTTTTGTGCCACCGGGGTGGATAGCAAACTTAGAGCGATGACATTCTCCAAGTATCTCCTCTTTTAGGGACGAATCATCTGGTACACTTAGCTTTTCCCCATATCTCAATTCTCCATTCCTCAAAGACCAACCTTCAACTACTTCCCCATTTTCCAATTGAGCTTGAATCGACTCTAAGTAAGGATCCAAGCATTGCAACTCAACAACCCTACGTTGAAGGGTAGGCTGAGCCACAAGGTTAAACAGGCATGGTCGGGATCCATCTCCTCCAACCCATAGATCATAGTCTCCAAGTGCATCCATCGTTTTCCATTTACTTGCCAACATACCACTAACTTCACCACACGACTTTTCTACTCAAAGCATCTGCAACCACATTGGCCTTCCCAGGATGATAACTAAGGGTAAAGTCTAGATACTCCATCCAGAGTCGTTGGCGACCATTCAAATCCTTTTGTGTGAAGATGTACTTCAAACTCTTGTGGTCGGAGTATACTTGAAACCGTTCTCCGTACAAGTAACAACGCCATAATTTGAGGGCAAATACAACAGCGGCAAGTTCCAAATCATGAGTGGGATAATTTTGCACATGGGTCTTCAATTGCCTTGAACCATAAGCGATGACCTTCCCATGTTGCATCAACACACACCCAAGTCTCCGTAATGAAGCATCCGTATAAACATCATAGCCCTCACCACTAGCAGGTATAATAAGAATAGGTGTCGTGGTTAACCTTATCTTCAAAATCTCAAAAGATTGCTCACAATCTTCATTCCACTCAAACTTTTCCCCCTTTCGAGTAAGTCGCGTCAACGGCATAGATATACGAGAGAATCCCTCTACTAACCTCCGATAATAACCGGCTAGTCCCAAGAAGCTTCAGACATCACTAAACATTCTAGTTGGCGTCGTCTATGGGAAACATCTATTTCCTATTAAAACTCTACTAATCTATTCAATAATTGATGGTTTCGACGTGCAATATGAGCAGAAATCAGATGAATCCTTTTTGTTTGCAGAACCAGTAAGAAATCGTCGTTGGGGGACAGAGGGAATTCCTACGGATCCTCTGCCTAACCCAGAGGTCAATCCACCAACGGTGAATCCTCCCCCAAATAATGAACTTGAAGCCCTCCATCAAGCCAATAATCGCCTTCTCCAACCAAATGAGGATTTACTGAACCTTATTTGTGCCCAACACCCCCAAAGGGTGCAACCAATCCAAGAGGATCCCCCATGGAAGGAACGTCATCATCAGAATCTCTTAAGGGGGATTGTAGGAGAAAATGAACACAGTCATTTAGTTAACAACATCCACCGCCGAGCTTAGAGGAATAAGGAGGAAAAGGAGGTCCAAAGCCAAAACATATGAGGTCCTAGGAACAATTACCCCTCAGTCCCTCTCCAGCAAGAAGGAAAATAGCAATTTTGTGAGCAATGTGTCAAGGAGATACAATAGGAGCTCAGCCACCTGAAGGAGGCAGTAAAAAGAAAAACCCCAATGAAAATGGACGTCCTGGTTCAGCAAACAGAGTCTCTGTTCACCCCCGAGGTGCTACATTTCCCTCTTCCCCAAAAATTCAGAATTCCACAAATAGGGACTTTTGATGGTACAAAGGATCTCATGAACCACTTAAAAACCTACAAAAAAAACCAGATGGAATCACATGGATACTAAAATCCAGTGTGATGTTGAGCTTTTGCTATCACCCTGAAGGGCTGGACCTTGGCTTGGTTCAGCAGATTGGCCCCAGCGTCAATCTTTTCTTTCAGAGAGTTCTCTATTTCATGTGTATCCCACTTCATAGGAGTTTGAACCTACCTAAAATCGAGTTATCATCTACTGAATCTGAAGCAAGGGCCAAGCGAATCATTGCAAAGCTATGTCCAAAGGTTTAACTCGGAGTCCCTAAAAGTGGACATTCTTGAAGAGAAGTTTGCCCTCATAGCCTTTATTGCTAGGTTGGGAATACAATCGAAGCATCTAATAGTCTTAATTTTCAAGAACCCACAAGTCAATATAGCCGAGGTACTGGCTAAAGTAGAAAAATATATCTATGGCGAAGAGGCTCTCCTCTTAAAACTAGAAACTCCGCAGCTCACAGAGAGAAGGAAAGAAGATCAAAGTCTGAAAAAGGACAAGAGTCGAGAGCAATCTCCGAGGAGAGACAGGGATCGTTCCCCAAAAAGAAGAGGTAACATCAAAAATCGCCTAGGTCCTCCACCACAAGAACTACAGCCAAAGTATGCCCCACGGCAGTTCACCTCCTCAACGCCACAGTATCACAGTACTCTACAAGATCCAGAATGAGAAGTTCTTGAGATGGCCACCTCAGATGAAGGCAGACTCCGATAAACGTGATGCCATGAATACTATGAATATCATCGAGATCACAGTCACTACATCGATGATTGCATTCAGTTAAAGAAAGATATCGAGTTCTTAATTCAGAGGGATCAACTGTGCCGCTTCGTAGTACAAGACAACCAGAACTGAGCTCACCCACCTCCTACACCACAACAGCAAGTTCTTCCACGGCACCAACAGCCCATGGGGAAATCAGGGTTATTTTTTGGAAGATTTTCCAAAGGATGGGAGACTAGTTCGGGCAGAAAGGCCCACATGAAAAAAGCCCAAGCTGAAGACATTCTAGAGATACAGTCCGTATCCAAAACACCCTGGCTAAGCATGGACATCACATTCTCAAACTCTGATTTGGAAGGCTGACAACACCCTTATGACGATCCTTTAGTTGTAAAGGCTATCATTGCCAATAAAACCATCCACCGGGTTCTTATTGACAATGGAAGCTTAGCCGACATCATCTTCGCGTCGACTTTTGACAAAATGGGTATCGGCAGAGATAAGCCAAAACTAGTGAAAACCCACTTGCTTGGATTCTTAGGGGAAAGAGTACTCCCCCTAGGGTCTATCCAACTAGTTCTTATAATGGGAGACCTTCCTTGCCAGTCAACAACCACTGTTCGGTTCCTAATCGTGGATGCTCCTGAGGCATACAATGTTCTTTTGGGGAGATCTTCACTCAATGCTATGCGAGCTATTCCCTCATCTTATTGCCTAGTAATGAAGTTCCCAACTGAAAACGGTGTAGGAATGGTCCGAGGAGACCAACGCATAGCAAGGGAGTACTACATGGCATCTATGAATAAAAAGGAGGTCAAAACCATTCAACTGAACGAGCTTGACATGAGAGACGAGCTAGAGACAAGGTCTACACCTTCGGAAGAGCTGGAACCTATCCAACTAGATGACAACCCAGGACACCTAGTGTATGTTGGGTCAAGGTTGCTCAAAGGTCAAGCACCTCATCATTCAATTTCAAAATGCAAACATCCCACACTGCCCACTAGAACTGTTCACCTCGGTGATCAACCCTTGGCCCTTTCAACAATGGGGGTTGGATATACTTGGAACCCTTCTAATAAGCATAGGGCAATGCAAGTTTGTAATAATCGAAGTTGACTATTTTACTAAATGGGTCGAGGTGGAGCCCCTTGTGAAGATCACAGAACAAAAGGTTCAAACTTTTGTTTGAAAATCTTTAATCTGCAGGTTTGGGGTCCCAGGGGCCCTCGTCTTAGATAACGGGAGGAAATTCAATAATTCAAAGTTCAAAGAATTTTGCGTCGTGCTGGGTATAAGGAACTATTTCTCTATACCAGCTCATCCTCATTCTAACGGGCAAGCAGAAGCCACCATCCGAACTACCAAGGCAGCTCTGAAAATAAACACGAAGCCTTAAAAAACCAATGGGTGGAACATCTACCAGGGGTACTATAGGCACACAGAACCACTACCAGAACAGCCACAAGTGAAACACCTTTTGCTCTAGTTTATGGCACTGAGGTAGTGGCCCCTATTGAAATAGGTATCTCATCTCCAAGGATAGAGTTCGCAGATTCAGAACAGAACGATGGATCGCTGCTCATTAATCTTGACCTTTTAGATAAGAAAAGAAACAGCTCCCCGCAGCGCGTCATTGACTATCAAAGAAAGACATCATGATATTACAACAGGAGAGTCAAGCAGAGGAGTTTCAAGGTGGGAGATCTGGTCCTAAAGAAGTTCCTCTTAGCTAGGAAGGACCCTATGCATGGGAAGCTAGGGTCCAATTGGGAGGGCCCATACATAGTCATAAAGATAGTCAGACCAGGGAACTACAAGTTACATACCGAGGAAGGGAAAACCTGCCTCACTCATGGAATGCAGTAATTTCTACCAATAGTTGAACCAAGCTAGAAAGCAAGAGCTAGAGATTCTACCTTGTAAAAATTTTCTACAATAAATGAGAAGTTTCAGGTCACCCCCGTAAAGAATGAGTGAGTTGTCAAAATAAAGATTAGTTCCCTAGCTCATGAGTACACGACGAGCTATTCAACTCGAAAACAAACGATGAACTCTTAAGCTTATAAAAAATAAAGATGCGATCCCTAGATCATGAATACATGATGAACTCTTCAGCTCATAAAAATAAAGATGAGCTCCCCAACTCATGAATAAACGATGAGCTCTTCAGCTTATAAAGTCAAGATGAGTTTTCCAAACTCATAGACAAATGATGAGCTCTTCAGCTCATAAAATTAAAGATGAGCTCCCCAACTTATGAATACACGATGAGTTCTTCAACTCATAAAGTCAAGATGAGTTTTTCAAACTCATAGACAAACGATGAGCTCTTTAGCTCATAAAAATAAAGATGAGCTCCCCAACTCATGAATACACGATGAGCTCTTCAGCTCATAAGTCAATATGAGTTTTCAAACTCATAGACAAACGATGAGCTCTTCAACTCATAAAAATAAAGATGAGTTCTCCAAACTCATGATCTAACGATGAGCCCTTCAGCTCATAAAAATGAGTTCTTCAACTCATGAATATACGATGAGCTCTTCAGCTCATAAAAATAAAGATGAGTCCTTCAATTCATGGTTTAACAATGAGCTCTTCGACTCATAAAATAAATATGAGCTTTTCTAAACTCATAAATGAGTGATAAGCTGAAGAACAGATAAGAAGGAAATACTCTATTAATGCAAGTCTTGATTCATGAACAAGCAAGCTCTAAGATAAAGTTGTTTCCATAAGACCAAAGCCCTTCTTAAAGCAGGGGCAAGGGAAAAGATAAAACCCCAACATCAAAAATAAAATATAATAATAATAATATAACGCTGAGAATAGGATATACAAAAGTCAACTTTCCATTTCAAAGAAGTTACCGGGCTGAAAGTTCAAAAAATTACAAGAAAAGTTAAAAGCTAAGTATTTGCTGCGAGGTCAGCAATCTCTTCAGCATCTCTAGGCAGCTCAGGACCAGCAATGCTCACCTCACCCTTTGGCAGAGCAGGAACAAGTTCATAATGACTCTTAAGAAGGGAGACAGTTGGGACTAGCAGGTTTTCAGATAGACCTGGTGCAAGGGCCTCAACCTCAGCAAAAGTACTTGGTGGCAGGGTAGGCTCAGACGTCACCACCTTGTTAGAAGTAGCTATTGGGGCCATCTCAGAAAAAACTTTTGGCAGAACAGGGCCAGGAGCCTCAGCCTCAATAAGAGCACTTGGCGAGAAAGTAGGCTCAAGAGCCTCGACCCCAGCTATTTCACCCTCAACTTCTTTCTTAGCAAGGGATCCTTCTTCTTCCTCACCAAGGGGAGGATTTAAGTAAAAATCCAGCTCCGAGTACTTCTCTGTAGCTTATTCCTAGAAGGCAAAATAGCCCTTAGCGCAGGTCATGGCACACTCATCCTTCAGGTCGGTGATTTTAAAGTCCCTCTCAACCACTTTAGCTCTCTCATCTTCGATTTCTTTTAGGTAGACAGTGTTGATCTCACTGAGCTACTTGAAGTCATTCTTCATTGCCTGAGTAGCCTCCCGAGCCGTTAGCACGTCCTTCTTTACCTAAATGTTTAAGCTTAACCTCATCACTCTTCAGCTTGACCTCGGCTTCAAGCCTCTTATTGGACAAGCTCAGGTCTTGCACATGAGCCTTTAGGTCATTATTTGCGAAGGTTAGCTTGGAGACCTTGAGCTCAGAGGCCTTAAAGGAACCTTGGGCCACCCTAGCAGCCTTTTTCAAGGCACGAACCCTGCCCACCAGGGCTCCAACATGGATTTTCATCTGCAAAGAAATACAAAAAGTCCAACTTAGAAGACTGTAGGCAAAACTGATGAACTCAAATTAAATATAAAATCCAAGAACTCACCAAAGTTTTCCCATAAAGAATAGTAGTGGCTAAGGTAGAAAGGGGCATCGAAGAAGCATCCTGGATGTCAAAATAGCTAGGTTCACGTCCCTAATAAGGGAACTCCAACCTTTGGAAATTCGAGCTGAAGAGATTTATGTTGTGTCGAGGAGCAGCCGAGGGGACGCCTCTTCAATAGGCTTTAGCAAGGAATGATCCTGTAGAGATGGGGCTATCACCTCTAAAGCCCCGACCACCTTTTCCGATGTAGGGGGCATCTTGATGACCTTTGCAGAAGGTCTCCTAGGCTCAGGAGGAGGAAGAGAGGCTGGAGAAGCCACCACAGGCGACTTGGGGGAAAGTGGATCCTTTTGGGGAGAGTTTTTCCTTGAAACCTTTGAGGAACGTCTCAGGTCTTCTCCCAACCCAACCTCAGTCTTCCTCTTCCCCACAGCTTTTTCTTCCCTCATCCAGACCACTTTGGCCTTCACAGCTTCAGCATCTGGGGCCATGGAGCTTCGACCTGGAAAAAGAAACCAGCCAGTTAATAGTCCTACAGAAACAAAAGTAGAGTACAAGTATAAGATAGAGGTCTTACCAACAGAATCTCCTCTACTGAGTGCAATTAGAGGTATGACAGCTTCACCTCTCACCTCAGGAGGTTCGAATCCATACCTAGCAAGGATCGAGGGCATAAGGAGCCCAGTATACTTCTCAGGTTGACAGTCCTGGAAGTGTCTGATGAGTAGCCTCTCGTTTGCGTAAGCGCAAGACGAATACCTGGAGCAATAGAACAAAAAGAGATTAGCAATTAAAGGGCACAAAATAAAGAGAAGCTCAAACCAAACCACCTCGGCAAGGGCTTACTCAAATTATTTGGGTTTGACCAAGCCCGAGGTACAAGAAATGTGTCAGAGGCATCCCTCGGATTGAACTCCCACTCCTTTCTAGATACGAAAAAGATGAGATTTTTCCAACCCTTATGGGAGCTCGAGAGGTCAGTGATCAGGTGTTGGGTCTTCACCCGTTTCAAAATATAAAGAAAACCATCAGCAAGAGAAAACTTGACATTGAAAAAATGCATAAGCAGAGGGACCGAATGAGGGACACCCAAACCGTTCTTCTTAAAAAAGACCATGAGACCTACAAGAATACCCTAGAAATTGGGAGAGCTGACCTGGACAAACATTAAAGTGCTGAAGGACAGACTTAAGGAAATGGTGCACAAGGAATCTAAGACCGTTCTCGAAAGAAGCAATGAAGAACCATGTCTTCTCAGGCAGCACGGTGTCATATCGGATGTCCACATTGGGAGTCCAGAAGTGCATGCCCTTGGGAAAGCCAAATTTGGTAGAAGGAGCACCCAAAAGAGGAGGGGTAACTTTGCTAGGCCCCGTGATGTCCGAGGTGCTTGGATTGACCACGGCATCCCTAGCACTGCTAGAGGTCCCAACTTCACCCTTTCTTAGATCTTCTCCTTCGAGATTTCTTGGATCTCAGAGCTAGGCCTAGAAGGAGTAAGGGAGCCTCAACCTCGACAGTTTGGGTATCGAGGACAGCGACACCAGGGAAATTGTGTATCTCATCTCCCAAATCCTCAACCTCGTCAAGGTCTTCGGTTTGCCTCCTACGATGAGATTGGACCTCGAATTCAGGAGATCTATTGGCCATGGCTAAGGAGACAGAAGAAACGGTGGCTTCAAAAGAAGCAGACATGATGACACGAGGAAAAGAATGACCAAAAGACGCGTAAAGAAAAGGGACGTTCAAAAAATAGTCCTTAAAAGCCCGAGGGTCAAGGCTCCAGCAACCAAAGAGAAAGATTCTAGCAATGGCGTAAGGGTCTAAGAAAAGGGAGAGAAGAAATAGAGAACAACCTTGACTCCTAAAATAACAAAAACGCAAGGTCCAGAAGTGGAGTAACCACCTTGGATTCATATGATCCAAGGTTGAACAAAAACCCTAGGAAATAGAAGAAATAAGGGAAGCAAGAATGATGACGTACCTAGAAATTGAGGGTGGTCAATGATCGAAGACCTAGGGTGGACACCGGAAATGAACAAAGCAAGCTTCAAGGAGACCTCCGAACGTTGTGAGCACTCACAAAGCTAGCCTAGACAGCAAGGAGGAAGAAGAAGGTGAAATCGCAAGAGGCAGAGAGAGGAAATAGGGCTTTTTTGGGTAAAAAACGCCAAGAAACGCTTGTACGATCGGACATGTGGCACATAAAAACTGAACATGCATGATAAATGAGGCAGAAATAACTCCTCACACGTATGCAACGTCGAAAATACTGGGAAACGTCTCATCGTGCAATTCCTGAGAACAAACTGAGTTGAGCTCGCTTACAAATGGCGCAGATCAACCTAATCCACGTCAAGCAAGGGTTACCTGGCTTGGGACTGAAGGGCAACTGATGATACTAGAAAATTGACTAAGGTTGAGCTCGGACCACCCAACTCGGGAGTCTAAGCTCAGACCACGCAGCTCATGATAAGTAGCATGGGATGCGCAGGTCGGAGATCTCTAGCAACAAGATCCTCATGGGCATGATGATAGCAATAACTGGCACCTTCTAGAAGGCCGCGTATAACTCGCAACGACCCAACATACTGGCAAATGAATCGCAATTGCCTCAGCACTATCCACGCTGATTACGCAAAAAGTGTTTCGGTTACGAGGAAGTGGCAAGGATCACACAAGGCAATCACGCAAGACATCTGAAGGCTATAAATAAGGGTCAAATCCCTCACAATGGAATTCAAGCAATGTATCTACACCATTACCCTATGTAATCTCCCCCTTTGATTAATAGAAAAATTCTCCCATGAGCAAGAGACTCCATTAGAGTGGATTAGCCGAGCTCCCGAGCTGGTGAACCACTATAAATCCATTGTTCATCAAATTGCACCGCAAAAACCCCAAGAGCCTAGGAGCTCTGACGTAACATTCCAGTGATCCCCAGACTTCTAGATAGCACGCCTCTGCTCAGCTGTGTAGAACATCACCATCAGTTACCATTTGCTTTATTAAGGAGCTATGTAGGCTATTGTTCTTAGTATTGTGATCAACTTTGAGTTTGCTGAAACAAAGAAAGCATATGGTTTGAGGGGTAGAGATATGTTGCAGGGTATGAGGGTGCAAATGTCCTATAGTGTGTTGAATAAAAGTTGTTTGTGTTTGTTGGGTGCAACCTCCAAGTGGGATGCTGAACTTGAATGTGGATGGAGCTTCTAAGGGTATTTCTGGCATGTCAAGAGGAGGGGTAGTGGTGAGAAATCTGGAGGAGCACATGGTTATGGCAGCTACCTATTTTTATGGATTGGGTTCAAACATGAGAGCTGAATGTTTGGCCTTGAGGGATGGTTTAAGATTAATAAGGAAACATGGTCTGGAGGTGTATGAAGTGTTGATTGAATCGAACTCTCAGATTTTGGTGCATATGGTGATGGGTAAGGTTGGAGTTCCCTGGAAACTTTGGGGTATTATGTCTGAAATTTTTGGCCTACTAAGGGTCTTGAATTTCAGATTTGTCATGTTTTGGGGAGGCCAATTGTGTGGCTGACTTCCTTGCAAACCAAGTTGTACAAGTAAGGAGATCCACTAATTTTTCTGATGTAGTTTCTTTGCCCAATACAGGGAAACTACTGGTGGTGCAGGATTAATGCAAGCTACCTGTTTTGAGAACCAAAAATTCTTTGGCTTTTTCATTTTGAGTCGTTCAAATGTATTGATTTTTGGTTCTAAAGTTTATGCTGATGGCAGTATTATGCAGCTTGTATTTCCCTCGTAATTTTTTGGGCTATTAATAAAATTCTTTGGGTCCTTTGGAAACCGGTATAGGAAATTGGACTTAATTTTAAAAAAGTACATAGGAAAAAATATTTTGTTAAAAAAATTCACATAAGACATAGAAAGACTTAAATACCCTTTTATTACAAATAAGTTTCCTAAAAACGATTTTGGAAACTAACCCCACATTTAATTATCTCCACATTATCTGGTGTGTTTGTCTCTCACGCCTCTTCATCTCTTATATGTATAATAAAGTCGAGCTGAGTTTGAATTTTGGAGACAAAGAGAGATCAAGATCGTTTTGAGACAAAACATAAACACATCCAACGGACAATGTAATCCCAACATAAAAGACGGTTCAAATCATCTCATAAATACTGATCCGACGGTTTACAATGAGTACTGAATTTTGTTTTCCCGCCCAACAACATTTTCTGACTCACACCTCTCTCTCCCCTCTGAAATCTCTCAAATCTTCCCCAATCCCATCCAAAACCCAAATCCCGCCCATTTTAGCTGCACATACACGGCACCCCAAGCACTCTAGTCCAAGCCAAACTCTCTCTCCTCTCCTCTGCGGATAAAGACCCAACTTAGGCCCCTTATCTCCGTCTCTCTCACTCTCTCATCGATCGCTCCTCTGCCATGGCTCAATCAGCAAATGTCACCCAGGTACTCTCTCTCTCTCTCTCTCTCTCTCTCTCTCTCTCTCTCTCTCTCTCTCTCTCTCACGACACACACATATCGAACCCCTACAAGCAATCCAGCCCCACTCTCTGTTTGCCCTCTTCTCTCCTTCTCTCTATTTATTGTCTTCTCTCTCAAAGACCCACCGCCACCCTCCCTCACCAACTGTCCATCTTCAGAGAGTCATTTAGACCACCACCATCGACTACCACCCTCCTCTCTATGTATTGTCTACTCTCTCAAAGACCCACCGCCACCCTCCCTCGCTGACTGTCCATATTCAAAGATCCATTTAGACCACCACTATCGATTGCCACCCACTCTCTGTAACGCTCACTCTGTCTCTCAGTAATGCCAAAGCAAAAGATAATTCGAACACCAGGTGTTTGTAGTATTGCTTCAACGAGGTTGAGTTGTCTATCTATTTGATTTTTCTCTAATTTTTTATTTTCTGTCCATGTTTTTCAATTTTATTTTTCATCTATCCAGTTTATTTTTCTATTTTCAGTCTTGAGCTTATGTTTTGTTTTTTCATTTTTTCTGTTGTGTGTTTGTGCAATCTGAAAATTTCATATTTGTTTTGATTATTCTTTTAGGGCCTACTCCAAAGTAAGTTCTGTTGCGTGTTTGTTCATTTTTAGTTATTTCTTCTTCTTCTTCTTTTTTTTAATGTCATTGTCTTTTGAAAGGTTTGGCGCATAGAAACTAATAAAAAGATGAGCAATAAAAGCAGGAACCACCATCTTGACAAAGGTAATGTTGTCCCTTCTTGATATTATTTTTGAGCATGTTTATGTGGAGAACTATATAGTTTGAACAAAATTAAAAAATTGAAATTCTTCATTAAATTAGCTCTCCTTTTTTTATATTTGTTTAAAAGAATTGTTTTGTTGTGTGCTTGGCTACCTATAATTGCATATCAATTACTTTAGTTGTTTATTTGATTTTTTTTTCAAATTGGGTGTTAACTTGGATGTTTTGTAGGAAGTTGAATGTTATAGTTTCAAATTGGTTGTTAAGTTTTGAGCAATTGATGCTGACGAGCCCAAATTCGACTGGGCTAAGCCCGATAAAAATAAGTCGAGAAAGGCCCAAATGCCAAAGGGCCCAAGAAATAGTCCAAGTCGCCAAAGCCCATCAAGTCGGGTCAACCCATCTAAAGAGAGCGGAGAAGAGGTGAAGGAACCAAGGGAGGCCAAGGGGCGCCACATGAGGGCCACCCAAGCCATATGGGCGCCGCCCACTAGGCGCCACCATTGGGCGCCGCCCAATGGTTGAGCTCTCCACTCCTCCTCAACCTCTCACTTGTTTTCTCCTCATGCCATGATACTTCAAGTCCAAGAAGGAAGACACCAGAAGGCCTACACCTAAGCCCAAGGAAAACACCAAGGGATGACCACCCATGGGCGCCGCCCATAAGGTGCCAGCCATTGAGCGCCTACCCCTTTGGTGCTCCTCTTGCCTTGGCACTCCGGTACACCCACTCCA
Source organism: Ilex aquifolium (assembly GCA_951799425.1). Classification (NCBI taxonomy): domain Eukaryota; kingdom Viridiplantae; phylum Streptophyta; class Magnoliopsida; order Aquifoliales; family Aquifoliaceae; genus Ilex; species Ilex aquifolium. The sequence goes on from OX637399.1 coordinate 25,434,186, forward strand.
ACTCAAGGTCCAGCCTAAAGTCCAATCCAATCAGGACTCTCCTCCGACTAAATAGGAGCACGAGGGAGAGAATGATGGGATACAGAGATCAACTCCTACCTTAATTGTGCTTGCCAAAGAGGTTCACTCTTACCATGATTGTACTTACCAAAATAGTGGAAGACCTCTTCCACATGGCACCGCCTCACCGCCTCACCGTAGCTATATAATGTAAGTCCTCTCAAAGGTAAAGACACGCTTATAACATCTCCAACATCTCAGACGCCTCCAATACCCCACTACACACTTGCTCTCTCTCTCTCTCTCTCTCTCTCTCTCTCTCTCTCTCTCTCTCTCTCTCTCTCAAAGCTCTGTAACTCTCCGGTGACTGATATTTCATCAATAAATAACACCAGGCCACCGCTGCCATTCCCGAAAGTGGAGTAGGTCATCCGAGACCGAACCACTATAAATCTCTGTGTTGATTCTCTGTTTACAGTTTTTATTCATTGATTGCCATTGATTGATTGTTTATTGCTCATTAATTACACATATTCATATACTTGACTGTTGATCTTGCCAAAGATAATTTTGTGCATCATCAGATGCTAGGGTTTTTAATTTGGGATTTTTCATAAAACCATGTTTGTCACATTTCAAATTTGGGTTATTTTCATGAAATAGAATTGTAGCGTTTTGATTGAATGTTATAGTTGTTTGTAGTATTTTGATTGAATGTTAGAGTAGTTATGGAAATGAACTTGAATGTTAGGTTTATTTTGATTGCGATTGGGATTTAATTTCATAATTTGTTTATTTTTTTTTATGAAATTGGATGCTGGGGTTTTGTTGGGTGTTACTTTAATAACATAGGGTTTTGCTATTTTTAATTGTTTTAGTTGAATATGACTCTTTTTGTTTGCTTAAAATTCTAATGCTTAAAGCTAATTGTGAAACTAAGTTAATATATATAATAACTTGCATGTATAATGTGTCTATAACTTTCGTTATTATTATATAAATGAGATTTTAGCTTCCATTATGTAGTGATTAAAATTTGATGTTGTTTTTGAGTTAGGGTTGAGTAATTTATTCTTGAAATTGGTTATACAATGGTTTGTGTTGAGAGATTGAATAGTTTGTGTTGGACAATGATGCAATTGATGTCATTGTAGATAGGTTGAGATTTTTATGGTTACAATTTACAAAAAAAAAATTACAAAAAAATTTAAAAAAAAATAGAAGGGATTATATTGATTTCAATTTCTTTAATTAAAAAAAATGAAGAAAAAAAACTATTTTAAATTGAAGGATTTTTTTAAATTGCATAGTGTCTTTAGGCACGGGTTATTACTAGTACATATATATAAGAGATGAGTTCTAATAAAACAAAAACCAAAAATTTAGGAAAACTAAAACCCATAATAAATCCTCTCCATTTTTTTTAGAGATATGTTCCAAAATTTTTGGAAACTTTTGAAATTTGACAACTAAAATTAAGGAATTTTAATTATATTTTCTTAGAAAGTACTAAAATTAAAGAATTTTGGTCACATATATATGTGTTACTATATATATATATATATATATATATATATATATATATATATATATATAGGGATAACTCGTGTCTGAAGACACAGTGCAATTCAAAAAAAAAAATTCGAGCACTAAACTCAGAGGCGTACTAAGTTGAAAGTCTAAACTGCCCTCATAATCCGTGTCTGAAGGCACTGTACAATTCAAAAAAGAACGAACATTGTTGTTGAACACAAAATAATCAAATACTAAACATATATATGCATTAAGCTAAAAGTCCAAACTGTATTTTTAATGTCAGGATTTTGGTGAAATAAATTGGGTCAAAATGCTTCCGTTTCAGTTGTTAGAATAAATATTACAGCCTAAATGTACCATGTATTCTAAACAAAAATTGTCAATATTTAATCTAAAAGAATTAATTTTGTTCTTTTATAAATATTTGGACAAAATTTTCCATAAAAATAACATCCCAATAAACTATCAACCTATATAGACAATCAATAAAATACTAATTACACAATCCACCATTTAAAAAATGTTAACAAAATAAATAAACTATGAAACTTACTTGGCAATCCTCAACTTATATTGCACCAATTCAATCAAAATGTGTTGTTTATTCTAAACGAAGACCCAAAAATTAATTTGTGGTGCCTATACAATGGGTCACGTAAAATGTATGTGCCTGTAAACACTTTATGCATCCAAAATAATAGAAAATTATTCTTCCTATATGAACAACTATACGAATACTTGTAACAGTAACAAACCAAATATAAGATATTGTGATACAACCGTTTTCTTAAAACATTAGAATAAACTCATAAAAATTTTCAATTACAGACAACTTTAATCACACAACAAAATGACATAAAACTACTTCTAAATCAATCTCTACCTCAATGAATAACAAAAACCAAGCTTTGCCCAATTCAAAATTATATACTCTTTAATTACATTCCGGTTCATTCTAAAATTTGCCCAATTCGACAACCAAGCTCCCTTTGCTTTATATTAATTAGAGAAATAGAAATCAACGTAAAAATTTTCAAATTTTCGTTAAAGTATTCCATAAAAATATGATGTCATAAATATATCAACATGTTTACAAAACTTATATTTCATAATCACACCCAAACCATGTCATATGCATGCCGAAATCTAACTATGTACCAATTACCACAATAACATAATAGTTTTTTACCATCGTCTTGCCTAAACACAATTATTTACTGACTACCACAAAATATCATAATATAAACCATCATCATGCTTAAACATAATTATTTACCAATTACCCAAAAAAAAACACAATAATAATAAAGACGTAGTTGTCTGTGTTGCTTTAGTTGCCTCTCAGTTGATGAACAACCTCAAAATAAAGACTAAAGCAAAACTATGAAAAATCAGAGTAAGTTGAAATATCAATCAAAAATAAAAATACGCAAAGAAAAAAATACCAAAAAGCAATGTTGTTAGACAAAACCATAGCAACTACAAATAAACGTTATCCCATAACCACCATCCCAGATTTTTTGTTGTGTGCGTGAGTACAGAGAGGTGAAGGGAAAGAGTCAAAGATGGGGGTGGAAGGGGAGTTGCCTGTAGTTTGTCCGTGGCTCTTTGAGAAATTTCATCGAACGTGTGGTGGATGTGGTTGGTGATTTCAATTACAATTACTCCCAACCACAAATGTGTTTGTAAAGGAAAAGGGTGTGTTATGTGTGCAACATGAAAAATGTGAGTGAGTGATATGAGTGTGTTGCTTTGTGTGTGTGTTCTGTGGGTGGGTAGGAAAACATAGTGTTTGGGGAGAGAGTGTGTTGGGTATGTGAGTGGTGCATGATGTATGGTGTATTTTGTGGAGGAACAACTAAGAAAAGAAAAAGAATAGGGGGAGAGAAATAGACTAACCTTGGAGGGTGAGAGGGTCGCCGGAGTTGCTTGATTGCCACAGAGAAATGAGAGAAACGGGTGAAAGAGAAGAAACAGAGAAAGAGATAGAAGAGAAAGAACATGTGTGTTCTGCGTGTGAGAGAGAAAGGGAGGGAGGGGGGTTAGCATACAGAGATGGGGTTAACAGAGTGGAGGGTGTGTCTGAGTCAGGCATGCTGCGTTGGGGGCTGTGTGAGTCAGGGACGTGTGATGAGCGGGAAAATATATTGGGGATAAAATTCAAGTTACTTCCTACGTTATTATATATATATATATATATATATATATATATATATATATATATACGAAGTGAAACCTAGTTTCTATTACTCTTACATTGAATTGATACAATTTAAAGGGTTTATGAAATTAAAGTGTATTAATATAGTGTATCAAAACAACGTACAAATAATAGAAATTAGGGTTTAAGAATTACACAAATTTAAAGTGTATCAATACAATGTATCAAAACAGTATAGGAGAAATAGAAATTAGGCTTCATAATGTGACTTCGTAATATTATATGTGTGTGTGTGTGTATATATATTAATGACAAGAGAGATATGTTTAATGACAAGGATAATGACAAAAAAAAATTTAAAATTCAAAATGGTTAAGATATACACAATCAACGTTAGATGTAAATTTGTGATAATATAATTCTTTCATTATATTAAGAAATCTTTAATATAATAAAACAATATCAAAAATCAACTTAACTGTCAAAAAAAAATATGCATGATTTAAGGGAGGATGAATATATTAAAGAAAAATCATAAAAAGTCAAATTATATACTTGGACACAATTAAGTTCTTAAAATAAAAAGTTAATGACATAACATTCAGAATTATATACTTTTTAATCAATAATTTTAATTCCGTGTACTTCCTTATAATTTCCTCAAATTCTTTCTTTTCTTTTAAAAAACAAAAGTCAACCGAGTCCCAAATTTTTCTTATTTCAATACGCGGGACAGTGGGCCGAATTGCGAGCTTACCCATTGGGCCACCTCAGCGGGCCTTCTTGTTATCCATGCCCAAGTCCCACCGCTCCTCTCCTAGGTTCCTCCGCCTAAATTCGCAAACACATCCGAAAAAGGCTATCAACCAAATCAAGCACCTCCCTTCAACTCACGGCACATATCCTCTCTCCCGTACTCTCTCTCTCTCTCTCTCACACACACACACAGAGTTCCAGCGATGGCAGCCGCAACAGCCTCTTTCACCCTCTCCAGACTCCTCATTTCGCCCAAGCCCCTCTCTCTCTCCTCCTCTTTCCCCCGAACCCATTCTTCTGCACTCTCCTCATCCTCCTCTTTCTCTCTCCTCCCACTCAAACTCCATTCCCGCCACCCCTACCACAACCCAAAATCCCTCAAATTCTCCTCCACCACCACCATTCCGAAAATCTCCGCCACCATCTCCGTCGGCGACAAACTACCTGAATCCACCCTCTCCTACTTTGATTCCGCCGATGAACTCCAAACCATCACCGTCTCCGACCTCACCAAGAAAAAGAAAGCCATCCTCTTCGCCGTTCCGGGGGCTTTCACACCCACTTGCTCCCAAAAGCACCTCCCAAGTTTCGTGGAAAAAGCAGCCGAGCTCAAGTCCAAAGGGGTTGACACAATCGCTTGCATTTCTGTGAACGATGCCTTTGTGATGAAGGCGTGGAAGGCGGATTTGAAGATTGACGATGAGGTATTGATGTTGAGTGATGGAAATGGGGATTTTACGAAGGCTATTGGGTGTGAACTGGATTTGAGTGATAAGCCTGTGGGATTGGGTGTGAGGTCCAGGAGGTATGCTATGTTGGTGGAAGATGGGGTTGTGAAGGTGTTGAATTTGGAGGAGGGTGGTGCTTTTACGTTTAGTGGTGCTGAAGATATGCTCAAAGCCCTGTAATTTTGCCCTGTAATTTTCATGGTACAGTGAGTTGTTTTCTGTAACCATGGATGGCTATTTTGATTAATAAATGGACGGATGGAACATGAGCATGGAGTTCTGAATTTAAGCAATTAGAGTTATGGTTTTGTTAATCAATGTGTTTTATGATGTATGAATGTGTGTGATTAGTGTTGGAGAGAAAATATCATTTGGGGAATAATGGCGCTCGCGTATGTTAAACCTTCATTTTCTCAAGGTAAACCTTTTCACGGATAAATCCTTTGGTTTCCGAACAAAACCAAATGAATTTTATGGTACAGTATGTGCGAGAGGCAAGATCTTAAGGCTTTATAAATGCGACCTAACAAACTCCAATTTAGTGTTTCTGATGTATTGTTTACTTGTTACAACGCCTTGAGAATTCTTGCTTTTGTCTGGTTGCTTGACTGGAATGCCTAGAACTTAGAATTCTTTTATGTGGTGAAAATTTTTGAACATGCATATGAAACATAAAATGGGATGAGGATCTGGGTGACTGGTGCCTCTCGTGGGTAAGAGTTTCTGCAATTAGCTCAATGTTTTGTTGCTTATAATGGAAATTGAGAATTGGTAATTGTTATCCCACAGTCACCGTTTACTTATGTGGTAATAAATTGGTCCACCCAATGTATCTTCCTGGAAATGTAGTTATTGAAATAGCTACATGCTTTTTAGTTTGATTCCTCTTGAGAATCTAAGTCCATTCTAAGGTCTTCCAATATCCGCATTGGATTCTCGGGTCTTTACACTCTTGAGTTCGATGTTCTGCTATCAAATCAAAAGGGGGCAGTGACTATTTTTGATATTCCGGTGGTACTATTGCTGCAGTTTCTAATGATTTTCATTTGTTTTTAAGTGTGTTGGGGTGTGTATGTGCGTGCAATGTTTGAGACGATATTTCTACGCTGTTTTTAGTTTGTGCATGGTGATTGTTGAGATACCACGAAATTTCTTTCATTTGTTTTGTTCACAGTTGACTTCTTGGTTGAATTTCCTCTGGAAAAAATTCTTTTGTACAGCGTTAAGTCGTGCACCATGTGGGATTGTTTTTGTTCATATGGTTTGTAATTGTGTTCTTAAACCATAGGAATCCTGATTGCAAAGATGATTTATGTGGCTTTGCCTGAGACTTAGAACCTGAATTGTTGGAGTTTGCTTAGCACATGCTAGATTGAGAATGTGTGTTTTGTAAATCAATGTATTTGTGTTGTGTGTATCTGCATGTGAGAGGATGATATGGTTTCAGAAATATGTTTGGGAAGATGAATTGTCTTTATAACTTGAACTACATTTATGCTTTGCTTATTTCCGATTGCTAATTACAAGTTAGCCGTATGTATGGTTATTTCTATTTTGCAATTGAAAATCATGTGAATGTAAATCTCAAATGGGAATAGGTTGGTAATCGCATGACCATCATATGTTGTTGCAATAAGTTGGTCAATGTGATGTGACCTGAAAGTTTAATCATCTGGTTAATGTTATATTGAATTTGATTCTTATCAAAACATTGACTCCTTTTCTAAGTGGTGTTCTTAGTTCTCATTGCCAAAAGCTGTCATGATTCATGAATCTATTCTATATCTAATCCATTTTCTTGTCTGAAGAAAGAACTAATACCTCGACCAAATCTTTGAATCCCACTTAATCATGGATGTTCTTTGTTTGTAGAATTTGTAAATGTAACAGAAACTACACATAACTTTGAAATTGACCAAGGATTGACGTATAACATTTTGAAACAATGAAATCAAGATTCTTGTGTGAAGATCAGATTCTTGTGTGAAGATCAAGATATTCAAATGTAGGTTTGTTTGACCTTTGTAAGTTGTTTTCATGAAAGGAAAAAGAACAAGGAAAAAAGACTGCTAGATTGAATGCAATTGGTGCCTGTGAACTTTCCCAACTTGTTTTTCTATATTTTTGCTGTACAAGTTATTGTAACTTAAGTTATTGTACTCCGCCTTTCTTGTAGAATTATTCGAATTACACAGTTGTTGGAACCCAATACCAGATAAATAAAGTATTCCCGGTAGTATGGGATAGAGATTCATCCCCTAGTCTGTGAGGAAAAGGTGCTATTGGAGAAAGAGAAGTAAGGGAGGAGACCCGGCAACAAAGTCCCCGGCAAAAGTCAAGGCCTACCCTGGTGATAAAAAAGAATAGTGGTAACCGCACAGCATGGTCTAGAGCTTAGCTTCCAGCTGCTTAGGAAGACTTTGGAATGGTTAGTAATTCCCTCTCTCTTTCATCCTTTCAATTATGGAGCAAACTTAAAAAATGATTGGTTGATAAAATTCGGTTGATTTTGGGCCAATCCAAACACGATTTGGGAGGTTTTCCTTGACAAGATCGACTTCTACAAAAACCCTAGCTACGTTGGGGCGTGAGACAAGCTCGCCTTGTTCTAGTTTCTCTTTTTTCGAACCAAGGACAAAACCTAATCTCGAGCTTGTGTTTACATTTAAATTCGAAGTTGTACTCGTGTTCAAGATCAAACTTAACTTAGTTATTATTAAATATCTAATATTATACACGAGTTCAAAAGTCTAACAACCCATTGTTCAAATTTAGCTCATTTATTAAATGGGTTCTTAAATTTAGTTAGCTAGAACTCAATTGGTTTTGTAAATGAACAGATTTAAATGAGTTTTAATCAAGTTATTGGTGTGCCCGGTTTATTCCCAATCCTGTCTTTGTGGTGGAAATGTTCTGCTGACTGGCGCAATAAGAGAGAAGAAAAAGGAAAAGAAGGAAAATAAGGAAACTGACTCAACTAGCCACTCTAGTACTCGAGACAAATGGCATCCGTAGGGCAGACAATCCAAATTTGTAGTCTTTTTTAATGGAGATCGAGGGAGAAATAGGAATACATTATTCATTGTCTTCTGTGCTATTGAAAAACTGGGCTGGAAAAAAAAAAAGAATAAGATTCGTTTTCAATGCCTACATGAAGACAATGGTGAGATTCCTAAATTTTAGCCCAATTACAAGTATGGAAAATACGATTTGGACTTAAGATGAAGATTTAATTTGACAAGCTAATTAACTATCATTGATGGGTCAAGCCCAAGGGTCCAACCCACGTTGTGAGCCCAGTTTAAATTAAGAGTCCGACTTAAAGAGATCTAGTAAAATGCAACCCAAAGGGGTCCACGCCCGGTCAAGCTCATTAGGTTTCAAGGAGTTACATCTCCGAGGAGTAAGCAGGGTCATCAAGAGCCTCATCCACGCCGCCTTGGAAAGAGTCAAACTCTACGTCATCCTTTGACCGAATCTTGTGGAGAGCACCATAACTGTCTCATCCGTTGAGAAGAGGGTGTTAGCTCCACTAGATTAGCCACTTAGTTACTAATAACTCGCCTCAATTTGTTATGAGGCGACTATAAATTGTAAGTTCCGCCAACACTTGAGGGGCATCACACTCAGTCGAGCACATCTCTGTAATTCTCATAGCTTGTATCTCTCTGCTCTCCTTGCATACCTTAAAGTAATAAAATACACTGGCGACCCTAGCCATTCAAGTGGACGTAGGTCACGTTGACCGAACCACTATAAATCTTTGTGTTGTTTTCTCTCTCTACTTTACTACTGTAATAATTATCAGTCACTTGACAGGTGCTGTGTAAAACCAATTTGTGCATCATCAGTTTGACGCCGCCTGTGAGAATCGACAAAATTCTCACCTAATCACTTTTTTCTTGTTGTAACCATGGCGATCATCACCAAATCCATGAATCAGTCCGAAGGCAATCTACCACAAGAGGAGGAGGTTACCCTCCACCAACCAATTTTGTTCTGAATGCACAACAGATGTTAGAAACAATACAACAGCTCGTAATTCAAAATCAGCAGATCCTGCAACTGATGCTCGCTGGACAACAAGGAGGTGCACAGCCCGGAGGACATCAAGCTAAAGGAAAAGCTCCACGCCCTGGGCGTCGAGGAGCTCCCCACTTGGGTGCCCCCTACAGGAGAGCCCTTCCTCAAAACCATGAGGTAGCTCCGCCTCCTCCTCCAGCTCCCTCTTCCCATGGTGGACACCCTCGTTTCCAGGAGGATAAGAGCAAAAATCAAAGTATGAAGCATGAGAGCCGTTTCCATGACAACTCCAAAGGAGCTCCAAATCATTGGGATGAGAAAATCAAGGAACTACAGAATCAACTGGGTGACATCTTCAACGCCATGAAGGCGTAAAGACCAAAAACTATTGAGTACCTCGAAAGGCGCACTGACACGCCTTTCGTAGCCGATGTGGCAAATTACCCACTTTCCCAGAAATTCAGAATGCCAACGGTAGAAGATTTTAATGGCACAAAAGACCCACTAGATCACCTCGACACCGATAAGTCTTTAATACAGCTGCACAATATTCCTGGTGAAATCATGTGCAGAGCCTTCCCAACTACCCTGAAGGGATCTACCCAACAGTGGTTCGCCATGCTCACCCCGGCCTCCATAGGCTCCTTCGCCGAACTAAGCAGATCCTTTGTGGCACATTTCATTGGTGGACACTGTCACCAGAAGCCTGCCACCCATCTGCTCAGCATAAAACAGGATCGAGACGAGAGCCTAAGGAATTACCTCACTCGTTTTAACGAAGAGGTCCTCTAGACTGAGGAGCTCGATGATAAGGTCACCATGACTGCCTTCTTGGGAGGTCGTCGTTCATCAAGCTTCCTCTTTTCAGTGATGAAACGCCCACTAAAGAGCATGCCAGAACTATTGGAAAAAGCTCAAAAATATATGAATGTTGAAGACATCAACAGGTCCAGACGAGGTGAATCATCTCGCAGGTCGCCAAAAGCTTGACCTATCGCTGCTCTGCTCTCAAGCAGGCAGCCTATATCTCAAGCTGAGCGGCTCTCTCGCGGGGCGCCAAAAAATTGGCCTCTGCTCTGCTCTAAAGCAGGCAGCTTATATCTCCAGCTGAATGGCTCTCTCGCAGGTCGCCAAAAGCTTGGCTTCTGCTCTACTTTCAAGCAGGCAGCCTATATCTCCAACTTAGCGGCTCTCTCGTGGGTCGCCAAAAGCTTGGCCTATCTATGCTCTGCTCTCAAGCAGCAGCCTATATCTCCAATAGAGCGGCTCTCTCACGGGTCGCCAAAAGCTTGGCCTATCTCTGCTCTACTCTCAAGTAGGGAGCCTATATCTCCAGCTTATCGGCTCTCACGAGGGTCGCCAAAAGCTTGGCCTATTTCTACTCTACTCTCAAGCAGGCAGCCTATATCTCCAGCTGAGCGGCTCTCTCGCGGGTCGCCAAAAACTTGGTCTCTATTCTGCTCTCAAGTAGGCAGCCTACCTCCAGTTTAGCGACTCTCTCACGGGTAGCCAAAAGCTCGATCTGAAGAGGTGTAGCTCTCTCACGAGCAATCCTCAAACTCTGTCTTTGCTCTCACGCAAGCAGCATGCCTCTCTCTCTCTCTCTCCAGGTAACCATGTTAGATATTTTGATGTTGGAATAACATTGTTTTTGTCATCTCTAGGCACACTTTTGAAACTCAGGTCGTCTGTAACCCGAGGGACTACATTAGATTAAATGTCAACAATCGGGCCTCATCCTTTTTGTGGCCATCTGGCACTGCCGCCTCGTTGCCGCAGCGCTCCCGCGCTTAACACCTAGCGCAAACAAGACCTGCGTGCTCCCAACACTAAGGATTTGGCATCTGGTCCTGGCACCAGCACCATAGGCACCTCTGCAGCAGTGACCATCACCATAGGCGCATCTCTAGCAATGCCCAGCACCATAGGCGCCTCTCCAGTAGCGCCCAGCGCAATAAGCGCTTCACCGTCAGCGCCCGACGCCAGCTGCATCCCGCCTGGCACCATAAGTGCCTCACAGTCAGCGCCCAACGCTTGGGGCATCTCACCTAGCGCCATAGGTGCCTCACAATCATCGCCCAACGCCAATGACGCCCATGGGGCCTCCACTCCAGCGCCCCTCCTTTCAGTCCCAGCGTCTGGGTCGTCTTGGTCTCAGCGCCTAGTGCCTCCCTCACTCCTCCTGCGCGCGTAGCGCCTCCCTCGCCCTTCCTGTACGCCCAACCAGCGCACCAGCCACTCCTGCGCGCCCAGCCAGCGCACTAGCCCCTCCTGCGCGCCCAGCCAGCCCACCAACCCCTCCTACGCGCCCAGCCAGTGCTGCCACGTCCCTTGCACGAGCAGTCTGCTCACCTAGATCGCCCAGGCCGACGTCCGCCTCTCCTGCGAGCACAGCCAACTCACCCGGTGACTCCACATCAGCGCCGCCCGTTACCACCTCCTCTGTGGCGCCCATAGGTGGCTCGCCCAACACCTCCACGCTGCCATGGCCACCGGCGGCCCCGTTGCTTACCTCTGTGCTAGATGCTCCATCGTCATGGAAGCCAGTGAACCTTCGTATCTTTTATCCTTCGCTCGACATTAAATTCTGAGAACTCATATCAGGAACAAAACATTTAACCTTGGGTCTTCAAATATTTCAAGAAGGAGCTCTCTCCCAAAAATGAGTAAAATAAGGAAAAGTCCCAATTTGAAACCAAGGGTTCTTCTTGAATCCTAATATAAAATGGGGAAGGTCTTGAGAAGTCCTGCGAATGTGGAATATAAGGAGTCTCCAAAGAATCCGAGTTCAAGAAGGGTTGATTGTTATTTTGACCGTAACTTTTGATCCGTTTCTCCAAACGGGGCCCATAATATATCAAATCGAAACTCTCAGCGAACCCTACAAGACACATTATCTTTAGCTATGACAGACACTGTTAAAAGCCCAAAAAATGCTTAGAAGCACATGTTTTGGTCTCCCGAAGTTTTTTCAGTTGTGCGTTCAGCCGAAATTCAAAACTCAACCGAATGCCCTCCTCTCCAAGTCTCATTGGACGCAAGGTATTGGGGGGCAAATGATGGGTCAAGCCCAATGACCCAACCCACGTTGTGAACCCAGTTTAAATTAAGAGTCCGACTTAAAGAGATCCAGTAAAATCCAGCCCAAAGGGGTCCACGCCCGGTCAAATTCATTGGGTTTCGAGGAGCTACATCTCCAAGGAGTAAGCAGGTTCATCAAGAGCCTCATCCACGCCGCCTTGGAAAGAGTCAAACTCAACTTTATCCTTTGACCGAATCTTGTGGAAGGCACCGTAACTGCCTCATCCGTTGAGAAGAGGGCGCCAACTCTACCAGATTAGCCACTTAGTTACTAATAACTCGCCCTAATCTATTATGATTCGACTATAAATTGTAAGTTCTGCCAACACTTGGGGGGCAACACACTCAGTCGAGCACATCTCTGTAATTCTCATAACTTGTATCTCTCTACTCTCCTTGCATACCTTAAAGTAATAAAATACCCCGGCGACCCTAGCCATTCAAAGTGGACGTAGGTCACGTTGACCGAACCATTATAAATCCTTGTATTGTTTTCTTTCTCTACTTTACTACTGTAATAATCATCAGTCACTTGAAAGGTGGTATGCAAAACCAATTTGTGCATCATCAATCATTGTTGGAGGAAAAGTAAATTTTATTTAACATTGGAACTCACAACTAATTTAATAACTGTATTGAATTAAATCTATGATTAAGTCCTCATAACATTGCTCCAAAAGTATTAGTCGAGCAAAGCATACATTGTGACTCTTTAGATAACAAGAAGGCCCGCTAAGGTGGCCCAATCAGTAAGCTCGCAATGTGGCCCATTGTCTCGTCAACGTACCAACATTATACATTCAATATTTTTTTGTTTAAAAAAAAATCATTACAACCAGCACGATGGATGACCTGTGTTGTGGGAGATCTTGTGCCCTATTGACAGATCAAAACCCCTATTAGCGCGGCCCACAAATGAGAATGGACCGCTAATAACCTACTAGTTACTGGTTAGGAATGACTATCTCTTATTCTTAGATTCCATGTTATTATTAGCAATATCAAATTTTAGTAAGTCAACAGAGTAAGACAAGACATACTAATTTTTTACGAACTACACAATCGAAAGATAGTCACCAATGAAATGTCGATTGTATACTATGTGAGATTGCTAGGTGACTTGTCATCTTTTTGTGTCCTATAAGAATTTCCCTCAATATTACCATTAAGAGCAAATGTTGGGTTACTTAAGCCATTGGACAAGGCTAATCTTCAAATGCAATACTAAATCTTATTCTGACAGAACAAAATTGTTCGATTGGTCAGGTAACAATAACTGTTATCTATGGTGGTTAGTTTACTTGATGCAGAGCTTGGGGAAGCCCAACTTATCTTGCCCAATCTTAGTTGCCTTCACGCTTCTACCCAAAACCAAATTCTACTTGATTTGGGCCTATGCTGGCCCTGTTCGTGCCTCACTTCAATTGTAAAAGCCTGATCGGTTGGGCTGAGCTTGTCTGCCCATGGCACCAAAGAGGGTTGTTAGGTTCTCCTTCAATTCTCAATTAATTTAAAAAAAAAAAATCAATTCTCTTTGAACATTATTTTTGGGTAAGTTATTTTATTTTGGAAATTGAGAGAGAGTCCCTATGGGGCAACCAGCCAGCAAAGGATAGGGCTAAGGATGTAAGGGTTTTCATTGACCAGCTATCAGAAAACGGTCAAAGCCATGTCAGACCGAACTGGTTGAGCAGCAGGAAGAGAATCAATCTAATTTCAGATAAACCACAGTCGAAGTCATAAGGAAAATACCAGTTGGACAGGGCCGGTAAAGCCATTGGCTAACGCCCGTCTTCTTGCTTGAATTCCATCCTGAAAGTCAGTCAAAGTCTTTGGCACTTGACCATACTTCCTCGAAAAAAGAGAAAGAATTGGCTGAGCAGGCTTGTCTTGGATGAGCATAGTTCGAATAATTCGTCATAAAGGATTTTTTTCGCAGCGGTCTCATAGTTTGGGAGGCTTGTTGTGGGGTAAGGTTCCGTCTATCAATCAGAGTAGACGAAAGAACAAAGGGGGTATTCAAATAAAGGGGAGCAACAAGCTCAAAGAGAGCCTTCGAAACTAGTCTTTGCTTGGTGTTACTTATCAACAATCCCACTAAGGCATCTAATATTTTGTTGTTGCGTGCAAGTGTAGCAGTCATAGCTTGGTCACCGCAATAACCTCCTTTTGTTTCGGTAGTCGGCTTATATAAATCAAGTTGTTTTCAGTAGTTCAGTTGCGTTAGCTTATTGTGAGGCTAAAGCTTAGAGAATCTTTTCTTTCCTTTTCCTTATCTAGTTTAGGGAAAGCAGATTTCACAAGTCAAGTAAACAAGTCCGGGATCAGAGAAAAAGAAAAAACGGTTCTCTTTCGAACTTTAGGATCAAAGAAGGAATGAAAACCGTAGTTACAGAGAGCTTTAACAGGGCAACGGCCCGTAGTCAGAAGAGAGTCGGATGAAAAAATACCTCCACGATCAATTGAAAAGTCGTCCATACCATCTCCATCTCCCCTGCCTTCTGATGAGGTGAATTATTTTTATTGAATTTTTTGTATTTGACATTTGATTAATTTGTTATGTTTGTGTGTATTATTAAAGGTATGAATAACAATTTTATCTTTGGGTGTGTAGTAGATGGCTTCATTACTGGATGAAGGGTGTGTAAAGTTTCAACTTTGGGTAAAAGGCTATGTTGTTGTTTTTTTTTTTTTTTTGGTAATTGAAATAAGCAAGTTTGTGAGCAATTGTGAATGCACTTTATATGATGTTTGTTGTATCATTCTTTCTAATACATTTCACAAGGTACTGCTAGTGAAAAACTTATCTAATATTGTGAAAATATTATACAGATGCACATTGCTAAAAATAACAAGGGAAATGAGGTTCTTGAAGAAGTTAGTTTACAAATATGTTTATTTTGTATACAATATAACATCTTTCAATTGTTATGAACAACCATGCATTAGAGTTTTTTTGAAGGGATCTACAAATATTGAGGCCTTATTTTTTTGAATGACCGATATCTTAATTAGTAGATATGGTATTAATAAAAGTTTGAGAATTTTTTTTCTCCTATTTTTTCAGCTTAGGGTTACAAAACTCTCAACATGTCTGCAGTCTAGTAAAAAGAAACTCCAGAAATTAGCAAAACATGTGCCATACATCTCATTAGAGGACTTGACTACAGTATCCAAAAAAAAAAAAATTTCGGTATTGTATCTCTAAATTTTATTATTTTAATAAGTATATTTATAATTTTTGTAAATTATTTTTTTATGACTTTTATAGATATTTTTTTTTATTTTTGTGAATGTTTTTACAATTTATAGGATAATTGTTGTTATCATGTTGTGGTACTTGCGAGTCATCCTAATAATAGTGATGCTCTTTTCTTATCATAGGCTTGTCCTCATTGAAACATGTGATTCAGAAAAATATGCATCACGAAACTAGGCTGAAATATTATCTAAACATTCAAATTCGAATATCTTTTCAAATCATTTTACATCAAAAAAGAGTTTGACATACTATGAAGGAACCCCAATTTCGTAAATTTTAATTCTTAAGCTAATAATCGACTAAATAATTAAGATCCTTTCTCCTAGTAGATTCTCTTAATTTTGTGATGATCAAAAATTATATGAGTAATATTATTTGAACTTAAAATTTTGACTTTATTTTTTGGCCGTATAATTAATCATTGTCATTAATTTAATTATGAATTTCAGTATTTATTGAAACTCATTGTCTATTAAATAATTGTGATTGTTTAAGTCAACAAATATTTTAAATCTAAATAATTTTTTTTTTTTAATTTAAACTATAAAAAATAGCCAGCAAATTAACATTTTTGATCCGATCAATTGGACTATGGCACGTCCTAAGGCAAGCCCGCCTTACCAATCTTCCAAGGTACTGTTTGGTAAGCTGGTATGGGAGGCTTGACAAGATGGGTTTGAAAAAAATAATCTAAAGGTCCCCAAATCTCATGTTTAGATTAGAAATTTAATCTCGGGTTTTCAAACCCGGCTCATAGCTAGCCCAAAGATTAAACTCATGATCATGAGTTTCGTCAAACCTAGAGAGATGATGGGTTTGGGAAGATGGATTAAGAGATTAAGGATGCACAAAATAATTGTACCCTTTAACATGGATATGAATTAGATTGATCAAGAGAAAAATAATTATTTATAGGATAAATAGTTGTTAATAATTATGATATATTCGTGGATCCTATATTGATATGTATTACATACTAAATATGGGTATGGACCTGATTGAATATTGTATCTCATATTTATAAAGAATAGTTTAAATTTAAAAAAATTTAGAAAAACAAATTCAAATCCCTCCCCAAAATTTATCCAAACAGCACCTAGTTTTCGATATGCGCGAGGTGAATAGCTTGTTTGGTGTACTTCTTATGGTGGCTCACTAAACCTAAAAGGTGAATCCAACGGCCATAATTAATCTAATTCATCTAGAAATACTTGTGGTAGCTTTCATTTTGTGTTCTCAAAACCTTTCTTCCAATAATCAAAGCTTATTACTATTCTCTCCTCTCTCTCTCTCTCTCTCTCTCTCTAAGCCAGTAGCAGATCCGAACTAACGCCATGGCCACGATCCAGTTCGTGAAGGCACGTCAGATCTTCGACAGCAGAGGCAATCCAACAGTCGAGGTTTGATCTCATATTCTGATCTTTCTTTCAATTTCTTACCGTAGATCATTTTTTCTGTGTCAAAACCTCTTTGATTTGTTTACAACTTCTGGGTCATGCACGGATTGAGTTTTCAACTAATAGGATTTGTGGGTATGCTTACATCTATGTAGGTTGATGTGCATCTATCAGACGGAAAAAAGGAAAGAGCTGCTGTTCCAAGTGGGGCATCCACTGGTAAGCTCTCTTTATTTTTCTATTCAAGCTATGTATTTCAGTGATTTCACCTGTTTGATTGTTGTCCTTTTTGGGTTTTCTTCTTCTTTGAATGCTTTCATGAATATGGGAATTGCATCACATATAGTCTAAGGCAGATTAATGAAGGATTTATGGTTATCATGTGCGTTTGCATGTTCTTAAGTTTTTGAGTGTGTGTTTTTATATTTGCTTGACTTCGTTTTGTTTTTTTTTTTTTTCAGGAATTTATGAAGCCCTTGAACTGAGAGATGGAGGGCCAGACTACCTTGGAAAAGGTGTTTCTAAGGCAAGTTGTTGCTTGGCAATTCATTCTGTTTTTCCACATCAAATTCAAATACAGATTACTGATCTGGTTTACCCATCTTCTGTTAACGTAGGCTGTTGATAATGTCAACTCAATTATTGGCCCTGCTCTCATTGGCAAGGTTGGTTTCATCAACTTCCCTTTTTCAACGTTCTTTTGGAGAATTCAGTATGGATTTTGTATGAACTGATTCAATCTTTTTTTTAGTTACTTGAATTTGGAGCTGGGAGTGACAAAGGACAATTTAAATGATGCTCTCTAATTCACACTGATATTGTTCCTCCATTTGAAGTGAATTTTTATTGTGTTTGCAGGACCCAACTGATCAGACTGGTATTGATAACTTTATGGTTCAACAACTTGATGGAACTCAAAATGAGTGGGGCTGGTGCAAGCAAAAGGTATTTTGGTGGATCGCTTTTGTGTACTTCCACGTACTAGTTATGAAGGATAATCACCTGTGTGGCAATCGTGTTTTTTCAGCTTGGAGCAAATGCCATCTTGGCAGTGTCTCTTGCTGTCTGCAAAGCTGGTGCTAGTGTCCTGAATATCCCTCTTTACAAGGTATGTCACAGTCATGTTTTTCATCTGGTACTGTGCTCATTTTCTTCCTTCCTTTTTTTCTCTGTTATAATTTTTTCAAGCTGTAGAACTAGCACTAATCTGTGCAATGCACTGGATTTAGACAAGTATTGTACAAGCTACTTACAAACCACCAACAATATCAATAGGTTACTTTAATTTCTTATCATAGATTTATTGTGTGTATGATATACAATGGTTAATATGTCAGCCTTCTTTAATCATTGAATGGAAGCCCATGTGCCATTTTGTAAGTGTCATTCTTGATTGTCCTATTAAAGTCGCAAATGAGCAACATAACAAACCATTACCCCAATCGCCACTAAGAAAAGTTGAACTTGTAAGTTGTAACCCTCATAAAGCAAGCAAAAGAAAGTAAAATTAAAAAGAACAACAATTCTGGGAATAAAACCTTTCATAAATACCTAGTAAGAAAACCGAAACACCTTATGAACAAATCACAAAATGTAAAACCCGGAAAGTTTCAGGGATTTACCTTTCATTTTCTCTTTATGTTGCCTACACTCCCATTCCACATATGCAACGTAATTGAATGAAACAAAATCATGTCCAGTTTCATGTAAAAATAGTGATTCCATCTTGAAAATAATCAAGTTTCTAATGAAAATATAATTGTGTTTTTAAGCTTACATTTAAATAAAATACAACTCAACTCAATAAAGCCTTATCCCAATATTTTTAGGGTCTTATATTTGAATAAGATATAGATATGTATTACCAATGATTAGTGTAGATAGATTGCACAGGAATTTTGTTTCTGGTTCCCTGATTCTGTGGAAAAATTAGTCGCTTAGATTGTTGGCTCTTCTAGATGAAGTTTTGACTTGTATGTTTCTTAATCTCTATAAAGTAATATGAGGACAACCCTTTACCAACCTGATGTCACTGAATCAGGCACCAACGTAGATGCCTGCATTTAATACAGGCCTCTCTGCCCTCCTTCTGTAGCTGGGAACTTCAATTTCTTTACAGGAGTCCCGCGAAACTTAGGAATCAATTTGTAGGAATTGTCTGTGCATTTGAAAACTAAGATCTAAATGACCATTCTTTCTGCATGCAGCATATTGCCAACCTGGCCGGCAACAAGAAGTTGGTGTTGCCAGTTCCTGCTTTCAATGTCATCAATGGTGGATCACATGCAGGAAACAAACTCGCTATGCAGGCATGCCTCTTGATATACCGTCCATGTTTTGGTGCTCATGATGCTTTTTGAATTTGAATTTCACACTAGAAATGACATTCATGTCTTGTTGCAGGAATTTATGATTCTTCCTGTTGGAGCTTCCACGTTTAAGGAGGCCATGAAGATGGGTGTGGAAGTATACCACCACTTGAAGGTGGGTTAAAATTTCTCCTTCCACAGTTCCACTCCCCCTCCCCATCTACATTTGGTTGTAGCTTTATAATTTTTATATCAATTATCTGGCCAATCTTGAATGATTTGTTATGGGACTAACATGGAAATTACCTAGTTCATTCTTTAGAATTTTTAGATTTGGTATATTGTAATTAGCTTAATTTCCCCTTGTACTGGATCATGATGATGGAATGTGTCCATCCCTGATTTTGGAATTCTCGCTATAATGGGTGCCATCTAAGAAATTCAGAAATCAGTCTTTTGACTGTGCTAATCAGATTTGATGATTAATTGGTTGGCATGCTTTTTGCATTTTGAATCGCACACTGCTCTGTCACATTGACTTGTGCACTTCAAAATATTTCTACTAAAAATACTCTTGCTTAGATATTACTCTCCATACGAGTTGGGACACAAGGACTTCTGACTAGTTGGTCCATTGTGGGTTTGGGGCTCCACTAGCCACTTCCAATATGTAAAACCTATGTCTAGGTAGTGCATGTTGGTTATTGTTTTGATATTTTTGCATTAGCAAGTGAAACTGCTGTAAGGTGTCTGCATCTCGGTGACCCTATTGTCTAATTTCAGGCTGTGATTAAGAAGAAATACGGTCAGGATGCAACCAATGTTGGTGATGAAGGTGGCTTTGCTCCAAATATTCAGGTCTTACGTGGTTTTATAATATCATTTGATCTCTCTCTCTCTCAAAAAATAATGCATTCAATATTTTATTCACAATATTATGTTTTATGAATGAGCAGGAGAACAAAGAAGGCCTTGAGTTGCTCAAGACAGCCATTGCCAAAGCTGGTTACACGGACAAAGTGAGTTTTCTCTCCCCTATCTCTCTCTCTCTCTTCCGCCAAATATTATATATAAATATTTTGGTTACAAGTTGGTGTCAAGAGCTGAGAATTTCCTTCTGTATAGATTGTTATCGGAATGGATGTTGCCGCATCTGAATTTTATGGAACAGATAAGACCTATGATCTGAACTTCAAAGAAGAGGTGAGTTTTCGATTATATTTCATGGTTAAATCTAGCTCAAATTGACTGCAACACTTGAATTTGGAACCAAACCAAGTACTCAAAACTGATCGAATTTGGAACCAAACCACTAACCCATTAACCTCCTGAATTTTGAAGTTCAAATAATTAGCTTCAGAAAATCCACTGATTCTGTCTGACTAAAGAATTCCATCAACCTCCTAATTATCAAGTAAAATATCGCCATATGTAAATGTGTTCCATTGTCATTGCATTCTATAGATCAAACACCAAGGAGTAGAACCTTTTCATGATAGTTTTCAGTCTAATTGGGGAATCATCTTCAAAGGCCATGTGACAAAGTCACCTCACCACCTGCCTCTCGTAACAAACACACGTATACTTTTAAAGTGCAAGCAATGCACAATGAACTGATTTTACGCAAAAGGCATGCTCATGTTTTTAGGTAAAAGTATATCATTTAAATTCTAAGATGCATACGTTCACATTTTATACGAATATTCTCTCTCTCAGATACAATTTTCAGAATAATTAGCTAGTTCTATTTAACAGAATTTGTTGATGTACTATCAAGTAACTTTTTTTTGCTTCTTTGTACAGAACAATGATGGGTCAAAGAAGATTTCAGGGGACCAGCTTAAAGATCTATACAAGTCATTTCTGTCTGAGTACCCTATTGCTTCAATTGAAGATCCATATGACCAAGATGACTGGGAGCATTATGCCAAGCTAACTGCTGAAATTGGGGAAAAAGTACAAATTGTGGGAGATGACCTATTGGTCACCAATCCCAAGGTGAGATTGGCTCTTTTTCCTTTAATATTGTAGTCTTCCCTGTTCAGATATGTTGATTAGGAAGAGTTCATGGAACTAGGAGGCCAACTGCGTATAAGTTTCCTTGATAATTTTATGGCTCTTTTTTTATAAACATTCGATATATTTTCACAGAGGGTTGAGAAGGCAATCAAGGAGAAAAGTTGCAACGCACTCCTTCTCAAGGTATCATTGAAGTCTTTGAATGTTCAATAAAGCATTGAAAATTTGATCTCCATTTACATGTCAGATATTAATTGGATTGTCCTTTCATATGTTTTAATATGACAATAGGTTAACCAAATTGGGTCTGTAACTGAGAGCATTGAAGCTGTTAAAATGTCCAAGCGGGCTGGTTGGGGTGTAATGGCCAGCCACCGCAGGTATGACAATGAACCTTAAACCCAAGTAGATACCATTTTAATCCATTCTATTGCACCATTTTTTCAGAATTTGAGTTCACGATAAAATAATATTATTTGGTAATTGGGTTGCAGTGGAGAGACAGAGGATACTTTTATTGCTGATCTCTCTGTGGGTTTGGCCACGGTAATTCTTGATTCAGAATCTAAGATATAGTGGATCTTCATTTCGACTACTATACTTAAGATTGCTTATTGATGATTTTTCACTTGCCAGGGTCAAATTAAAACTGGAGCTCCATGCAGGTCAGAGCGTCTTGCAAAATACAATCAGGTTGAGATTCTTGTCTTCTCACACGCACCACCTATTTTATGCAGGTTTTGAATTCAGAAAATGTCATGTGCACGAGCTGTTATGCTTTCTGATGTTCGTTTATGTCATACAGATCTTGCGAATTGAAGAAGAACTTGGTTCAGAAGCAGTTTATGCAGGAGCAAGCTTCCGCAAGCCTGTTGAACCGTACTGATGTATTGAATCAGCAGTAGTTGTTAGTGCAGAATGGAGTGTGTTCTTGCACTGAATAAATCTTTTTGTAACATGGTCACTTTGTGGAGACCTGAGCCCCTTTTCTAATAATCGCTACTAAACTTTTGTTCCAAGGTTTAGCAGCCCAGAACTGAAGTTTTTTTACGGCTTTGCATGTTTTCTCATCAAAGGGCTGATAGGTATGTTATCCTTTGTTAGAAAATGGGATGTTTGCTTCTATAAACTTAAAAGATTTTCGTTTTGCGCAAAATCTGGAGTTTTTTTTTGTCAGACACTATTATAGAAGAGGGGTCTGATGGGGTTCGAATTTTAGGTGTAACAGCAAGGGTGGTAGTCATTAGGCTAGCTGTTACCTTTCATACAGTTCGAATCATTCTCAGATGTCCCGAGAGGCATCCTTTCCTTATTTGTTGACTTGGTTCACCCGCACGCAAATGAGCACCGGTCGCAACGAATTGGAAAAAATAATATTGGGTTTATTTTCTCACTCTTATATTCATGTTTGGATATACATTTTGAGTTTAGTATTATCACATAGGAATAATATTGTCTTGGATGAATAGTGTATTTAATATTACTTATAGTCTCTTAAATAAAATCAATTTTTTGGTGGGTTTAAATAATCCGATTGAGATATATTTGAGTAAAATATATTTTTACCTTCAAGAATCTCAACGATATAATATCATTCTTTATTTTTTGAGTTCTTTAGTAATTTAATGTTTATATCATCATTTAATATTCTATCCAAATAAAGTATTAGATATGATAAATGTGAGGTCCACTACTTTTTAATAATTGAACTAAACATGGGATAATGAGAAATTATCATTATAATTTATCCAAGAGTCTCATGAATGGGTATCGGATGAGCGGGTTTATTTAATTTGATCCTTCTTAATACTTAAACTAAACATATTTTTTGTCCATACACTTAACTGGCCGTCATCTTCAAGTGTGACCTATTTTTCCTTAGCATTGGAAATTTTTGTGTGGGTTGGGAATGGGAAATACCATGTTAGATTTGATAATGGCTAATCCCATGACTTGTGGAATTTAATATTCCTTTAGAATGAGAATAAATTTTAAATCTTGCAAATCGAATATTAGAATGGGTGTTACCATGGAATGTCCATTCCATTCCTAACACCTAATAACACATATCAAATGCAACATTAATATACTCAATGGTTACGAGCACTTAATATATGTACCCGAAGAGCTCAATAGTGGCAATGTATTTACATTTGGAACAATTTTCCTCCTCAAATCTTGAGAAAGGAAAAAAATTAAATTCAAATAAAGAATATTACACGTAGTGCACAAGACTCTCATTTCTGAGTTCAAATCCATCATGTATATTGTCTAACCTCTGAAATGAACTCGAGTGCAAATTTAAATATTCGATCAACTTTATTCATTATTTTTGAAGTAAAAAAAAAATATTGTTCTCTAAGCATTGATAGAAATACTTTTTTTTTTTTTTTTTTGAAGTACAAAGTAACGTGTTTTTAGACAAAAAAAAAAAAAAAGAGGGGGGAGGGGGGAGGGGGGGGGTCATACTTCAGGCTGGGCTTAGTAGTTAGTACTATTTTATCGGAAAAGAAAGACCAAACCGCAAAAGTATTAAAAATAGTAATAAACTGCTGGCTATGGGGTTCGAACCCATGCGCACTTATGTGCAGAAGATCTTAAGTCTTCCCCCTTAACCTCTCGGGCAAACCAGCTTTGTTGTCAAGATCTTCAAAAAGTTATATAGGTACTGTTTGAGACACATTTTTTTTGGGTCCGTTTCTCGATCATATCTTTCTCTAACAATTTTCTGCGACTCGCCTGCAAATGGCTAAATTCAGTCGGAGCTCTGAAAACCCTAGATCACAAGTGTTCAAAATGAGTTCAATCGATTGCAAATGGCGGAGCACTTGGTGTGGATATTCGGAGTGAAATGTCCTTTCTACTTCAAGATCGGTGCTTGCAGGCATGGCGATCGATGCTCGAGGGACTATGCTCCAAATTGATTTGAGCACATTTTAGAGAAATTTATTCAGGCTACTGATGATTTGATTGTGACATTAGAATTTTACATCTCTTCGTTTGTCGGAAACTGTTTTATAAAAAAACAAAAAGGAAAAAGACAATTGAACTTGGTACCGATTTATCATGTAAAAGTTGGGTAAAATTTTCTGGATAGCGACGGTGAGCTGCTGCCACTTTTTGCGAATAATTCAAAATGTCATGTTCTCCCACCAATATCTGCTAACGGGGACAAAACTGGGTTTTATGTAACATTATGCTATCTAATAAACCTATAGGAAAATTTATGCAACTTAATGCTAAATTTACTTGTTTTTGAGCTATTTCTTTGTTATTTCTAAAAAAAATTGGGAGAATTATACCCAGACCCCCTGAAATTTGTCACTTAATCACTCAGACCCCCTGATATTTGAAATATTACACACAGACCCCCTAAAATTTGTACGCGCATAACACTTAGACCCCTGCTTTGAATATCCGTTAATAAATTACACCTAGACCCCCTTAAAGTTTGTACGCATATAATACTTAGATTTCTTAAATCTAAAATATTATACTTAGACCAAAAATACTCAAATTAAAAATAGAATATTAAATATTGTAAAGTTTACAACCAAAATTCATGTTTTATTGTATCATTTATTGAAATAAAATCAAAAATAAAAATTCAACTTTTTCTTAAAAAATTGTAATTAGTATACAATTATACTATCTATTGGAATAAAACTAAAAAATTAAACAAGGGGTCTAAGTCATTCTTAATAGAACATGAATTTTACAACCAAAATTCATGTTCTATTATATCAGTTATTTAAATAAAATCATAAATAAAAATCTATTTTTAAAAAAAAAAGCATAGTTAGTATACAATTATAATATCTATTAGAATAAAACTAAAAAATTAAATAAGGGGTCAAATTGTAATGAAAATAATATTTTTTAGTTTCAATTTGGATAGTTTGGTATTTTAATTTGGTCGTTTAAACGACCAAATTAAATTCCAATAAACAATATAATTGTATACTAACTACGATTTTTTAAGAAAATTTTGAATTTTGAATTTTTATTTTATTTCAATAAATGATACAATAGAACATAAATTTTAATTGTAAAATTTAAAATATTTGATATTCTATCTTTGATTGAAGTATTTTTTATCTAAGTATAACATTTTAAACTTAAGGGGTCTAAGTAATATATGTTTACAAACTTCAGTGGGTCTGAATGTAATTTATTAATGGATATATTTACAGCAGGGTCTAAGTGTTACGCGCATACAAAATTTAGGGGGTCTGAGTGATTAAGTGACAAACTTCAGGGGGTGTGAGTGTAATTCTCCCTAAAAAATTTGATGCAAATATATGCTTTGATCTGGTCTGAAGCTGCAAACTTATATTGATGTGATGCAGGATTTTTATGAAGATTTGTTTGAGGAGCTGAGCATCTATGGAGAGATTGAGAGCCTAAACATATGTGATAATTCGGCTGATCACATGGTATGCCTTCCTTAATTTCATGTCTATTTTGTGATTCTGGTCTTTGTGTTGTGCGCTACTTTGATATTCTTCTGTTGATCCAGGTGGGTAATGTGTACGTCCAGTTTAGAGAGGAGGAACCATGCTGGCAATGCAGTTCAGAGTCTAAGTGGAAGGTTTTAAGCAGGCTAGTTCTAGTCATTTCCTCATCATGCCTATTTGTATGCATTCACAGAAACACTAGAATGTAGATGCACATAAATGAGTATATTTCATCATTCCCATTGGCTTCTCCTACCAAATATCTTCTACTTGTCAGCAGTGAGAATAATATTTTGATGGCGTGAAAATTTCTCTATCAATCACATGGTATCGGTATCGGCCGATACTAATACGAGTATGTCAAGTTGTATTCGACTCGACACCTTCCGAGACGATACCGTTACACGATATGTTACGTCGAGTCGTCCGAGTTGTATCCGAGTCAATCTCGAGTCGTTGAGTTCTTGTCACCGAATCGGTCAATATGGTTCCACGATGCCACAGTATGACCAGAATCTCTCGTCATGATCAATATTTTTTTTTTAGGTCATATCACCCGATACCACACGACGTCACGACCTTGAACCATGGTCAAGCATTAATAGTTTGAATTAGGCATTACTAAAGATATGAATAGTTTTACTATGGAGGTTGTTTATTGTTTAATGGTGAGACCTATGTGACAGAGTTTGAGTGGTTTTTGTTGGTTTATAAGAGATGTCAAACTTGGCTTGAAGATGGAGATTTTTCATTCTACGTCTGTTGATGCTTGCTTGTGTCATTCATTAGCTGTGTTGGATTACTATTTGGTTGCATGTCAGAAGGATTAGACTTCTTTTTTTTGTCCTGGGGATGTTTTGTTGTCCATTGCCAATTGATTGATTTTATCAACCGAGTTTCAATTGAATTGGGAATACACCATAGGCACCCCAATAGATTGCTTAGGGTGTCTTGATTGGGTTTAAGATGGTTGAAAACACTAATACCCTAGCAAATTGTGATTTGATATGAACGTTCTGAAACATGTTACACTTTTATTTCAGAACACTAAAGTTTTCTCTCTAAAATATTTTATTTTTTTCTTCCGTAACATTTGTAAATTTGCAAATGAAGATGGAGGCAGGAGCCTTAGAAACCACATCTATGGCTTAACACAATTAGATTGATTTACTTGTCTATTTTCAAAAGATTACAGATATTGCACTTCTATATACCTGGATGCAGCCTGTGTAGTCCATGTAAGCCTACACATAGCTTACCGTAGTCTTGTTGCAGTTCCACTTATGGATTATGGAACAATCCGCGCTACAGGCATTGTTCCAATCTCCAAAACCATCCAAACACTGTCTTGGTTTGGGGTCAGTATTTACTGTGACACCGACATAAATGGTTTGATAATGTGCAGTCAGCAAATAACACATACGACATATGAATTCCTTTCCACATTCTAAGAACAAATATAGCTACATAGAAGAGTTAGTGCATTAAGAAGTGTTGAACATTAGTAGGGCTGATAATCGAGCCGAGCTACTCGGGTTAGGCTCGGATTTGACTAGTATAGGACTTGACTCAAGCTTGACTCGTGTGTTAAAAGAGCCGATGTTAAACAATTTTTTAGGCTCATTTAGAAAAATGAGCCTAAAAAATTCGACTTGAGTTCGTAAAGCTTAGCTTGTGTATATGTAAAATAGCCGGGCTACTCGAGCTCGGCTCGGACTCCACTCGTTTTGGTCTTAGTTCGGGCTAGACTCATTTTTTAAATGAGCCAAGCTTGAACAATGCCAACAAACATTTTCTTCTTGGGAAGAATGGGGTTTTTTTTGTGGACCTAATCCGCGTAATGTAGCCTATAAACTGGAATGTTTCAGAATGGAAATTTTCTACCAAATGTTCTTCTTGGTGGGAAATTCATGGTAAAAAATTATAATATGATATCTTTTCAATATCAGTGTGTACTTTTCTTATGGTAGGTTTTGGGCCATTGCAGGAGCAGGACTTAGTTATTGCAGGAAGTGTGACTAAATGTCCAAGTTCTTGTTGATCTTTTGTTCTCTTGCATGTTCACTGGTGTTGCTAATAATTAGATTTGTAGTAATAGTCGTAAGAGTAATGATGTAGTGGTAGACATATATCATTAGTTACACTCCAGCTGACCCTCTGAAAATTGAAAATTTGCAGGGGGGACTCATTCTTGTCGACTTGTTTCCGGTGACTGATTTTTGAGAAGCCACTTGTAGGCAGTATGAGGAAAATGTATGGAATCGAGGTGGCTACTGCAACATCATGCATCTGCAAAAGATAAGCAGGTGAGTTTCTGAGCATAATTCCTTCCTGTTCATCTCCTGCCTCTGGCCTTGCTACCCTATAATTTGGTGAGTGATGCATTTGTTTTTGCCTAAGATGGCATTTATTTGGGAGGAATAGGCGATGGCACAGCCGAAGCAGAAGCCATAGTCCTCATCACCATCACAACTATGAAGAACATTCACATGGTGGCCAAAGTTTTGGTAGAAGATGTGATGTCAGAGATCATTGCCACCATGATCGGGGTAGGGGGCCTAGAAGCAGAAGTCCAGGTCGCAAGGGAGGACGAAGCAGAAGCCCTGGGGTAAGGAGAAATAGGAGTCCAGTGCTGAGAGAAGGGCAAAAATTGAGTAATGGAATAGGGAAAGGGAACAGGCAGAATCTGAGACCAAGAATGAAACTAGCAACATTAATAATGATAGCCCAAGCAATGGCATTGAGCTGAATGGTGAACAGTCTTATGACCTTTATCAGGAGCACCATCAGCCAGAGCTTGGAGGTTACAACTGATCTAAGTGGCATTGTCCGGTTTGTTCCCATGCTCTTCTTTGATTGATACAACTTGGTTTCTTCTTTTGAAAGCGAAATGCAAATTTCCTTTTGCAAAAACGACCCATTTGGAAAATTTGGCTTACTGCCCATTTTCCACTATGCAGGTGGAGTACAGGTTCACTGTCCTATGATATTGAAAAATGCAAAAACTCTTTTTCTTCTTTCTCTCCCCCGATATCCTAACAGCTATTGAACATTGGATTTAATGAGGGTAGACAGAGGGGACTAACTTAGAATCTGTATGCATCCATTGTGAAATGTGAACCCTCAAAAAACAATTTATACCTTTCTTCTTCTCCATTATTTTACCTTTTCCTAAGCTACTCCCCTGCATTGCCCGCCATGAGATACATTTCTTCAATTCACCTTGTCCTAGTGTGTGCAGATTTTATAAGCGTGTTTATACCAACACTTTTATCATCCAAACTCCTAAGTAATGATACTACTCAACTTGCTTACCCAGGCTCGTCCTTACAGTGCGCGAGTCGTTTGTTCCAAGTGTAAAAAAAAAAAAAAAAGGTTTTTATACTCTAGAAAAATGTTGACATGTACTGAAAGTGCATCTTATGTAGCATATTGATCAGGATGAATAACTTCTGGAGCATGGTGGAAAGAGTGCTCATTGGTTGGGATTACTGTTTAACATCTTTGTTTTGGTGAGCATTCTCTTCCCAGCAAAAGAATACAGTATTTCACATAATTGTTGCATCAGGCTTTTTGAGCTGAAATATTTTGCAGCTCTTTCTTTTTCATGAGAACGTGCAGATAGAGTTTTAAGATATTGGTCATATAATTGTTTTAAGTTTTCCACATCATCATCCCCATTTCGAGACCAATGCTCCCGTTTAGTAGGAATGATAGAAAGTTGGAGGGATGAAAAATAAGAGAGATATATTTTTTATCTTCCAAGGAAGAAAAGTAGGAATGATATACTTTTCTTCTTTTGTGTTTGGTTGAATAGATGTAAAATAAAAATGATTAATTTTTTTTTTTGTGCTTGGTAAGATGAAAAAAATATTTTTTTTTATTTTTTTTTTTATAAATATTTATTTTTAAATTTTTTTTTAAAAAAATATAAATATATATTTTATCATTGTATTTATATATGAAATTAATGTATACATAATATATGTATATATCAAAAAATATATAGACAAATAAGATATATTTCAACACAAATAATTAATTTTTCATTCATTTTTCTTTCAATTTTGGAGGAATTGATTTTGGTAAATTGGAAAGAAAGCTCATCTATCCACTTTTCTATCATTCTTATTTTTTTTCCTTACCAAACATAATATTTTGTCTATCTCTTCAATTTTTCATCCTTCTAAATTTTCATCCTTTTATTTTTCCACCGTATCAAACGGATGCAGATCAAGTTTACATGTTAGGTGGTTTAAGAACTGGGAAAAATCCCCAACTTCTGAAGTGATGAGGTGGCAAAAGTTTATTGGCTATGGATCCCTCTAATTCTTGTTTAGTCCCTTCGTTTCGGAAGTTGTTTCTGGGAAAATAGGTTTAATTAGGTCATCGTATAAGAAAGTGGCAACATTGCTTATCAAACATTTTCTTTAGCCAAATGTTGTGCTATGTTTTTACTAACCATAATGTTCTTCACATTTGGAGTAAATGACCCAGCCTGCTAATATTTTCATTGCAGTTTGGCAGTTGTGAAATGGAAGTATGTATGTATTCCAAAATGGGCAGCCAGCTACTAGCTTTCTAACGGTAGTACATGCCGTCCTATTGAGCTTATGTGAAGAAGGCACGTTTGGATGACAATAATTTTAATTAAAAATGGACATTTCATTCCTATTAATGCAATACCCGAGTTTTAATTATCATAATAATCTTATATTTAGTGTTTGATTATTATCAATAATTGAGTGTGAGAATGAATGTAATTGTCAAATTATTTTAGAAAATAATTTAGCTTTAAAAAGTAGAATGATTTTAAGAAAAGAACTTAATCTTTGAAGTGAAGTTAATTTTTGGAAAGAGTTTTATTTTGAAATTTTTATTCCTTTTATAGAATACTGGATCAATGTAAGTATAAAATTACCACCATTGACCATAAATTTAGAATACCCACCATTATTGAGAATTAGATTACCGTAATAATCTTATTCCCGATTTAGATTACTAGATAATTGACTCTCTAAACATGATAATCTATGATTTAAGAATGAGAATCTCATTCTCAATCAAAATTACCATTCAAATAAAATCTTAAGGTTAGTGATGTTTTAAATTTGGATATGAAAAAACTTGTTTTCCCCTCCAGACTATATAGGCTTCAATACAATCTATGGTTCTATACCTATCCAAAGGCAACATTCACCTCAGTATGAATGGTTATGGAGAATTAAGGATATCAATAGTTATAGCGAGTTCATGATCAAACAAACATGGACAAAGAGACACGACAAAAACCCATGCCGGCAGACTTTAACAGTCAGTACACCCGGAAATAGTTCACTCCGAAACAGGACGGATATATAAAGCAAAACCTAGCAAACCTCCTCATGCCTTTACAACGCGCTGAACCACCAAAAATCTACCAATAGCCAGCCTTTCTTTAAACTCCTATTACTTTGCAGCAGAATGCTTATCCTTCGTGTGGGATTCTAGTGCTTTTTCCGAACCAAACGTCCTGGAAGCAAAATGCATCATGGTGCTCTAATTTCCATTACTTTTTTAAAGCACAAAAGGAACAGGAAACGACAAAAAATAAAATAGATACATACTTGTTGCAAGACTTGCAGGGAACTGATCCAGGCGATTTCGGAGTCTGCTGATTTGACTTGTTAGCAGGAGTTTTCCCAGCCTGTTTTGAAGGGTGAGGTGTGGCTACATGACCACCTTTCTTGCCATCTGCACCAAAAAACGAATACCATAAAATATCCCACAAACAACAAACACCACTACTTAACACCCCCCCCCCCCCCCCCCCCAAAAAAAAAAAAAACCCAGTAGCATAGATAACCACGACTTCAAATGTGTACCATAAATATTGTTCATAAATAGATGGGCGAATTTTAGCCACACTCCCTGCGGATAGGCCTAGTTACTGAGGCACCTCTTGTATTTTTGGTAATGATACTGACACTACTCAAGATTATCTCTGTATCAGTTATTACCTCTAAAATTAGGAGGTTACTAATGGTAACAGAATTAAAAAACCTTTGATGCCATTTAATATTCTTGTTGTAATACTCTCAATACCCTTGGTCAGTTAGATACTGATTTATTATCTTCCTCTCTCCAATTGATTCATCTATTTCTGCCAGCCCCCACTCCAGCCCACCTGCCTCTGCTGCCACCCCTCCTTTCTCTCTTCTCTCTTCCAATAGTTCGGTGCACCCATAATGCACCATAGAGCTCCACCACGACAACCAGCACAATTCACCAAAATGACAAGAGACTGTAAATGCCACGTCCACCAAAAATCGAAATCAAAAGATTAAAATGAACAACAAACTCTTCAACCCACCATCAATTTGATAAAACCCAGCTATCTTTTCCAAAAAAGTCCACCATACCCATCAACTCTTGAAAAATTGTCTGGATTCAAATTTTAAGATTCAACATTTCGGGATCCAAGTCTGCATCTTATCAACAGCACAATTTCAAAACCAAAGGTCAACTGATGGAGGGAGGAGCGAGGAGGGAAGTATGGATTGGTGCAAGAGGGGGAGTTACAGCTACGCATGGGTATGTGGAGTGGGGTTCAAGGTTGGAGTGAGGGGACTGTTGAGAAACCTCCAAACAGAGAGAAGAATCGGCTCACTCTGATACATAAACACACACAAATGGTATACATATATATATGCAACTTCCACAATTGGTGCACATAATTGCAATGTGTTTGTCGACAACTTTTTCTGCATTCATGGAGATTAAATGTGTGCGAGTGAGGAAGAGTGGTGAAGGAAGCTGACTGGTGTTTTTCATTGACCTGATATACATATATTTGTGCCTCTGTGTGTGTGTATCATGTATGTAATACTTTGAGGATAAAAATATAAAATTATAAGCAACAAACAAACTTTCGACAGAGGGTGTCGGTGTCCATATTCTTTGCATTATTTCAGGAAAAACAAGGGATGTGTTCTAATAACTAAGCCTACTAACGGGTAGCTGAATTTTCCCCCAAATATTTCGCAGTAAGTTATTAGGACCCCTAGGCAAATGAAATCAAGAACTACATATGTGTCTACTCTTCCAGGAGCATCAACTTAAATACTGGAAAATTGACAACCAAAGAAGACAGCAGAAGCAGGCAAATAAGGTCCACCGGTGATAGTTTAAAGAAATTCAAGGATAGCATCCAGAGGAAAAAGAAGACAAGGGTGAGGGTGAGGGTGAGGGAGTGAAAGACAGCAAAATCCAAGCTTAATTGAAGAGAAAAAAAGATAAGCACCATATAAAAGAAGTGATAATAATGAAAAACAAGAAAATTACCAGTTTTTTTAGGAGTATCCACTTTTGCCTTCTTATCAGGAGCAGGTGTCTTGGTGGCTGATTCTGCAGCTCTCTTCTTGCCAAGTTCAACCTTCAGAAGAAACATATAACTTAGCCAACAATATGGACTAGATAATTCATTCCCATATCCTGTGAAATGCAAAAAGGGTAGGACAAATACTACTCTTACCTTTTTTGGTGTCTCCTCTTTCCCTTCGCCGCTTTCCTCGTTGCCTGCGGAGTCACTCTCATCATTCTGCACCAAAGACAACAACAAGATAAGCGAGTTTAGAGAAGGGATTATATCAGGCAGTAAGGCAGTGTCCAGGAAGTGCCACAAATTCAGCCATAATTAAAATTTACAACGTCACAACCTGAATGCAAATGATAGTTCTTGTCAACTTCAAGTCAATAGCCAAAGTGTCACCAACAATGAAATTAACATAATTCGTTGTCAACCATAACATGTCATATAGTCATACACCTTCAAACATACACAATCTGAGCAAAGGTTCCATGTCCAACCCAACCTATACAATATGGTAAAACCAACAGAACATGATGGTTACAGTTGTATTTTTTAATCATATACAGAACAGTATGTAAATAATGCATTTCAACCCCAACAATTTCGCGCACACATCAAATACAGGGACCAATATGACACCAGAAAATGAAAAAAAAAAAACAAATGAAAAAAGAAATCTAGCAACACACTATGTAATACCATGGTCTCAAGTAGTACCGTGTTCACACATAACTTTTCATATAACTGATAATTTCATCTACTAAAACTTTAACAAAAAAAGGATACACAATTTCAAACTTAACTCTTAACAACAGAATGAAGACATGGGCATCCGGTGTAAGGTCAAACCCAAGAGGGCTGTCCAAATAAATTTTGTAGGCAACCTCCACCACTTGTGTGACTCTAATACATTAACATCTTAAAACAAATACAACACCGAAACAGAACATTCCATGTCAGAAACAAAAGAACAAAACAATGACACTAGATGCTTTATAGATTCAGGAGTGTCTTCAGAGACTTAGATACCAAACGGGCCCAAATCGGTTAAATGCATACAAGATACATTGTTTTAAACTGATAGAAAAATACAAACAAAACTATGAAGTGCAATGCTAAAGAAAGGAAAAGCATAAAGTTTTTTATTTAGATTGAATATACCTCGTCTGAATCAAAATCATCCTCAGACATGGCCACATCCTCATCACTGCTCTCGTCATCGTCCTCCGGTTTCACATCTTTACTTGGTTCCACAATCTTTACCTTTTGCTTACCCGCAGCAGAATCCTTCACCGCATTAGCCTTCTCAGCTGTGGTAGGTTTCTCTTGCTTAACCTGAGCCTCTGGTTTTCCTAGGAAGTAAAATGCCCAATTACAAACCAGAGTACAGTGCTATAAATTATTAAGAAATACAAAAAGAAACTGTATTCTCCATACCATTGTTTTTAAAAGTGAGAGGAAGGTCGTCCTCAGAATCAGACCCTAAGAAATAGTTGTGTCAATACACTGGCAAAAAACAATTAAAAAAAAGAGAGGCTTAAGAACTTACCAAAATTTTCCTCATCCTCAGAAGTGACAATCCAAAAAGGAGGCAGTCAAGGAAAAAAGCTACAAGCAAAATTAGAAATCTTCCCATCTCTACAACACTAGAGGCCAGGAGGAAATAAAATTTCCACATATAGAACTGACAAAACGAAAGGCAAGAATAAACAGAACAAAAACAAAGAAAGGATATTCATCAACAGGGTTATGAGCTCTATATCCCAAAAAGTGGACACTGCCATTTGCCCAGCTGTGCGATAGCTCAAAATCTCTGTCAAATACCAAATCAAATTGCTGCTGAGGCAACTTCTCAGAAGAAAGTGTTCCAAGAACAATCTTCTTTCCATCAACATTCACAAAGAGGTAAACAGAGTCATTTCCTTTTGTACCCTTGACCTCACCCAGAGAAGCCTGAAGAAGAGTAACATCATTTATAGTTCACCACAATCTGAAGGAAACAACGCACAACAAAATGGATAAGTCAACAGAAAGCAATTTATAGCCTTTTACCATACCTGTGAAAGATGCAAAATCATGCCTTCCCCAGGTTTTACAGAAAGGGGTTGTCCACTTTTGACCTCCGCACCTGATCAAATCATGTTAAGTTTTAACTCTGCGAATTTGGAAGATTCAAACTCAAACATGTGACACAAACATCGTATCAAGAGCAACAGCCAAAGTGAATTCTGATGATATATCATTGTTTCAGTCTCCATGTCACAAATGACATACAATGCCACCATATGGAATGCAATTGTCATCAGACATGGCATCAAACATCATCCTCATCCCAAGTAATCCCCATATCCATTCAAATCTGACAATTGTCGTCAATTCTCATACTCATTAAGCAATTATATTAAGAAGTGATTAGTTCTTCGATACCATCCTGGTCATAGCCTACTCGAAATTTGTTAGATGAGCTCAAAATAAGCAAAAATAAAAGCCGATCAGAAATTCAGTAGAAACCCGAAAATGATCAAAACCACTAACAGAGAGAACAGCAAGACATGAAAGCAACGGCGTCGTAATAGAATATACACGCAGAAAAAGAAGAAGAAAACCCTAATAAACAGAGAGGTAGTAGACAAGTTGAGAGATTATTACCCCAAAACTCCATTGTTCGATGAGAGAGCGTCGGAGAAGTAGGGTTTTTAGAGAGGTAGGGTTTTTGGGAGCAAGAGAGAGTGAGGCGAAGAGTGAAATAGTGGAAATATTAGGGTTGGAGGGCGATAGTATATAAAGGGTAGGCATTGTGGGCTGTGATATTATGTTGCGCGTCTCACCATAATTCGAAATGGAATTTAAACATAAACAAACAGATCTTTCTGGAAGCCGGGATGGGAACTTCTTGCCTCTATGCACCATTCCATAGTCTAAATAAACAATATTATTATTGAAAGAAGCCGGTCAAAAGAATTTATACTAACTTCATATAGAAGAATACAAAAATATCTATATAATAAAATTGTCTCATTTTGAATCTTTAACTTAACTTAGCACAAGAGTAGTTGATATTCACTCAATTTAATGGCTCAAAATCAACATGAATCATAAGATATAAGCCCACAGTTGGGAGGTACAGACTAATAAATAAAGGACCAGAACACCGATAAAGGAACCAAATTTGGCATCAATCTTCTAGCCAAGATGCCCATAGAAAATAATTCATTTATTCTTCAACCTTAAAAGTTGCTTGTTATTCCTTCTCCGAGCAAACCTTCTTTGAGCCAACAATTCAATCCCTCTTAATTCTATTAGGAAGTCCATGCATAACGAGAGCGAAGTCATGCGAACTCAAAAGCAGCAATAACATTTGTTTCGTATCACCAAAAAATTTCTTCTCAAAATCAGCTTATATAGAGTTTATGTCCTATCGATTTCTTTTCTCTTAATTTTTTTTAAATAATGAGATAAGATTAATTTTAAATTGTGTAATTATCAAAAAATAAAAAAGAAAAAACAAGTTATTATTTCATCAATAATAAGAAAACAAAGTCCATTTTGAATCTCTAAATTTGAGAAAGCACAACTTCAGGACGTGTTTGGTTAACATCTGCAAAACAATTTTTTGTTCTCAAAATTTTCAAAACACCCAAAACCTGTTTGTTTAACATTTTTGTTCTCAAAAAATTCAAAAAAAAATGAGATTTGAGACACAAAAATAGAAAACAAGTATGGCTTGTTTTCTGAGTTTTATTTGGAAATGGTGAAAACACGGAAAACTGCAGGAACCCATTTACTGTGCATTTATTGTACCACTATAAAGCATTTTTTTTTTTTTTGCATTCATTTTCCCTGACCTCTCTCTTTCTCTGACATCTCTCTCTCTCTCTCTTGCCGACACCATGGATCGGTGATTGGAAGCATAGATCCGGTGACTGGAAGCACAGATCCGGCGACTGGTGGTGGTTGTCGGTGTTGGGTGTTAGGTGGTGGTTGTGGGTGTTGGGTGGTTCTCGGTTTGGGTGGTGGTGGTGGTGGTTGTGGGTGTTGGGTGGTTCTCGGTGTGAGTTGGTGGTGGTGGTTGTGGGTGTTGGGTGGTTCTCGGTTTGGGTGGTGGTGGTGGTTGTGGGTGTTGAGTGATTCTCGGTGTGGGTTGGTGGTGGTTGTGGGTTGTGGGTGTTGGGTGGTTTTCGGTTTGGGTGATGGTCTTGGTGGTGGGTGTTGGGTGGTTCTCGGTGTGGGTTGGTGGTGGTTGTGGGTTATGGGTTGGCGGTGGTTGTGTTTTTGGTTGTGGGTGTTGGGTGGTCTTGATGCACAGTGAAAGAGAGAGCGACAGAGAGACGAAGAGAAGTGAAAATTGCGGATTATTGTCCAAACAAATTTTATAATTTTTGTTCTTTAAAACTATTTTTAAAAATATATAACCAAATAGGTTTTGTAATCTAAAAATTTTTAAAAACACTTTCTTAAAACTCTTATCAAAAATAATTTTCAGATACTATTTTTTGAGACGCAAACCAAACATGCCTCAGATTTCATCTGTTTTTATTTTAACACAAAACCCCAAAAATCACTGACACGCACAACCCACGACCCCAGCTGCCCCTCTGTCTCCCTCTCTCTCGCTCTCTCTCTCCACACTCTGCTCTCTCGCTCTCTCTCAACCGGTGGCCTCTCTCTCCGGATCTTCTCTTCTATGCCATAGCTCACCCCAACAACGGCTGGCCCACCGGCGACGACCACTCAACCCAGGTGATCTCTCTATCGCTCTCTCTCTCTCACCTCTCCACACACACACATAAACACTCGACACACGCATACAGACCACATAAGCACACACACAAACACTCAACACACGCACACAGACCACACGCACACACACAGCAGCAGCACACAGAGCAGCACACAGTCACACACATCTACACACAAATTGGGTTTGTGAAATTAAAATTTGAATTTTTTTATGAAAGATGTTTTTGTGAAATTATATATTAAATGTATTTTAGGGTGATCAAATTGGGTTTTTAATTTGGGTGTTAATTGGGGTTTATCATTACATGGGTTGTAATATATATTTTTTAGTGTTTTTGATTGAATGTTGGGTGTTAATTTCATGCAATAATATTTGTAGGTTTTTTGGATGTTAGGGTTTTTTAATCCTTATTTTTTTGCCCCCTCAGACCACCTTCTGTCCACTTTGATTGTTGAATGAATATTAATTTTATAAAATGCATGTAAGATGTTTGACGATTTTCATGCAAGGCGTTTGATAAAATGCATGTGAGGTGTTTGAGCATTTTGTGTATGTATGGATATGAATATGATCCCCCAACTGACAAATCAACGACTCCACTTGCGTTTTCCTTTTTACTAATACCTCAGTGATTGAAGAGGAAAGTGGGCATTTTAAGTCGGCATTGATAAAAGTGGGCATTTTTCTTGAATTGTGAATTTGTTTGGACTTACAGATTCCAGTAGAGTGAGTGACTCAAATCTGCATCTTCTACATCTGCCAATGGATCTGAACTCCATTCTCCACGCCCTAGTTCCTTCGTGGAACTCGGTCAGTACACTTCCGTGATTCTCTCTACATGCTTATTACAGTTATAATTAAATTTTCGATCCATTTTTTTTTCCTGATGATGAATCCTATTGCATGTACCCTTTCCTCTTGGTGAAGTAGGTTGTTACAGTATTGTCATTCTGTATCTACTTGGCAATTGCTGGATCTATTCTACCTGGAAAGGTTGTTCCGGGAGTGACCTTATCAGACGGGTCTCGACTCCATTATCGCTGCAATGGTCACCTCTCCTCTCTCTATTTAATTTCAAGTACGAATTATGTTGTATCTGTAAAGTTATTCTCAAAATTTATGGTGGTTATGTTTTTTTTCAATGCGTCAGGTTTGTTGTCGCTTCTTTTGCTGGTTGTGCTACTCGGCATTGGGGTTCGGATGGATTTCGTATCACCCACTGTATGTATTTACTGTGTTCATTAGATGAGATACAATATAACTTTTTTTGAACGTGCAATCATTATAACAATCAAGTTGAGAACCAGAATTTTCTCGTGGGGTGTACCAAACTTCATGGCAATGACTTCCCAATTCAAGAAGCTTAGCTGGGAGTCTTTATATATGTGTAGTAGAGACGTGGGATCAAAACTCGTTTCACCTAGGTGGGGAAGTGTTATGGGTGGGTGGAGGGCTAATCCCTGTTGTGTGGCTCGGCTTTTGGGCCAAAAACTGTTGCTTATAAAGTAATATTTGGAAGTCCACTACTTAGTTGATTTTCATTACCCAACGGGCGCCCAAGTTGGTTGTGACAACGGGTCCTGAATCAGGTGTCTAATGATCGAATCTCCTTGGGGCTTATTGAATGCACATTGTTTGTAGGGTGATTGTGGTCATAATATTGTTAGGCTCAACTTTTAATGGCTTAGGGACACCCTGGTGTAATCTAAGATCACATTTTTTGAAGTTTACTGGATGGCTAAGTTTGTGAATCTTTGTTCTGGGGTAGTACTCACTGGCAAGATAGTTGTCTTATTATTTAAGAGTGCATGGACTTGCATATATTTGAAACAATGTAGGACCAACCATATGTATGTGTGGCATGAGTTTGATACCACATCAAATCACATGATATTCTTTGAGGGTTTTTTCCCTCCTACAAATGGGGTGGTTGAACATTTTTTAAGAACAATAACGTCCTTCAATCAAATTGTTTTCTTTTTTAAATGTGGAA
Organism: Ilex aquifolium; assembly: GCA_951799425.1. Lineage (NCBI taxonomy): Eukaryota > Viridiplantae > Streptophyta > Magnoliopsida > Aquifoliales > Aquifoliaceae > Ilex > Ilex aquifolium. The sequence continues at coordinate 25,474,000 of OX637399.1, forward strand.
AGGTGTGAAGAGGGGGATTTCTAAATTTATTGAAGGCGAAAAAGGCAATATTGAAATGGGGAATCTCAAATGCATATTTTTGGAACACATTAAGTTGGTGTTTGATAAAACTGAAAGCTGAATACTGAAAACTTAATGTTGAATTTTAAGTACTGAATGCTGAATTTTTTAATTTGCAGACTGTTTGGCATCAACTGAAATTTAAGTATTGAATTTAATCAAACTATTTGACAAATATAAGGAGTTGAAATATGAAAATTATTATTATTTTAATTTTGTCATTCTCTTTAACCATCTCTTAACAATTGTCTTATTCTTATCACCACCATCACCATCACAATGGTGGTAGTAGTGGTGGCGGCGACGGTAGTGGTGATGGCAACACAATGGTGGTAGTGGTGATGATGACATAATGGTGGTGGCGGTGGCGGTGGCACGATGGTATTGGTGGCGGTGGCACAATGGTATTGGTGGTGGCGACGACACAATGGTAGTGGCGATAGTGATGATGACGGTGGTGGCAATGGCAGTGGTGGTGGCAGTGGTACAGTGGTGGTGACAACAGAGGTGGTGGTGGTAGCGGTGGCACAATGGTAGTGGTGATGGTGGTGGTAATGGTGGCGGCGACGACAATGGTGGTGTTGTTAGCGGTGGCACAATGGTGGTGATTAGGGGTGTCCATGAGTCGGGTTATCCACGAGTTATAAAAATATTCATTATTTTTAAATAAAGTTGTATTTAAAAAAGCCCGCGAGTAGGCCCGTTCAATAGGCTCGCGGGTTGGGCTGCGGATAGCCTACCGCTACTCGAAGCTCTGTTCGGTCCGGCCTGCCCGATAACTCACTTGGGTAAGGGCTTGGGCCTATACTACCTAGGCCCGACCCAAAAAAAATTTTGTGGGCCTACCCCGGCCCGGCCCATGGACACCCTTAGTGGTGGTGGTGGCGGCGACACAATGGTGGTAACGGTAGTGGTGGTGATGGTGGCGACGGCGACAATGGTGGTGGTGGCGACAATGGTGTTGGTGGTGGCGGCGGCGATTACATAATGGTAGTGGTGGTGGCGTCGACACAATGGTGGTGATGGTGGTGGAAGTGGCGGCAGCAATGGTGGTGGTAATGATGGTGGTGGTGGCGATAATAGTGCTGGTGGTGGTGACAGTGACATAATGATAGTGGTGGCAATAGCGATGGTGATGGCGATAGTGACGGTGACACAATAGTGGTGATGATATTGGTGGCGGTGGTGGTGATGATGGTGGTGGTGGCGGTGGTATAATAGTGGTGGTGGTGGCGGTGGTACATTGGTGGTAGTGATAACACAATGGTGATGAGGATATATTTGTCCATTATGAGAAATTAATAAAATTATTACTAACATTTTAAGCATTAAGTGATAAGTAGGTGGCTTGCTACTTAAAATTTTAGCCTATTTTTAAGAAGTACTTAAAATATTAAGTAGTATGAGTTTTAGGTTATCAAACGGATATAATATATTAAGTGCTTAAAATATTCAGTTTTAAGCCTTAAGTGATGTTATCAAACAGCCCCCGATAGTCCCTTTTTGCTTGCACGACATACTCCAATGCTATTGGACATCCCACAAGTATGTTGTTGTTCTGTTATAATGCAGTTTTGGAAGGGGTACATATCGTGTCTAAATGGTTGTCCAATTGGCCACTGCCTAACTCAGCAGCATTCATTGCATTATAAGATACCATTTTGGCTGGTCCCTAGCAAGACGTTATTGTACATTGAATCTACAGATGCACTTTTTGCATCCATTTTGTAAATCTCAAAACAATGTATTGTACAGTACTGCTGCTAGTTGGTTTCGTAGAGATGTAATCATAATACCTAGATGATGCTTGCAGGCTATATCTGACCGAGGACTTGAGCTCTTGTCAACAACTTTCATATTCAGCTTTCTTGTAAGTTTCCATTTTCACTACTCAGAAACTTCTGTTTTGTTCTAGCACATATTAAGTTGTGGTATCTGGGTACAATTGGCAATTTCAACTGGTATACCAATGTCTTGATCTGTGTTCTTGCTCATTGGTTTTGAGTGATCATTATGAGTTCATCTTCTGTTACTTAACGTTCTGAATGTGCTTTTCTGGTAAATAGTACTATTAAGTATCATGGCATGAGAGGCTCATTGAGTTTTGTAATTCAATACTAAAGCCTCTTTTTATTTTTCTCCCTATTTATAAAGATGCTTAAACTTAATTGAAGTGACACAATCTGTAAGGATTCCCACACGTGGCACGTCTGTCTGCAAAAATATCTGAAAGACGTTCCTCAGCTCCCAATTCGTTGTCTTCCTAATCCTTTACAACTGTAATGTTGGACCCCTTAGTCTATACACCTTATTTATGCACACATTGAAAAATCTCTTTCGCCAACTTCTACAACCATCTAGGCAAAAGACTACTGCATGGTTATGGTTATGGTTATGGTTATGGTTATGGTTATGGTTATGGTTATGGTTAGGATACTGTTAATTACATGTTGTGATCCATATTTGTGGACTTTTCTGATACCATCTGGCTATGAAAATTTGTTGTTCGACCATAACTTCAACCACACATCTTGCAATTGTGGTTATGTTTGAGAGCTTCATGATGGCGCAAGAATTGTGTCACCATGACTTTGTAACCAAATTTGTGATAGTTTTTGTGAAAGTGCACTCGAGGAAAAATTAATTTTGCTGGTTTGCTCCATATTGTTTGAAGACTCTCCTGGATCTCTGATTCAGGAATTGTAACGAGTCCAAGTGCTACCCTCATTTGGAAAAAAGCATTTTTTGATAACTCAACAGTATAAGTCAATAACCTTGGTTCTTAGTTGTCTGCGAAATTTGAGTAGTTTCTAATAATGAATGGCCCCTTATGAACCAATGACAGTGAATAGCATATCCAAAAAACTGATCTCTAACTTGAAGAATACTTTTGAAAGCCTTGAATTACTTCTTAACTTTAATTAACCAAAGCTAAATGTTGAATTCATAAACTGAATATCATCAAGCATGCGGTCTTAGTTTTGGTGTTCAGATTCAAGGTCATTCTTTGATAGGATTCTTAGTAAACTCAACCGATTGAATGTCAAAATTATTCATTTCATCATATTAATTGGTGAGCTTTGATCAATATGTTCTTTGTATGTGTACATGCAAGTGTGTGTTCCGTTGGCTATCTTCTAGAAGTTTGTCCTATAATTTAAATCACTAAATGCGAATCATTATTTTGATGAGTAGGTTTACCACACAATCTTGGCATCAAATTATTGGGTGCTAGGGATGTGTTTATTTTCTTGAACTACATATTATTCCAGCTTTTGCTTGGAGGTGCTTTTCTGACTCTGATCGTATTTCTTCATTGTAATGTTCTTTCCTTTACTACATGGAAAATTTATCTTCAATATCACCTCCTTAAAGTTCTGCTTATACAAAACGATTGTAATAACTAGTATGCATGCCCATTTCAGGTAATGCATTAATTTTAGGCTGGTAAATACCAGTCTAATGGTTGTTGCGTGCTAATTATACTGAGCATGACAACAGCCCTTTGATAGGAAAACACATTTTCTTCCCCCTCCCCTCTCTTCTCTTAAGCATAGTAGGCTATTGTTTCTTTTTGTGTCAAATTTATTGAAGTAGGATATACAAGGATAATAAGCACCAAAACACTATTACTTATTATTTGCAAATAAATTTCCATTCTTCGAGTTGATGATGTTGATTTCAGTTGTGGTTGAAGTTATTTTTGTTCAAAGTAATGTTCAGGGGAAACATTTGATCGGTATTTGGGAGGATAGAAGTGTGATTTGAGATTTTCCCGTAACAGATTCCAAATCCATTTAGTTTGTATAAACAGAAGCCATGGAATTATCTGCTGAACATCGTGTCAAGTATGCTGGGTCCACTTCAAATATACACTTTTTTCATTCGATAGGTGATAGTATTACCTATCATCTAATCTTTGTTCCCTCTCTTCTAGCTGAGCAGTAGAACTGTTAAATAATCCATGTTTGGCTCGTGATATATTTTGCAACATGCTAAAAACTTGAGGTTTGTGATGGCAAAGTCTCCAATATAGATTAGATGTGCACGTCTCGGTCTATATTCTCATGATAGCATGGAAATTCACATATCGTGATAGTTTCAGAATCAGTTTACTATCAAGCTTAAGCAACACCCTCCTTTGCCCTCAGTTCATGATCAATAGAGGAGTCAGTTAATAACTGTGGTATCTTATAGTTATTCACTCTTGTTTACCCCTCAATTTTCAGTATATAGCATTTTCACATCTGTATGTTCTGATTTCACCTGCAAAAAAAATTCATAATTTATTTTCCAAAAATTGTATGATGTTTCTCGTTGAATCCAAGAAACATAACCGATTGTGCCTATGGTTCAGATAATCTCCATTGAAACAAGGAAATCTTAAATTGATGATTCTTTATTTGTTTAGACCTTCAGTTTTGTTTCTTTTTTGTTGAAGTATAAATATTTAAGTTATACCATCTCTAATAGTTTAAGCTTTTGAAGTAAAATGATTGTTTAACAAGTTATCAAAGCAAGAGGTCCTGTGTTCAAATCTCGTCGCCGCCATCCTAATGATTAAAATAATTTCATGTGCTAGGCCCAAAAAAATTAGCTTGCACATGAGGGAGTGTGTTGAAATATAAATACTAAAGTTACATCCTCTCTAACAGCTTAATCTTTTTGAGTAGATAATTGTTTAACACTTTCTAAATTTGGTTTTTGTGCTGTGATTTCACTTTTGTTTCTCATGCCAGGTGACATTGGTTCTTTATGTTGCTGGTCAAAAATCACAAGATCCGAGTTCATCTTTGAAGCCTCATTTCACAGGAAATTTAATCCATGACTGGTACTTTTCATGATTTCTGCAGGATATTACTTTTTACTCAGACGAAATGGATCTGAGCCACTATGCCCAATAAGGATATCTGCACCCTTTTTTGTTAGGATATGTTTAGCTATTGCTGCATGCTGTTGTTTTCCACTACTAGTTTCTGCAACTCGCTGTGCTGTATTCATTATTTGTCTTGGTAAATAAATGAAGGCATGTATATTTTATCTTCTTAATTAGCATGAAAGTCCGTAACTTTTTTCTTTTTCTTAAAATTGTCCATGGGTAGCATCTTCAACCATTTCCTGTGACAGTGATGAAATGTGAGCAAACTAATATGTAATGTGATCTATTTGCTGAGCATCTATCCCAGATCTCACTAGTCTATGCCTTTTTGCCTTGAAAATTGCTTTACAATATGGCTTATGTGGCTACTTTATTATTAACTCAATAGGTGGTTTGGGATACAGCTGAATCCTCAATTCATGGGCATTGACCTCAAGTATGTAATCTATACGACAAATTCTGAGAATTTCTCATTTTGTGGCTAGTTTTTGGAATCTAATTTACATGCTGTCTTGTTATTGAGTAAATTAATGACAATCAATCTCTTTTACAAATCCATCAATGATTTTATTCCCAGTTTCACACTGTAGACACTATTGTAGTCAACATCGTATTACTTTCCATGCAAAACATGAGGATTTCCATGAAAAATTAGTACACCACAATTACTTTTACAACCATCCCTATTTTAAAAAATAATTAGCATGGTTCAATTTTATTTTCTCCCCATGTATACAGATAAAAAGGAAATTCCAACCACGTGAATGCAATAACTGATCTCAGCAAAATATGTGGAGAACATGTGGTAATAATGAGATACTCTTATGTAGATTCTTCTTCGTTAGAGCTGGAATGATGGGATGGCTACTTATCAATCTTTCAGTGCTTGCAAGATGTATCCAAGAGGCCAACATAAGCCGATCAATGATCCTATACCAGCTTTTCTGCGTGGTAATTGTGTATAGACCATATACTTTTGTATGGGTGGCAGTTTTTGACACAACATGTTAGTATAATTCAAACCTGACAAGAAGTTTAGATGGGACTGTAGGAGATCTTGACATTAGTTGTTAATTATTTTGTATTCGAATTGACACATTTATTGAATTTGTCGGGTCTGCTTTTGTGACGTCAACCTGCTCGACACTTTTATTACCTGGACACAAATATGATTTGTGACACGAATGTCTCATAGAACCTATCCAACCCTTTTTTTTTAAATTATGTTGCTTTTTTCTTACTTGAACATGATCCATCCAATAGAACCACCCCAACCCGGCAGAACCTATTTACTAAATAGGTTATATGGGTCATGTCATGTCATGTGTAATAAATGGATTGAGTTGTAGTTAGAGATTTTGATATGATTAGTTACTCATGTCGTGTTTGGGTTGCCCCAATTTCAACATAGTTAAGTTCGAGATTGGATGCATCTGACACTGCACAACCCATCTACCACCCCTACATTTCATGAACTTGTCTGTGATTGTTTATTTCTCTGTTGCTTTACATCTTTTTTCAGTTTTATATCCTGGACTACTTCTATTATGAGGCGTACATGACATCCACGTAAGTATATTATCTTTCTTTCTGGATTTAAATTTGACTCCTTGCCAGTTTATTGAACTAATGCAATTGTGGCATTCTTTATCAAAATATTGCAGACATTTTGGTGTGTTGGCCTTGCTTTTTGGGATATGTTAGGCCCAATAAAACATGGGCCTGATGCTTCTTAATTACAGCATATAAAGTTAAAATTTAAGGAAACTAAAAGGCAGGGATGATAAACCTAGTTATCATACAATGGAGATAGCTAGTTATTCTGCAACCTAGTTATCATGCAACAGTTTCTGATACTACAAAACATTTTGATTTGGCTCTGGTTTTTGGTTGTTCTGACCCTATAGCTAACCTATTGTGTTAATATCTTCGTGTCTATATATTATCCCCTATCTATTCCAACTGGTGCTCCTATTGCTTGAACCTTGTCATTATCTTTTCCTTCAATCTTGCTCCTCTCACAATATAGTGTAGCTTTTATGTTAATTTTGTAATCTCATTTACAATTCTTCTCTCTCTGTCTTCCTCCTCAGGTCCATACTGCTCCTCTCTCTCTCTCTCATGATAAGCAATTTATTCATTTACAGTTCTAACCATTTGAATGTTGGCCATCTTTTGTAGATGGGACATAATTGCTGAAAAATTGGGATTCATGCTGGTATTTGGAGATCTAGTGTGGATTCCTTTCACCTTTAGTATTCAGGCATGTCTGTTCCTTGACAAATGAGGAGGGATTTTTTCCTTAGAGAACTCGTATCTGTATACTTGGTCGTTAGATGACTGATTATCGTCTCTGTCATAGGGTTGGTGGCTTTTGAGTAACCAGGTAGAGCTGACAACAGCCGCTGTTATTGCAAATTGCTTTGTATTTTTGATAGGGTAAGTAGCTTGCAGCAATCAAGTCTCATTGCTCCCACAACTCTCAAACTTTTTCTTATATTTTTATCACCTGCTAAAATGACATTTTATTTGGAACTGGGAAGGTATAAGGTATTTAGAGGAGCTAACAAGCAGAAGCATGTGTTCAAAAAGAACCCCAAAGCACCAATATGGGGTAGGCCTCCCAAAGTTATTGGGGGGAAATTGCTTGCTTCTGGTTATTGGTAAGGTTTTCATCTGACTTGAAATTTTTACCATCTTCATATTTATTTCCATGAAAAGTGATAAAATAGCTTTTTGAAAGCTCGTTAATGATGGTGATGCTTAGCCAATGCAGTAACACAATGGTAAAAGTGTTGGGATGTGGATAAAATAAATGGTCCAGTTGAAAGGTTCAATTTTTGACATCCTTCATTTTTTTTTTCCTTTTTCTCCTTCTTGTTTATATTATAGAATACGCCTGGTTTATTTTGTCCTTAATAGATTTTGGAGGCTGATATATATGACACCAAGGAAAAAAAATATATATAGAGAACTGCATGTAGTTCAATTCTCTTTTGCATGACTTCTTATAGTGGCCTGAATTTTCACCAAGTATCACTTTAATGCACATTAGAATCATCCCATTTATGTTTATCTGTCGATTTTTCGGTTGTCTTCCTATCTGTTACAAGAAAGGGGGGAGGGGATCATGGTATTGGTTTTTTCCCAACTGTTATTGTCAGTTAAGAGTAATCTTGGTTTATATCGACTCTCTATTGTCTTTGACGGGGTGGAGTTGGTCTGCTGAAATGGTGTCCACAGATTTGTTAGATGCAACACAAAATTGTGATGTTTGTGCTCACTGACATATATCCATCCACAACTTATAATTTCTGATAAATTGTGATACCACCAATTTCTTCTCGGGAATGCCAGTATGACTTTTCCCATGACCACTTATATGGCTTGCACACAATCTCATTTTGTACATATCTTCAATCCTTACGATGCTTCATGAGTTCCAAATGCTCTAACTTTACTTATTTATTTTTCTTTTGAAGGGGCATTGCAAGACACTCTAATTACCTTGGGGATTTGTTAGTAGCGTTGTCCTTTAGTTTACCTTGTGGGATAAGGTAATATCATGTGCTCTATTTTTAATCCTGATACAGTTTTTGACTTGGGTTTTTGAATTTGAAACAATTTTCAACTTTGTAGTTCCCCTGTTCCATACTTCTACCCGATATATCTTCTTATATTATTGATATGGAGAGAAAGAAGAGATGAAATCCGGTGTGCAGAGAAGTACAGAGAAGTGTGGGCAGAATACTGTAAACTTGTTCCGTGGAGGATATTGCCATATGTTTATTAGCATTAAGCTCCTGTATTCTTTTAATGTTATCAAGTGTTGGTGGTTACAGAATATTCGGTTGGCGTGTATCATTATGTTGGTAGAGACAGATACTAGCTTCTGGATGAGAGTTGTAGCTACCAGAGAATTTTGTATTCAACCATGTACACTATATGCTGGTGAACTGTTATGATGGGATTTTCCAAACTTAAACAAAAAAGTTTCTTTTTCATTTGGGTCGGTTAGGTTCTGAGTTAAAACATAGGCCCACACTATATAATTTATATATAATTATATTGTATTTATGTTGTGCATTATGTATAGAGGAGTTGTCTTCTACGGTACTTAAATAAAAATATTTTGGTATTGTATTGATATTTATCATTTTTGTGAGTATTTTTTATTACTGTTGTGAGTATTTTTACCATTGTGGTGGTACTGAAAAAAAGTGATAAAAATAATTACTATAAAAGTGATAAAAATATCCACAGAAATGATAAAAATATTCATAGAAATGATAAAAGTATCTATAAAAATAGTAATTTTTTTTATACTGAAGACAAGGACTGCCAAATACAAATTGGAGTTAAAAGGAGAATTTCACATGAAATTTTATTTAATATTTTAAAATAATAAATTTTTTTAACGATTGTTAGAGTTGCACAACTCTAATAATTATATCGCAACTCCAATAATTGTTAAAAAAATTTATTATCTTCAATGAGAGTTAGAGATAAGAACAAAGAACTAGAACAAGACAATGAGAGAGAGAGAAAAGTTGGAGGGGCGATGAGAATGAAAGAAAAAATAGTGAAAAGAATTTGAAAAAGATTTATCACTTTTAAAGTTAGAAATCGTTAATTTTAGATTTTTTTAGAAGGTTTTATTATATTTTAGGACTTTATATAAGATTTTACATAGATTTGTGAAAAGTATATTTTAATGTTTTCTAAAAATTTTTAGATAAACTTGTGAAATATATTGTCCCTTTTAACTTCGTCCATTAAAAAGGGTCTCAAAACATTAAATAAGTATATTAGACATATGATAAGAAATATAAAAATTAACGTGTATCTTGATAGATTTAAATTACAGTATTTTATCCTTATAAATAGGATTGAGTATTATGTAATCAGTTACCTGACCAGTTTTTCAGTTAATAATATATCAATATAAGTTTTTGGTTAGCAGATGACGAATTTTTCAGTTAATAATATATTAATGTAAGTTTTTGATCCGTGGATGTAGGTACGGTATACAAAAGTAAGTATGTTGTATTGAACTACGTTATATCTTTATGTTATGTTTTCATTGTTTTTCATATCTTAAATTCCTATCTTCAAACTTATGCTATTGGTGTTAATTATTTGTTGTGCAAAACTAAAAAGTAGTATCAAAGTTAGATTAATAATCTTGGTAGAACAATCAGAGCTAGATTGATAATTCTGGTGCATCAATCAAAACAAGTTATTGGCGATTTAGTGATCAAGTTGGTGTTTATGTTGAAGAAGACTCCCTTACCATGCGTGTACGACATGATGTGGAGATTGATTTCGTCCCACGTACATTGAGGACGTAATCTTGAAAAATTAAATGATACATATTTTTGTTTAGATTCAAAAGAAAAAAAATTTAAAGTTGGTATGAAACCAAACAAGAGACTAAATTGCTTCCAGATTGTTTGGATTTCAAGAATTACCACACGTGTTGTGTTAAAAATGTTTGTCCAGTGTGTTGGGCTTTTAGAGTGGAATTCACGATATTCCAATGGTTTGAGAGCTATTGAGCTGACATAAACTCTGATGTTGTGTCTTACAGGTTATGAGTTACTGGGTTTTACCATTAAATGGTGAAGTATTGACAATTGAAACCTCCCAAGATGTAAGACGTGGCCAAATATGCATAGATGATGTAAGTCAAAACGCAAATTTTTGAAAAACAAAAAGAATTGTGACGACTCAGAAGAGTAAGTTTATATGTGGTGTTTGAAAAAGATTTGTGGATCAGAATCAAGGGTGATGTGCCCGATGTTGAGCATGACCAAATTTGAAGAATTTGGTTCAAGGGAGGCCGTTGGAATTGACCTAAACTCTCTAATTGTCATGAAATAGACTTTGTTAGGTAATCAGTGTGAAAATATTAAATAAAATATGAAACGAATTAGAAGAGTCCTAATAAATCATTGATATGTTTATTAGTGACCAAATCAAATAGAAAACAAATTGGAAGAGTTTTAATATACCATAAATAAGTATATTAGATATGTGATAGGAAACATAAAGATTAAGTTGTATATTTGAGTTACAGTATTTTATCCCTATAAAGTGATAAAAATATAACACAATAGTGATAAAAACACTCATAAATTGATAAAAATATCCAAAAAAAGTAATAAATCATCCACATAAGTGATAAATATTTTTATTATAAAAATACCCACAAAAATAATAAATTTTAAAAATATATTACCGAATTTTTTATTCAGTATCGTTATTGATTTGCTGTATAACAACAACATTTTGTAAGCCACGGGCCCTCCTTAGTCGTGGAAATGAGGTTGGCCCAACCACTGAATCTGGTTTAGACATGCCTGGCCCAAGCCCAGGCTGAGCCCAGACCAACTTGAAACATGTACGTACCTAATGGGTGGCAAAACAGCCCACCGGACCCCATCTGACATCCCAATAAGCACAGGGTCTAGCATTACAATGCGTTTTAGAAAGATCAATTTCAGAATTATAAGCATTCTTGAGGTAGTAGATAGGGGTTGGTATCATCAGTCAATAGTCATGGTCTTTCGATGCATTATGAGTCATAACCACGACTTTTGAAGGGGAACTTCATTTTCTAAAGGTAACAAAGATAGTCAAAAGTACTAATTAAATTTTATTTAGGAAGAAAAAAAATATAGAAATATTTATTTTTTGTATGAAAATACAAAAAGAAGCCTGAAATACTTGAACCATAAAAAGATTTCGTAATTTTTTTCCGAACGAAAACGGGTTTTCTTAAGTTCTAGAAATAAGCTTTCAAATATAGAAAAACATATGTAGAGAACTTGACAAGTGACAAGGGTTAATAATATTCGATGTGGGTGTGTACTTTGTGAAAAATATAAAAAAGAAAAAAAAAAGAAAAAAGAAAAAAAAGGAAGAGATTGAAAGATCTATACACAAAGATAAAAAAAAAACCTAACTTTTGAGGAGGTGAATGTGGACTTTTAAGCTTAGCCACACATGGAAACATAAACAATATGAGAGAGGCTCTACAATACAATATCACAATACATTGGCGACTATGGTAAGTGCAAGCAATATAAATAAGTATACAAGAGATGTACACCATTTTTGTATATCGTATCATATGATACATTATTGCTCGTATCATGCGATTATGACGACAATGATAACCGTGCGCATAGGCCCACAATATTTTTTTTTTGACGATGCGAGTAAGTTTCACATTGTCCTTGCCACTTTCAATAGCAACAATGATCAGCATTCTTGACCCATTGGCTTTTCTTGAAGTGACTAAATCTTAAAACAAATACATATATATGTTTCCTCTTCTTTCAATAATCGGTGAAATAAAATTATCAAAAAGTTTAACTGAAACCCAAGCTAGTCTTTTGTTGTGGATAAGCATCGGTGGGTTGCTTGGTAGTTGTGGAAACTTTGTTTTTTTTTTTCAATTACTCCTTGTATTGCGCATTACTCAAATGCAGAGACAAAATGAGTAAATGAAGGTGGTGGTGGTGGGGGTGGGGGTGGGGGTGGGGGTGGTGGTCCTCACTCAAGTCAGCCCAAGTCTCTCTTTAATCAATGCTTTCTCGTCCTTATCAATGCAGAAAAAATAAAAGGAAGCCACGCATGCATGCTCCTCCTACAGAGAGAGAGCTTGAAAGCTGTTTCTGGACTGGAAGAATGGTCCCATTCAATGGAGGAATAATTGATGGTTGCGTGCTAACTAAGGGCAGGTGGTCATGTCTGGGTTTTGTATAATGAGGGGATGTATGATGCATTTAAATGATTCAAACTTGATCGAAATTGACAAAAGTTTCAAATTGAGAGAGTTATGTTTTTCATTAATGCTCATCTCACTTCATCATTTCAACTACGAAAAATGTTATTTGAATCTAATCTAACGCACTAATAGTTGTAATTAATCCCTATAGCATTGCTCTTTAACTAAAGTTTCTCACATTATTTTTTTTTTTAAAATTTTTTTTGGGAAGGGGGTAGGGGTAGGGGTAGGGGTAGGGGTAGGGGTAGGGAAACTTGAACCTTGATTTCAAGAATGCAAAGTCTTTACAAGACAAAGAGTATCATTGGACCAAAAGTCCATTGGTTCTCACATTATTCGTTAATTATTTGAATTGGTTTCATTGCTCTTGAATCAAATGTTTATTAAATCTTGAATAGAAAATATTCATTTCTGTGAAAAATACATGTAAAACTAAAAACCGAGATTAGAAGTACAATGTAAAAAATATAATAATTGAGGATAATATGAGACCGATATAAATGTGAAACAAGAACTATCGAGAAGGAAATCAATGCGCAGATTGTTTGGCTAGCCTGGTCGAACAACAACTAGAAGAACTCACTGTACTTGAACACCACCCACGTCAAAGGAGTTGTCTACGGTACCAAAAAAAAAATATTTGGGTACCGCATCGTATTGATTTTTATTATATTTGTGAATTTTTTTGTATCACTGTTGTGGTACCAAAAAAAATGATAAAAGTAATAATCACAAAATTGATAAAAACACCCATAAAAGTGATAATTTTTTTTACGTCGAAAAAAAATGATAAAAATAATTATCATGACAGTAGTAAAAATATTCACAAATGTAGTAAATCGGCCACAAAATTAATAAAAAAAATTGTTATAAAATGACCCACAAATTATAAAAATTCCCATTAAAATAGTAAAATTGAGAGGTACAAACGATTTCTTTTGTTAGAGCGTCTAGCTGACTCAACTTTCTTTTCCAACGAATCAAAAGAGAGAGAAAAAAAATAGTTGGTAGGACTAATTGAGATGAAGAGATATAATTAAGAGGACCGAAATATAATTATCCTTTTTCTTTTCCAATGAGGTGGCCACTAGTTATCTAATTATGGCTACCCACAGGAAACGTGGTTCGAAAACCCGAATCAGGATGCTTAGGGTTGACCCTTAAGGCTTGATTTCAGCCATTCTGCACCTTGCCCGAGCTCTACCGAAGGACCAACTTTCTTAGCGTTTATACATTTTCTTTTATTTTTAATAGCCAAACTAATATTGAAACAAAAAATATCACACAGTTTACATAGTTCTTGTTCCTGGCCAGCTGCTCTAAATAGTATCGACGGAAACTTTTATTTTTAGGTCTAGCCTTTTTTTGTTTTTCTTATTTTGGAAACTAATATTTCAAGAATATTTCGGAAATAAAATGAGAATAGGAAAAACCCAATTTTCAAATTTCAAAATATTTAGAAACATCCCAAAATAGGGAATTTTGTTCTCTTTCCACCAAAACTCAAATTCAATCGTTTCAATGGAAATGAAATGAAATTTTAATCATTAATGATGATACACAAAAGTGAGTTTATCAATCAATGATGAAGTAAGATGGCTCACACAAGAAAACACAAAAATTAGATGGTTCGGTCTAAGTGACCTACTCTACTGAGAATGACTACGGTGATCAGAGAATCTTATTATTACTTTAAGAGGCGTAATGTGTTGTGATGTTTGTGATGCCCCCCATGTGTAGGTGGGCTTATAATCTTCATGGCGCCCCAGAGCGAGCTTTGATGGAGGCGCCATCGCGGGGAATCTTGATTAAGCCGTCACCCTTGTCATGGGAGTGGGTGGCTCCGTGATGTTGACGTAACAGACAAGGTGGTTGAGGCTTGCGATGCGTACCCTGATTCCCTTCCTAAGATGGAGATCTCACGTGCATCACTAGTAGATTGAGTTTTCCAAGACGATGGGCTTAGTCATTGTTGGCTTGTATTTCTGATCTGGGTTGGGTTGCACATGTGACCTGAGCATGGTCTGTATTTCTAAATTGGACATCTGAGTTGGGTCTGGTCTGTAATTCTGGACTGGGTTTGGTCTAGGTCAGACCGGTTATTTGCCCCCATGCCCCGAGCCCAATGGGATTTGGGGGAGAGGGCATCAGAAAGAAATCTTGTCTTTGTCCTCTTTTAGCAAGTGAACTCTGATGAGGGAGAGGTAGACATGACGGGATTGTAGAGGAGGAGTTATGGGTGGCTCACGAGAAAGCTGCACCTTTTAAAGCCAAGTTTCTACAGACTAAGGTTGCTTGCGTGATAGCAGAGACATAGTTAAGCCGAGCTTCTGGTGACTCGCAAGAAAGCCGCTAAGCTGGAGACTGAGGCTGCTTGAGTGAGAGAAGAGGCAGAGTTTTTTGACAACTCACGAGAGAACCGCTAAGCTGAAGACTGAGCCCGCTTGCGTGTAAGCAGAGGCAGAGTTAAGTGGAGCTTCTAGCGACCCGAGAGAGAGTCGCTAAACTAGAGACTAAGGTTGCTTGCGTGAGAGCAAAGACAAAGTTATGCCGAGCTTTTGACGACTCATGAGAGAGCCGCTAAGCTGGAGACTGAGGCTACTTGCGTGAGATGAGAGACAGAATTAGGCCTAGATTTTGGTGACCCGCAAGAAAACCGCTAAACTGGAAACTGAGACTGCTTATGTGAGAGGAGAGACAGAGTTAGGCCTAGCTTTTGGCAACTCGCAAAAGAACCGCTAAGCTGAAGACTGAAATTACTTGCGTGAGAGCAGAGATAGAGTTAGACCTAATTTATTGCACTTGCGAGAGAGCCGCTAAGGTAGATACTAAGCCTGCTTGGGTGTGAATAGAGGCAGAGTTAAGCTTCTGGCCACCCACGAGAGAATCGCTAAGTTGGAGACTGAGGCTACTTGCGTGAAAGCAGAGGTAGAGTTAAGCTGAGCTTTTGGCGACCCGCAAGAGAACCGTTAAGTTAGAGACTAAGTCTTCTCACTTGAGAGTAAAGGCAGAGCTAGGCCAAGCTTTTGACGACTCGCGAGAAAACCGCTAAGCTATAGACTGAGGCTGCTTGCGTATGAGCAAATACAGAATTAGACCGAACTTTTGGCGACTTGCGAGGAAGTCGCTAAGTTGAAGACTGAGGCTGCTTACGTTAGAGCAGAGGCAGAGTTAGGTCAAGCTTTTGGTGAGTCAGGAGGCTCTCTCCTAAGAAATGGAGAAGATGAGGGAAATGATAATAAGGATAGCCAGAGGGCGTCGACGGGATAGAACTGGCGGAGCATTTGTGTTGGGCGAGGGAGGCTGGGGCGCTTGATGCGCAAGAAGGGGTGACGTCGGGCACCAAAGACACGACGAGCTGGGCACACGATACGGATGCCGCAAAGGTGGGGCGGTGTGCCCAGGAAGGCAAAGAGGCAAGCAAGGGCGGCGAGGCGAGCGGGCGCTGGAGCTGGGCGCACTGGGTTGGGCTCCATAGACGTTGGGCGACGAGGGCACACAGGGTGCCTAAACATTGGGCGTTGGCTAGGGGCTAATGCTTGGACACTAGGCGCTTGGTTGGGCGTTTGCACTGTGCACTGGGCGCCTGGCTGGTGGTTGGCGCTGCAAGGGGTCGCCCTGGATGAGGTGCCTGGAGTGCTTGACCTTCTAGGTGCTGGGGCATGATTCCTTGAGGGTGCCTGGCAAGCATCAAGTGGAGGATCTGTTAGTTTTGGTTCATCAACAACTCCATAGTCTCTAAAAATTTTTGTTGTGATTTAGGGACGAGATTTACTGGCAGGGCAGGACCTCTTCTTGGCGTTGTTGATCATTTTTTGTTTGTTGATTCATGGATCTAGTTGTAATGGTCATAAGAAGAGGGAATATAGTAGGATGAAAACTAAATCGTTCCCACCGACGGCGCCAAACTGAAGATTCACAAAAGTGAGTTTATGCAAAATCAATCAAGGATGAAGTAAGAGGGCTCAACCCAAACAAACACAAAGATTAGGTAGTTCAGTCTATGTGACCTATTCCACTGAGAATGACTACGATAGCCGGAGAATTTTATTATTCAAAAGACGTAGTGTGCTGAGATGTGTGTGATGCCCCCATGTGTAAGTGAAGCTTACAATTTATAGGAGAGTTCAGTCTTCATGGCGCCCCAAAACGGGCTTTGATAAAGGCGCCATCGCAAGGAGCCCTAATTAAGGCGTCGCCCTTGTGACGGGAGTAGGTGGCTCCATGATGTTGGCATAACAGACGAGGTGATTGAAGCTTGTGATACGAACCCTGATTTCCTTCTTAAGGTGGAGATCTCATGTGCATAACTAGTAGACTGGGTTTTTCAAGATGATGAGTTTGGTCCTTGTTGACTTGTATTTTTTATCAGGGCCGGACTACACCTGTGACCTGGGACTGGTCTGTATTTCTAAATTGGGCCTCTGAGTTGGGTCTGGTCTATAATTCTGAACTGGGCCTAATCTTGGTCGGGCCCATCATTTAATAACACATTTATAGTGTAATCACTTTAAGAAATAAAAGAGTTGACCTAATTTCAATACCCCAAATTTATTACTAATTAAATATTAATTAATAAATTAAATTCAGATAACATTACTCTAATACAACAGTACTAACCTATGCAAATTTGTCTAGCGAACTAGTTCTTCGCCTTTTGCTCAGAAACAAGCCCAACAAGTGCCCTTTGCTCTCATATAGACCAATGCACATCAGCCCAACCAAGTGACCTTCGCTACTTATGGAGAGAATATTGAGTATAACTGTACATCACCTGATAATACTAAAGTGATAACTCACTGAATAGAAAAACTGAACCTCACTCATTTAAACAATTACTTTCTGTATAAGATAGTAACCATCTCATATAAAAACAGTAGAGTTACTTTGTCTACTTATTTATTTATTATTAGACAATTATACCCGTGACAATGCTAATGTGGTATAACCACTACACTCGATATTTATTTCTGCTTAACCAAGGTCTCGGATTCGAGTCTTGGGAACGCAGCTGCGTTCGGTAGGGAGAGCTTTGCTACCCTTGTGGTCCCACCCGGCTCGAATCCGGATTAGTCGGAGCCTAATGTGGCTTTCGGATACCGAATGGTCTGACAAAAAAAAAAAAAGATATTTACTCCTGCTTATGAGTTTTAAGACCCAACATTATACATTTGGGGAAAAAATATTCTTTAATGATTGTCAATATATTCATTAGACTTGACTATGGTATCGATAATAAAAATTTAAGACTGTTCCTCTAAAATTTATTATTTTAATAAATATTTTTATAATTTTTGTGGATTATCTTACAATCAAAAAAGTTATCACTTTTACAAATATTTTTATCAATGTTATGTGTATTTTTATCACTGTTGTACTAACTATTTTTATCATTTTTTTTATATAAAAAAAATTATTATTTTTGTGAGTGATTTATTACTATTGTGATAATTATTTTTACCATTTTTTTAGTACTATAATAGTGTTAAAAATACTCATAGATATAATAAAAATATTTATAAATGTGATAAATAGAGATATAGTATGCATTTTATTTTCTTTTCCGGTAACATAGAACAACCCCTATCCATTAAGGTTTCAATAATGATATCATCCGTCACATCCAACCCTTTTCTCAGAGAAAACTTGAATTTCAGTGTTCAGTGTTAGTGTCTGATGGATTTTACTTTTAGAACAAAAGCAAAGTCCTTTTAAACTCCATTAAGTATTCGCCTGGGGTGGCTCAACAGCATTAAAAAAAAGTATGGCTTTTAAGCCTCAAATTTTTAAAAATCTTTATAATTTTAGGTATATTACTAACTCAGAAAAAATTTAAAATTCTTTTAAATTTTAAACCCAAAAAAAAAGTCTCAAAAAATTAAGTGCAGTCAAAATTTTTATTGTAATAATTTGGTTCCATGATCTAATTCATAACATTAGAAATCTAAAATAAATAAATAAATAAAATAAAAAATATTCAAAAATTAACTCATATTTATCCCTACCCACTCTCTCTATAAAAATAAGTAAAAAACATTAAAAAGAAGTTAATATTAAACACTCCCCCGTAAAAAATAAAACAAAAGTTAAAACATTTTTCTCGACAACATTAACATATCATTCTTCTATCTCTCTCATATAATAAATTAAAAATAAATAAATTTTTTTAAAAAATTAATATTAAAAATTAAAAAAACTCTCATATAGTGTTTTCGCTTTAAACCTCAAATTTCCTTGAGCGACCCTAATATTCGCTAAAATTAGCACATTGCATTTTCATTTGGTTCTTAGGCTCGTGATTTATAGAGTTCTTTTGTCAGTACCCACCAATAGGACAAAGAATCCTCACTATAACTTTTAGGACATGGGTATGTGGGTTTACATGGGATTAAAATGATGAATTTTGTAAAAATAGTTAAATATATTTTTTAAACTCGTGTTTGGTATGTGTGTTTGAGGCTCTGAATTTAAAGGTGTTAGAAATTGTATAACATATTGCGGAAGCGTAGGATCAAAAACATATCTTATTTGTTTTAATTCAAAAATCGTTTGAGGATGTTCCATGTACTTTAAAATCCAAATCAACGTTTTTTCTTTAATTGCTCGAGCAGTATGATGTTATTACATAAGACGAATCAACACCAAGTTTTTCACAGCACAAAAGCCTTACAAATGTTATGTAGGAAGAGAGAGAGAGATAAGATAGTAGGAGAGTTTTAACATTAGATCAATTATCGAAGATATATCATCTATTGTATTGTCTTGGGTTTATATAGACAACCAATAGGTGTCATTAAGAGACACATCTTATAGGGACATGTCTGTTAATATTTAACAGACATGTATTTTAGGTGATAAAAGATACCTCCAAAAGACATGCCCCTTTGGGCATTCTTTAATTTTGGGTCGACCCACCATGGGCGCCCGATTCGGGTTCATAACCCAACTAATATCTAACATCTCCCACTCGCACGTGGTGTGTACGATACTGTCATCTCTCTCAATCCATTATATACATCAACATCAATTCATACAGGCTAATGGGTTGTGTGATCGCTGAGCACACCTGCAATTTGGGAGCTCTACACTAGAAACTCTACAGAGCCATCATAGAGACATCAACCCTAAAAAAATGAAAAATGGTGCCTCAAGTACTCTAGACCTATTCGAATACATTGATTCAAGCATCTCTAATCCCTCACAATATAAGAGCATGCATAATCCCTCAAAGCTTTTGCCTATACATTCACACTTTGTCACTATCTAAACTAGCGCCCAAAGTTGTCGACAATGAATATATCGCGGAATGTTCCAAATGGTATTCCTTTCGCCCTCATGTCACTTAGTTCAAAATTATAGTTTTCCCAACAATGTCCCAGAAGGCCGAATCACTCATGGTCGTAAGTAACATGCCAAAGTAACTGAGCATTAATTCTTTCAATTTATAACATAGTCAAAAGTCAGAGAGTACATAGAATGTTTGGTTACACAAAATAACCTGGTCGTGTAAAATGACTCGGAGGGCTCACACAGTGAGGAAGCATGGATCCATTCCTTCACCTCCTTAATTGTCGCCAAACACATGTAGTGTGAAATACATGCTACGGTGGAGTGTCTTGATCCTAATGAAAGCGTATGTCATACTCAAACATTGTACATATCTTAGTCTAAAAGCTCTACAAGCGTCTAACCCGAGTTCTCTATTTGCTCGCCCTCCAAAGGCTCCAAATTAAGATCTCGCATCTGGCTAATCAACAAACACAGACATAATGGATGTGGAGTTATGTCTATTATCGATTCTCAAATGTCAGATCTCATTCTGTGTACAAAACAAAGCGATATTATATGTTAAAGTATCTCATCTTTGCTCGCCATATCAAGCGCCAAAGCAATTACTCGTGTGAATGAGCCAATCACGCCCGCTGACATACTTAATGTGTGTGATTTCTCAAATATCAAGGTAATCAAACAATATAACATTTAATTGCAATTAAAACCACGTATTAATATCCTAAAAAATGTCAATACAAATGAGTATGTGACCCATACAATCTCTAGTATATAATTAATACCTACGAAATCCTAGAGTTCTAACATGAGTCATATACACATCTCTAGCTATAGGCTTAGTTAAGGGGTCTGCAACCATCTGAGTTGTAGGTATGTGTTTCAATATTACTTATTTTTGTGCAATCATGCCTATGATGCAATGATATCTTAGATCTATGTGTTTGGTTCTTCCATGATACTTAGGATCTTTAATATAAGCTAATACAGCCATGCTATCACAATGAATCATCACTGGGCTCCAGGTATTTGTGACAACTTCTAGATGTTGAAAGAATCTTCTTAACCAAACAGCTTCTTGTACAGCAGCAAAACAAGCCACGTATTCTGCTTCCATGGTGGATAAAAATATGCATGATTGTTTTTTACTACTCCATGTAATGGCCCCACCATTAAGTAAGAAAACATATCCTGATGTGGACTTGCGTTCATCTATATCACCACCCCAATCAGCATCACTATAACTAACCATCCGTAAATCTGGAGACTGGTAGCATAACATATAATATGAAGTTCCCTTGAGATATCGTAATATCGTTTTGACAGCCTTCCAATGAGCTATTCCAAGATTTGATTGAAAACGACTAACTAGACCTACCATATAGCAAATATTGGGACGAATACACATCATAGCATACATTAAGCTACCTACAAAATTGGCATAGGGAACACGAGTCATCCTTTCCTTTTCCTCAGGAGTTTTAAGACACATCTTTAGGTTTAGGCTCTCGTCTTTCGCTACATGAGTGTCTATATGTTTGCAATTTTGCATCTGAAATCGTTCAAGAACCTTCTTAATGTAAGTCTCTTGAGACAAACCAATAAGTTTCTTAGAACGATCCCTTAAGATCTTAACTCTGAGCACATAACTTGATGTTATAACTTAACTCCGAGCATATAACTTAACTCCGAGCACGATCCCTTTTTTAGACGATTAAATTTTATGTTGTATCGTGTCTTTAATAATATGGTTTGATATGAATCTATGAACCCTACATAATAAATTACAATACAATTCAAATATTAAAAGATAAACAAAATGATTTTTACTTTTCAAGATTGAGATCTCTTTAAATTTTATTTTAAAGTTAATTAGACAGCTAATATTAACACCCCGAATTTAATAGGAAAAATAGATCCATAAGGATGTGTTTTGGTTGACTTTTTAAAAGTGTTTCTACAACTTATAACATCTCATGAGTACTTTACAAAAATAAGCAGTGTTTCAAACCTCCCCACCACCACCGCTACCCCACCACCACAATTACCCCCACCATTCTCTACCGTCCCACCACCACCCCACCACTATCACCACTGCTACCACCGTCGCCGCCGCCACCCCACAACCACCTCTGTCACAACAATCACCATCGCCGCAGCTATCACCACCATTGCTGCCACCATACCACCACCACCCTCACTGATGTGAATCCCCGCCAAAATAACTAAATTCAACACCAAAAAGGAACTCAAGATCGTTCTATGATCAGATTTGAATGATAGACATCGACCCGTGTTTACGACAAACAAGAACCTTGGTATATATGACCTCAACCCGTTGTTTGATGCGAAATAAAAACCTTGGTATAAGGAAGACGCCACAAACGGTGGTGGAATTCCATTTGATAAGTTGCTAGTGAACGCTACATAAAATCCCGATAAGTTCTTATAGTTCTTTAAAGAACCGTAGAGAAAACACTCTCCAAATTTGCTGAATAATTCATCTCCTTTTTCATTGATTTAGACATCTATTTATAGACTGGTCATTACAAAGAAAATTCCTAATCTGCTAAGGAAAACAAATCCTAATCTACTAAAGAAACAAATCCTAATCTAGTAAGGAAACAAATCCTAGTATAATAAAGAAACAAATCCTAATTTACTAAGAAAACAAATCCTAATATGAGTTTATATTTTGACAATCCAAACCCAAATAGGAATAATTAAAGACTAAAACTCTTACTCGCCTAAAAGAAAAAAAGAAAGACAATCAGCCATTTACTAGGCTGATCACACTCCTAAATAGACAAGGAAAGTATTACTTTCCTAAAAGAAAATTAATTGACATGCAAGTCTTACAATCAAACCCAAAAAAAAGAATAATTTAAAACATGCTCATTTATGTTTCACCTTAGCTAAATTCTTCTAGAACTTCAATCATGCTGATTACTCTTTGTTGCCCAAGTGGATCATGCTCAATGGGCCTCCATGAATTTGCTTGAGTTCATGCCTCTTTAATCAATCCGTTGAGTACATCTTTAAACTTCCTTGCTCGGGCTCTCGTAATCGGCCCAATTGGAACTTGAACTAGATCCCTTGAAGTTGTGCTATGATTTGCATCACTCACTGCCCCATCATCGCCACCGCCACCTGATTACGCCCAAAGAATAACACGGTAATTGTAACACAGCTTTAGAGTGTCGATTCCACAGAGAGACAAACTAAAAGAATAGTAGAAGAAATAAAGAAACTAAAGAAAAATATTAAATGATTACTGGAAAACAAAAATTAATTTTAAATGCAAATTAAAATGAAGCAAAGTGACAAACGGAAAAAGTACTCAAATTTGACAAACAGTAAAGCGTCGGTAATCCCTTGCACAAATCTGGTATTTTAATTATTCTTAATTCATTGAATAATTCAATTGAGAATTCAATTTCCAAAATTCCCAACCGAAAGATATAGATTTATAAACCAAAATCAAACCGCATGTAACCCTTTGAAAAATCATTCACCACTTTGAAAATACGTAAATTATTATCACTATTGAGAAAGTCCAACGACGACAATATACTCAAGAAGTGATATTGCAACAAAAAATTAAATCAATATAGATAAATAATTGATCCAAACATAATCAAAGAACTAATTCATTCAATAGAAAAAATCCAACTAAATCCATAAATAGAATAAATTCTATGACTATTCGAAGAAGAAAACCTCAACAATAAATTGAGAATGATAAAACAAAAGAGTTTTACTAATTAAAAATCAAATGCATAAATTAAAAATAAATAAAATACCATCTACTGTGCAAGTTCATACCTCGCCCTATTTGAGAATTTAGTTACCCATAGATATAGTAGACAACAAAAATCTCCCAAAAAAATAGAACAAGTCGGCGGCCATCGGAATCCTCCTCCCTGATCTGCGTCCGCCCCCCAAAGAAAAAGAACAGCCGCCTCCCTCTGTTTTTCTTCCAGTCGCCAAAGCCATAGAAAAAGCAAGAATTTAAAACCTAAAAGTCAATCTCTTTTTGAAAAAATATTTTTTTCCTCCCCTTTTTATTTCAGCCTCTTTATTTCAACCCCTAGAACCCAAATCTTGTAACTTGAGAAAGATCAAGCCCAATAAAAATAATGAGTGCTGAGCCCACGTGATAGCAGCATCAATTTCAACCTTTTTACTCTATGGGTTGCCATCAAAATAAAAATAAATATAAAAACCGAATAATAAAGTCCCAAAAATACTAAGTGTAAAGTCTAATTGTAAATTATCTCTCACCAATTAATAATGTAATATTTAAGATTTAAAATATTATAAAATCATGCTCAAATATATCTTAGTATGAATGATATTAAATTCAATAATATAAATTATATCTAATTATTTTTATTCACATTTTAGCATTTTAATTCAATAATATGGTATTTAAAATGCACTTTCGCGCACTCATCACCACCCCACCACCACCTCTGCCACAACCACCATCATTGCCACCACCCATATCGCCCCACCACCCTTATCACCATCACCACCGCCACCCACCATCGATTATTACCACTGCCACCACCCACTACCATAATCATATCATTCTTATATTTATTACCACTATTATCATCATCTCACTACCACCCTCGACCCCCACCACCATCACTATCCACCACCACCTGTCGTTGTCCACCATCATCGTGCCACCACCCATTATCACCCACACCTATCACCACCGCCATTCATCACCACCTATCACACTGTCGCCCAAAAGCACCTATCGTCGCCCACCACAGCCACCGCCACCACCGCCACCACCGTCGTCGCCCACATCCACCCACACCCACCACTGTTACCCGTGACTACCATTACCACTATTGTCACCCAAAACCCACTACCACAATCACCATTACCACCCACAATTGCCACCATCATCACGGTCGTCACCACAACCATTACCGTCTCCCCCACCACCACTGCCACCTACCACCACTACCACCGCTCACCCCCACTACAATCGATCCTTAAATTCTTTTCTTTCTTCTATATTTGTGATTTAATTTTGAATGTGAATACAAATATATTTATTATTAACCATTTTTTTACTACCCCCTGCCTTCAAGCACGGAACAATAACTAGTATATTTATATCACCTCCCAAACATAAAATTAAATAGGATTTATGATTTAATCCCATTTAAAAATCCATTGGGTTGAATTTGAAAAGCTTCTTAAAACCAATCCAATCACCCAACACATGCCCTTAATCCTTCCTTTTAATCCGCCCCACACGTCTTATGTTTTGTGCATGAATATAATTCTAACATATGAATGATAACATTTATAATTCTACTACTTTTCCTATTTTCATGAACATAAATTCGATTTGGAATTATTTTTCACTATGGATGATTAGTTTACTATCAAAAAAAATGCTAAACATCAACAAATGGAGTAGCTTTGTCAACCCAGAAAAAAATTAAGGCCATAACCATCCAAAACTCTTTTCTTCTAATTTCTCTCAATTATAAATGTTATTATGTACTTAAGTGCAATTCACTATTTATGAGCTCGTCTCTCATTTCGTATGTCATGTATGAACAACATTAAATTTTTTTAAAAAAATAGCATAATGGAATAAATCTCAATTCTAATCATTATAAAGATGTTACAGCCACTTAATTTTTTCCACCAATAAGGTAATGGATTCAAAAACCTTAAACATAAACTACAGCTATCTTTAAAAAAGGTGTAGTAAGTGGGCCTAGCCTGATCCATTAATAAGAGATTCCCAATCTACCTGTTGTAAGAGATCAACAACTTTCAAAATTACTATATAGGCTCGTTCTAATTTTATCGAATGTTCTCGAACAACTAATTATCATAACCGTCAATAACCACCGCTCTCGATATTCGAACGAATAACGGTAACAGACTACTTTCCATCAACATTTTTCAATTTAAAGAAAATAACATAGAATCTATTCACCCTCTAGACTCTATAGATATCCTAGCCTACGCTTATAGCCCAACAGTGAAAATATTAGATATTTTATGCCGGAAAAAATTATAGTGACCAGAAAAACTAATTATTTCATACAAATTCCTACTTGTCATGAATTTGTAGAGATTAAATATATTCATGGTTTATTAATTATTCTGGAGGAACAGTGTGAAGTAAAAGTCTCACCTACCCATCAAACAACAACCAACTACGGTAGAGGCAATGTTAAAGTCACAACCATCCAAGTTGAGGTGACCTAGAAACTCAGGTGACAGGCTAGAAGACAACCTTATCAACCTAGACGTCAGAGTCTCTGAACGAATCTTCTTATCCATAAATCCAAACGCAATCAGATTAATAAATTAATTAAACTTTAAATGAAAGAGAAAACTATCGAAAAACACAAAGTCAATACCGTGTTGTCATTACAAATTTTATAATTCATTTTATTATTTTTCTGATAACTTGATATCGATCCTAAAAATATTAAAATCAATTGTAACATTTTTAAAATCTATTACAAGTTATCATTGACTCAAAAAAATTATAATTTTTTTAAATTAAACAAATCTCAAAACTCATATAAAAATTCACAAAAATTATAAAATTTAGAAACACGGTACTAAACTCTAATGAAAAATGCTACATAATTCAAATGAAACCCAAAAGTTAAAACTCAAATACATATCATCCCTTAGATAAATGAGTCCCACTAAAAAAACCGATATAACTCACTCATCCAAAAGATAATATGCATTTAAATTATAATTTTTTAATTTTTATTTGAATTTTGTAACATTACTCCGATACCGAACTCTAGTTTTGTCCTTAAATGAATCAACTCAACAAAACATGACAAAAGAGAGTAACCAACTACTCTTTTTGGGGTTACACGTGTTAACAAGATAGGAAGTGGTATGCAAAGGCCGTGGTGTGTGGGGTGAGCTGATTATTAGCCAAACCCTAAGCACACTAGCAGCCACCGAAATGAGTTGAGATTCGTTTTCATAGTCCAGAGAGTCACGTGTGGGGCACAGTCAAGCTAACGGAGAATGGGGCCTAAAATGCGTGTTGAACGGTTTACCCATTTTTCCTGTATGAGAAATGCTTGTGTGCATCTCTGGTTTAATTTTAGAATTATGTTACGGAGACTTATTATAATTTTAATTTTAATTATTATTTTAATTATTATTTTTTTTTCTTGAACAAAAAACTTTTATATGATGTTAATTAAGCTGATAAGCAATTACAATCTGGTACCCAAATGCTATTTAACTCTCCTGCTGGACTTTTTAATTGAAATTGTATTACCTGATACCATTAAAATAATAAATTAAATTAATTTTTAAATCTCAATAATAATACTCTTAATTTTATGTTTCAACAATCCAGATGATACTTGACTGTAATCATGCTTATATGTTTTTGTTGTGAGCATGTGGGTCCATTCCTCCTACAATGGGGTTCTGAATAAAATCGAACTTTATCTGGTGGGAGAATGGCGGCGCGCAATCTCGTACCATTCAAACCAATAACATAAAATATAAATTCCGTACAAATCAATCAAAAACAGATTCTATGAATAGCTTTTTTTCAATACCACGTGTCACAAGCAGAAATCATATACCCATGAGACCAAAGTCACATGCACCAATAAGACTATGACAAGTAATCATGTTTACAATTGAATATCTACTTGTGATCCTACCATAGGGTTCCAATTTCAACTGTTGGCAGAATGGCGGCGCGCAATCTCGTACCACTCAAACCAATAAAATAAACCTAAATTCCGTACAAATCAATCAAAAACAGATTCTATGAATAGCTTTTTTTTCGATAACACGTGTCACAAGCAGAAATCATATACCCATGAGACCAAAGTCACATGCACCAATAAGACTATGACAAGTAATCATGTTTACAATTGAATATCTACTGGTGATCCTGCGAAGTCACCACCGCGGGGTCACAACAACTGTAATAATAATAATAATAATTTAAATCATATACTCAAATATTATATCAATTAAACTATAAATTAGATATACCTAATCAATTTTTTAATTGAGAAAATAGCCCACAAAACTCATTATATCCTTTTTAATATTTGTTTCTCTCAATTTTTATTTTTAGTGAATCATTTATTATAGTTAAGTGAAACTCAGTGTATATAAATAATTTATGATTCATTAGTGGTGGATAATATATCGAAAAAAAAAGAAATAAAATATTATAAGTAATCTGGAAATAAAAGTTTATATGTAATAATAACCCCACCACCGTCTGATTACATTCATAAATTCTATGGCACCGAACGCAAGGAAAACCAAATACCAACAACCTCCAATTAGAAAGAAAGAAAAAAAAAAGTGTGCATTATTGTACGAAGAACAGGGGACCACTAACGACGTTACTGACGGCACCGTAAGACTCGGCTGCCATTGAATAATACAAACAAAAACAAACGTAACCTCCCACACAAGCATCCCTCGACAACGTCGCCAGCCCGTGAAAACCTTAACGGCGTCAAGACCTCCCCAAAGCCCAAACTAGACTATTTACACTCTTCTCACCAGCCAAGTGTTATCCAACTATGATATTGGGTTGTTGTACTGTCACGTGTTTGAGTCTTGCTTAGACGCTTCACACGGCGGCTATGTAGTTTGATTACAAAAGGACAATAATGCCCCTGTACAGACACTGAGCCACCAAGTACATACGAGTATCTACTATGTTAAGTTATGAAATAATTAAATGAAGAAATAATTTACTTATTAGATTAAAAAAAATGCTACATAACCCAAATAAAAATCAAAAATTCAAATTCAAATCCATATCATTCTTTAGATGAGTGTGAGATGAGTAAATCCTACTAAAAAAATTGATATAACCCACTCGTCTAAAAAATGATATACATTTAAGTTACAACTTTTTAAAGTAATCATTCAATAAGAAAATAACAAAAATCAAAAAAATCAAAAAAAAAAATTCACTTCTTGCCATGAAGGTAGTTATGTATTACATGATAGAATAGTTGTGAGTTTTAGTAGAACCCATTTATTAATTTATTTACCTATAAATAGACGATTATATCATATCAATAGTACAATTATACTACCTCAACAATACATCAACACTGCTGACGTGATATAACGGTTATAACCAATATTTTTTCGTGGTTTACCGGGAAAAGAAGTTATTAGTTTAAAGGTCTCATTCACTCTATGAATAAAAGCCTGGTCTTTCTGTTTGGCTTCTTTCCTACTTTCTCTCTCCTCTATGGAACAACTCCTCCACCCTCATTCTGCCGTCCACCGAATCAGATCTCCGGCAATAACCCAATTTTCCGGTAACTCTATTTCACTAGGCTTATCTTGTGTTTCTTTCAAAAAAATTTTTTAATACTTTTTACTTATTCATGCAAACAGAAGAGAATAAAGTGGCATTAGCTTTGTAAAAGATAACACAGAGATTCTCTGAAGATTTTGTTTTCTGTTGCAATCTTTATATCAGTCAGACCTAATTTTCATATTCCTTGAAATTAATTAAAAGTTTTAGCTTTTTTTTTTTTTCACTTACTATATCCTTGTGTTTCAACCAGTTCTTGACTTTCTCTATGAAATCAAAGGTGTGAGTGATAAGTGATTACTATAACTCACGCTGATCTAATGTTTTCTCAGCTCAATTTTGTTCTCTGTTCATGCAATTCTTTTTTAGCTACACACTCTCATGTTTGTTTTTTTCCTCTCTTCCTATCTTATCTGTAAAGAAGGATAATTCAATAAAATGGCGTTAATGGTGAAGAAAGATAGCTGAAAAATCTGCAACAATTGCCTAAATTTTCCATGTTCTCAGAAAATTGAGAATTACTGAGCAACTTGAAGACAGTTATTGTCTAGAAAAGATTGAGAAACAGAGAAACCAGAAAGATTGGGATATTTACCAGATTTCTTGCGGCAGAATGGACATTAGAGGGGAGAGTTCAATTCTGCAAGCCAGAGATTTCCAGATTAAGGGTTCTTGGATTCCAACCACACCAGTGAAGCCCAGCCAAGCAGAATCGCAACCGATCTGTGCAGACAGGAAAGAAAATCAGCCAATGCAAGCAAATTGGTCAGGTGCTGAGAGATTTTCAGAGCTAGGCCAACCAAGTTGGGTAGAATCAGAGGGGTTTTCAACTGGGTTTTCGCCAGAAACTCGAACTCGTGGAGTAGCTGTAGCTGCATGTTGTGGTTCCACAAATTTTGGCGAATTAAACAGGGGTTTCGACAATTGGGAGGCAATTTATGGGGATAATGACAGCATATGCAACAAGTTTTCCATGGACGCTATGGACAGATTTAATGATATGCGTTTTGGAGATCTTTTGGCACTCGCAGAGGCTGCCTCTGCCACCGCAACTTCTGGAAATTTAAATGCAAGTGCCAATGTGAATGCAGCAAACAGTTCACTGATCTCTGTTGTCAATTCTCAGATTGATGATAACCAGAACGAAGATATTTTGTGTGGATCAAACTTTCAGATTTACAGTGACTGCGCAGCAGATATACCTCACGGTGAGTATCACTAAACCCGCGTTTCTTTGCATATTCTTCCACGAAATTGTGCATTCATTTGAGAACCTAATGATTTAGAATGTATCCATGTGGCCCTTCAGAATGTAGAACCTAATATTTTGCACCCTGCAATATTACATTGAAGGATTGAGTTACTAAAGCTATAAAAACCAGAGAAAAGACAACAAAAACAGTGACACAACATTTCAAAAAGAGACAAATGTGCATTCCCTAGCCCAATACTCCGTCATTCGGTGTGTCCCCACCTACCCAATATAAGACATTACATTGCTTCGCACACAACAAAATATCTCTAAAATCCTGTTCTTCCCTCATTGAGAAATAGAACCGTTTCAAGAATGAGAACAAGTATCATGTACCTAGAAGCATTCATAATACTTGAGTAACACTGTTTCAAACTTTGTTGATGATCGTATTTTTCTCGTGCTGAAGTGATACTAAAGAAATGTACATTACAGATAGGTGCTCCGTTCCTTACCAACCATCCTTTGATCTCAATTCGCCACCTAGAACTATAACAGATGCAATTTTGAGCAGAAGCATCTCCTCCCAGTTTGCACCCATAACACCAGATCATGCAAAGAGATCAGACAACAGACTGGCATCTGATATACCAAATTCAACTGCAGATGAAAGAACAAGTCAAGCAAGAGATAAGCGGGTGAATGAAATTGCCAGCAACGTGGTTGAAGTGAACGAGATCCACCAGGAGACCGAAAAATCACAGCTGCTCGAAGATCAGTCATGTGCTGCTATTTCCACACAGTTGCAGGAGAATCACAATCCTGACAAGGGAGGGAACCAGGATACTGACTCAAACAAGACACCACAACAGAAACCAAGAAGGAAAAAGCATAGGCCCAAAGTGGTTATAGAAGGCCAGTCTAAAAGCACTCGCAAACCCATGACTCCAAAGCCTGCTGACCACAATGAAATTCCAACAGGTAAAAGGAAGTACACTCGAAGAAAAGGAGTTGATCAACCCAGTGATACTCCCCTGGCAGAGGAAACCAGCAAAACCAGTGATTCAAATACAGTTAGGTGTACCAGAAAATCCTGCAGGCGATCCTTGAATTTTGATTCCGAACATGAAGTGAGAGATGAAAGCTCCTCATGCAGGCCATCGTCGAATTTCGACACCGAGTTGCACACAAAAAACTTCTGGACCTGGGTGGATCAATCAAGATCTAATGTACTGCTTGCCCAGGGAGTGGAGATAAGAGGAGAAAAAACTCAAGCAGGCATTGCTTATGACCTTACATGTTCCATGAATCTACAAGAAGGTAACCTATCAATGCCTGAAAGACAAGCCCCAGGCCCTCCAACTCCTGCCAAGGTTGATCTACCACAAAAAAAATTGATGGTAGACACTCACAATGGATGCATAAGAGGAAAATGTCGAATAGTTTTCTCAGATGAAACACATGATAAAGAGGCAAGCTCTGCAGAAATGATGAAAGATTCCTACTCTCAATCAGCATTGAGAAGCCCAAAGAATTCCAACTGCATCATCGGTACGTGTTTGACGAATGGAAAACAAACAAGGGGATTAAAAAGAGACCATTCATGTACAGCCGATGAAGTGGAACTCAATAGCACAAATGAAAAGGGGTCTCATTATAATTCTATGCAGGCATACCAAGCAATGCTTCCAGTAAGCGAATATGACAATGATAATAATGCCGGCATGTTTTTTCCAACAATTTACAAGAAAAAGAGAACTGAGAAAGCACAGAATTCAGCAACATCCAGCACTTCATCTACTGTGACTGCTGCAGAAAATCGTGTGGGACAAACCACGATATACTCCCCAAATGGCACGTGCACAAATCCTTCCACATCAGAAATTGGTTGCAGAATTTCTGATCCAAAAGTCAATGCCAATAGTGCCCTGACTGCAGCCATAGCTATTGCTCAGGATAAACAGCACCATTTCAAATGTACGCTAGCTTTGGGCCACACAGAGAGGTTAACAAAGAAGAGATCCAAAGGCCCTACTCGGGTACGTGACGTGGCTTCACTAACTAGAATTTCTAAGCAGTTGCCAACTTCTACCTCCAGAGGAGCAACATCATCTGGAGTTATGCAAGGTTCTGAAATTTTACATCAACCCCACACATGCATGGAAGCCCTAGTTGCAGACAACCATGCAACAAAGGCAACAAAGAAGAGGACAAAGAGAAGTTTTCTTGTCAGTTCAGATAATCGCCACCGACTCCTCACTGAGTCAATGGGTACTACTTTCCAAGAAACATATGATTGTTAATTTTCAAAAAACCACCCATTCCACAACTAATTCCTTTTCAAATTTATTTGTAACATTTGATGCAGGGCCCCCTCCAGATGTCATATGGGACAGCCTGTATTCTGTTGATGCAATTGTTGAGCGGTTTAGCCGTCTCGACATTAATGTAGAGCACAACCAAGTAGCTGGTCAAGAGCAGAATGCACTTATTCCTTATGATATGAGGTATCGAGGGCAAAATGCACTTGTACTGTATCTAAGAGATGGGACTGTTGTGCCTTTTGAGGGTTCATTGGTTCCAGTGAAGCAACGACGGCCAAGGGCTAAAGTTGACCTCGATGATGAGACAAATAGAGTATGGAAGCTTTTGTTGGAAGATATAAACAGTGAAGGGATTGATGGAACAGATGTGGAGAAGGCAAAATGGTGGGAAGAAGAACGAAGAGTGTTCCATGGAAGGGCAGACTCATTTATTGCACGAATGCATCTTGTCCAAGGTAATAAACAAAGTTTCCACATTCTCGAATTTTAGATATGTTAGTCGTTAAAATGCCAGTAAATAAAAGATACTTTTCATCAGGAAGCAAAGAAGATTAGTAGCTGAATTCATATCGAATAGAGGTGATCAGTATTCTGGATAATTTACACTGTTCAATCACCCAGATGATGTTACTCAACATTCTTGCCTTATTTAAGATATTCTTAGATTGGATAAAGGCAAAAAAAATGAAAAGAACAAGAACCTAAAGAACTACCACCACACACACATGCAACAGTTTATTTGATAGTCAATCCAGCAACTACTTGGCTACAGCCTGATTCACAGTCATTGCAGCAAACTACTTAGGATTTACGCGGAAGAGAAAGTAGATCGGAACTTACCTTAAAAAAACACAGAAACAAGTAACGGCTTCTAACATTTTCCCCTTTTTTCCAGGACCAAATGCTGCATGAAACTTTTAGAGGTAGAAAGATGACAACAAAGAACTAAAGCACTTAAAATGATTATTCTCAGCCACTCAATAAATCAAATCAGGAATCTAAGCACCTAGATTATTGCCAACCATCTTACCTCGGATCTAGGGGTGAAAATGACAAAAACCTGTAAAAGATTTACCAGGAAATCTTATTGCGAAATAATAGCCCCACGTTGCATAGACGTGAACCTGAGTATGTGACAAAAAGAAGTGAGGTGGTTACACTCAGTACACATTGTTCACTAATTTGAGACAAATCAATATCTTTGTCTTATTCCGTTCTACATATCCTTTCTTATAAAATTTCACCAGTATCTTGAACAGTGTTCCCAGAAGGTTATATTCTTGCATATCTTCTTCATCTAAAATATAAAAACATTTTGAAGATCAATGCAGCATCTTAAAATATAAAAACAATTCCATGTTCAATTATCATTTCTGCTGAAAATTATATATATTGACGGGATAACAATTTTTCCACAGGAGATAGACGCTTCTCTCAGTGGAAGGGATCAGTTGTCGACTCGTGCATCGGAGTTTTCCTCACTCAAAATGTATCAGACCATCTTTCTAGGTTAGCATTTTTAATTTTAAAATTTTCAAATTCCCCTTACAAAATAAACTGGAAATCCTCTAAAATCTCTTCATTCGCTTCTGCAGTTCGGCCTTCATGTCTCTCGCTGCACATTTTCCCCTGAAGTCAAAGAGCAACCAAGGACCACCAGAGGAACAGAGAATCGGAATATTCACGGAAGAACCAGAAGTATGTGTAATGGATCCTGAAGATACCATTGGATGGCATGAACACAAGTCCCATCGGCCAGACTGTGATCAGGGTTCTATGATGCTCCAGGATGTGGAGAGTTATGAAGAAAAAGAAGCCGTCAGCAGCAATGAAGCCTCAGAAAGCAGCACGAGTGGCATTAGGTCAACATATACTTCAGAGAGCAAATGTTTAGATTCTTCTAAAGACAGTCCAGATATGTACCAGAAATCAGCAGCAAATAGATTAGCTACTCAAATCCCTAGAACTGTGGCAAGTAGTAGTGGAGATCAAAGAGAAATGGACAGGGTATTTTCATCTCACAATTATGTAGCTTCTTCTCAAGAATCTCCGGACTCTTCAATTGCTCAAACTGCTGAAAGAATAGGATCATGCTCACAGTGCAACTCAGAAGCAGAACTAACAGCTGGGTCTAAATCCAGCAGTTTTGGTAGCTCTACTTCTTTTGTGAAACTATTACAGATGGCAGGAACCACCATGTTACATGGAGTTTACAATCAGGGGATGAGAAACACATTGTCTACGTATGGAAAAACCCAATCAGAAGGTATGGCATGTGTCTCACAAGAACAGACCAACGAGCAATCAGATGGTGCTAAAACCTCCACAAGACTCATTATGCCTGAGAGTAATTGTAGTTTGCATCAGATCCCCGATTCAGGAGCACCGGGAGTTGAATGCTTTGACATGCTGGGGGAAGAAAGCAGATTTTCTGATATATCCAACAAAAAAGTAGAAACTTGTACCAGGGAACAAAGTGGATTCTCAGAAGAATCTGCAAGCCAAGCTACAGTTCAAAGGGTCATTACTGTAAGTTCTCAAGAAGCACCTAAACCTTTCAGTGACATTGACCACCCAAGCAACAACCTTGAAGTTGAGGTCAATAAAATTTTCCAGTCTCAAAAAACAACCGAACGTCCAAACAACAATGTTGAATCACAGACTCAAGAGAAAAACTGTAAAATGCAGCAAGTTCTTAATGTCCCAAACTTCCTAGAAGAAATCTTGGATGTAACTGACAGCACCAGCATCATCGATAGTTCAACAAAGACTGACCACAAAGCAGCTGAGTCAAAGGGTTATGCCCTTGGTAGGAAAGTGGATGGCCTGAATAATGATTCTTCTAAAGCAAAAAGGGAAAGAGCTGCAAAACAGAAACAGAAAGAAGTTGGTTGGGATAGCTTAAGAAAACAGGCAGAGGCCAATGGCAAAAAAAGAGAAAAAACAGCCAACACAATGGATTCATTGGACTGGGAAGCAGTACGGCGTGCAGACGTTAGCGAGATAGCTCAGACCATCAAAGAAAGGGGAATGAACAATATGCTTGCTGAGAGAATCAAGGTACATGGCATACACGTTATAATACTTACTAAAACTGAAACGTCCTTGCAAAGCTAATGATAAATTGAGAAACTCATGCAGGATTTCCTTAACCGGCTCGTCAGAGAACATGGAAGCATCGATCTAGAGTGGCTAAGGGATGTTCCACCAGACAAAGCAAAGTAGGCCCACAAAAATCTTCAAATGATTTCTATATGTTAAGTGAACATATAAAATGTCCAAAAACATATTAACAAACTCAATCTGATATACAATGTCACAGAAATAATGCAGTATCCTTTGGATTTTAGTATTGGAAGAAATAGAAATAATTACTACCATTCTATGGTTTCAGAGAGTATCTATTGAGCGTAAGGGGCTTGGGTTTGAAGAGCGTAGAGTGTGTGCGGCTTTTGACACTTCACCATCTTGCCTTCCCAGTAAGTTTTAAACCTTGTTTATATATTGTTAGAAAAATTACATCTAGACCCAAACATTTTATATTTGTTTATCTTCGCTAAGGTTGACACAAACGTTGGTCGCATAGCTGTAAGACTAGGATGGGTACCGCTTCAGACGCTGCCTGAGTCTCTCCAATTGCATCTTTTAGAATTGTAAGGAATAATTCTTGGTGGATTTACTCATGCAATTTTGATACATCCAAGATAGACACATTAATTTTGTAATTTTTCCACAGATACCCAGTGTTGGAGTCGATTCAAAAATATCTCTGGCCACGACTATGCAAGCTCGACCAAAGAACATTGTAAGCCAAACTTTTCCTATACATTAACCCACAACTGATAAATGCATATGTGACATATAAGTTAGAAGTAGGACAAATAACCATTTACTTGCATGAAGCAATGAAACTTACTGATTTATGATGTTATCTAATCACAGATACGAGCTGCATTACCAGATGATTACCTTTGGAAAGGTACATCATAAGTATCAAAAATATGAGGTGATTTCTGTTATACAGATATTTACTCAAACAAAAGCTAATAGCAATCCACTGTGATTTTGCAGGTTTTTTGCACAAAGAGCAAACCAAATTGCAATGCATGTCCAATGAGAGGAGAATGCAGGCACTTTGCAAGTGCATTTGCAAGGTTTTCACCTAATTTTCCCAGTTTACTTGAGTTGATGGCATAGGACAAACACACAACCACCACCCCCAACAACAACAACAATACCAGCACAAACGAACACAACCAACAACACCACAACGAATCACGGGCAACAACAAATTAAACTACAACATTCGAAAGCAAGGTAAACCAAACAAAACATTATTTGAATCCAATCGGGATGAAAACTCCAAAATTAGCATAAAAACTGGCTGAAAAAATTAACCGGAATGAAAATCACCGAGCTAGCACCAAACTGTGTTGAAACCAACTGACCCGGCACTAAACCGAGTTAAAAATACTGAACCAGAATTAAACCAAGATGAAAACCACTAAACAAGCACCAAACTATGCTGAAAACGACTGGATTGCACTAAACCAAGCTAAAAACATTCAGTCAGAACTGATCCGGAATGAAATTGCTAAACCAACACCAAATTGTGTAGTTAACTATTAAACCAACACTAAATCGGATTGAAAACACTGAACGGGAATTAAATTGAGATAAAAACCACTAAACTATCACCAAATTATGTTGAAAACACTGAACCGTCATTGAACCTAGATGAAACCACTAAACGGGGCAACAAACTAAACCAAACTGCAAACACTAAAATCTCCACTGATAATCAGACACCAAAGACACGGATACAAATTCAATCTTTGAATACGAGAACTATTTTCACATATGGAGAATATATGTATACACATACATAGACCAC
The DNA here is from genome assembly GCA_951799425.1 of Ilex aquifolium. Classification (NCBI taxonomy): domain Eukaryota; kingdom Viridiplantae; phylum Streptophyta; class Magnoliopsida; order Aquifoliales; family Aquifoliaceae; genus Ilex; species Ilex aquifolium. The sequence goes on from OX637399.1 coordinate 25,511,774, forward strand.
AGAACATACGGTGGGCAAGAAGAAACAATTTACGTGTAAAATAGTTTTGCAGACACTAGATATATTTGTACTATCCTAGTAGATTTACCTAGTAACTCCCAAATATAAGGTCGCTACACAATTTTCTAGCTATGTATACACTACATGTTAGTTGAATAACCAAAAATGTCGTGTCACTGACCCACATAAAATAACACCAGTTTTTCTCAAGATATTTAAACTATATTATTATATATATGATACTGATGAAAATCCTGGATGCAGTGCACGGCTTGCCCTGCCAGCACCAGAGGAGAAAAGCATAGTGAGAGCAACAGAAAGCAAAGCAGCTGGTCAGAATCCTGTGGGGATCATTAATCCATTGCAGCTACTTCCACCTCAGGCAAACCAACAACCAGAAGCCCAGTCTGAATTCAGCAACTGTAACCCCATTATTGAAGTACCACCAACACCAGAGCCTATTATCGAAGTACCTGCAACGCCAGAGCAAGAACAGACACAAGTACTCGAAAGTGACATTGAGGACACCTTTTGCGAAGATCCTGATGAAATTCCTACCATCAAACTCAACATTGAGGAGTTCACACAAAATTTGCAGACTTACATGCAAAAAAATATGGAACTCCAAGAGGGAGATATGTCAAAAGCACTGGTTGCTTTAAATCCAGAAGCTGCTTCAATCCCCACACCTAAACTTAAAAATGTGAACCGGCTAAGGACAGAGCACCAAGTGTGAGTAGGCATTTCCCACATCTTCAATGACTGATTAATATTCCACTAGGAATAGGATTCCATTAGCCTAAATGCAAGCCTAATCAGACCCTCTCAGAATGGAACTCAATAAGCAGAGGGAAAGTCTATGGGTAGCAGCATCCCACAAATACTTAATATAAAACCGAAGTTGTTCCTACCCTAGTCCATGGTAGTGCATTAAATAACTCCTAACATATACTGACTGCTTCCCCATTCTGCAGCTATGAACTTCCAGATTCACATCCACTATTGGAAGGGGTTAGTATTTCCACATCTACCGGTCTGGAGATGGTTATCATTTGCAAGTCCAGAGTTCTGTATTATTCTATCTAAAGAAATACACTTTTTTAATTTGCAGTTGGACAAAAGAGAACCAGATGATCCGTGCTCATACCTTCTTGCAATTTGGACACCAGGTGAGCGAACAAGATCATACATGACTAAAGAATCACCAAAACTTTTTTAAACTATACATAATTTCCATTGTTTTAAGGGTGCAGAATACATCACTAAAAAAGGCAATGGAGCAATCAGCTAACACATGATTATTTTCGCTCTTTTGTGCTTGCTAATTGTTTACTACGAACTTTGTAAATGCCCATATCAGGTGAAACTGCAAATTCAGTTCAGCCACCAGAAAAGTGGTGCAGCTCTCAAGAATCTGGCAAACTATGTGATGAGGAAACATGTTTTTCATGCAACAACATACGAGAAGCAAACTCACAAACTGTTCGAGGGACACTGTTGGTGAGGATATGTTATACTTATTATTATCTAGCACATAATATGGGCATGAAATGACATGAACATTTGGAAGCGGCATTACTAAAAAAAGTACGGTACGGACACGTCGAGACCACATTCCAAATAATTGTGTAATATATCAAGCTATATGATTTTGTACTTTACATAGATATAATTACAATATTACACAACATAAAAGAAATCAATACCGTAAGATAAACAAATCTCCTATATAAACTAAAATGTGAATTTTAAGAATTATGGGTCATAGCAATTTATAATTACCAATTTGTGTAGATAAAATGTACTGAACATGGAAGCTTGTAATGATTGCTCTCACCTTCCCAAATCCCTTTTAGTAAAACTTTTATAAATCTTGGTACTTTTCTTGGAAAATTTTAAGAAAAACTTTAGCACAATTAGTCTAAACTATTTAAAGTATTTCATAGTATGAGATAGTCTTTTGTCAAAATTCCAACTTTTTTTAACTATGGGAAGCCACTTGTTTATTTTTAGTATTAGACACGGCCCAAAAGAAGTATCGTAAGAGTCACCAAATGAGAGTGTTAGACACATCCTCAAAATGAAGATTGTTAATTATGAACAAGCCTAAATGAGTATTGAACATGTCTCCGAGAAGTGTCGTTGTCCAATATTGTCCGACACTGATGTCATATTCTAGATCCTCAAAGAATATACGTCTTAGATTATTGCAATCGCCTATAAGTCTGAATAGGAAGCCACAATATTTAACCAGGTGGATATATCTAATTTACTCTCATATGACTACCGTGAACAGATACCATGTCGAACGGCTATGAGAGGGAGCTTTCCACTCAATGGTACATACTTTCAAGTTAACGAGGTAACAGTAATGCCCAATCTCAGCTCACTTGAATACTTCATGCATTACAAAGTAAACAAGTTGTCACCTTTGTGGAATTAGGCAGTACTACAAAAGTAAAATACCCAGCCTGTGCAGGTGTTTGCGGACCATGAATCTAGCCTTCACCCAATGGAAGTTCCTCGAGGTTGGATATGGAATTTGCCAAGACGAACGGTGTATTTTGGGACCTCCATTCCGACAATATTTAAAGGTAAAATATTCACAGAAATGAGTTATTATTCATGATATGTGTTCAGAAAATGATAATCAACCTAGTCCGTCTTCGTGCTAGGTTTATCAACTGAAGGAATTCAATACTGCTTCTGGAGAGGTATGTGTAGATGTCAACCCCTTTTTTTTTTCGTTCTCGACACTCCCGCTGCTTCTATTAATTTCCACCAACTAAAAACTAAGTTGTATGCAAAGTACTAAACACAAACGATGTACAAGAAATCATCTGACTTTCTTTTGGGGGTTTTTATTTGTTTTGGGGGGAGGGGGGTACTACATGAGGTACAAATAAAGGAGTTCTTCCTAGTCTTGTTTAATCATTCTAGGAAAACTGGGAACCTCACAAAACAAAATAAGCAAAGACCACTTGATCATGTAACCTGAGCCAGAGCCAGCTCACCAATGTCTAAACGATTTTGTGGCATCCACACGATATAAGAACAGAAATTAGTTTAACCTTCACATAAATTAATCATTGAGAAGACCTAAAACCATGGTGCAAATTTCTCAGCCAAGGAATATACCCTTAAACTAGTGAGTGGAAATGCAGGACTTACATTCAAACAAATCCGACCCCTTTTTAAGTAAAAACCAAGACCAATTCCCTTTAAGCAAGAGGCATGACCGTGAAATGCCTTTCTGAATGACTTGTTTGTAAATATATAAAACTCCTCACTCTTTAAAACTTATGAGAAGCATGGTGTCAGACATGCGCATTTTACCTTAGGGCTTAGACACACGGATACAACACAAAACTGACTACCATCTTATGCCAGTTAATACATCACCAATACCCCACAAGTCAACACTTGTTCAGACACTAACAAAGTATATTCAAATATCATGTCCAATTCATCTTCAAGCACGAAGAAATACAATTTCCAAAATATACGAGGTAGATATGAATCTTTCTCAAAGAACTTGTCAACAATATTTCTGGAGATTAACTTCAGTTTTAATTCCCAGCCATAACTTATTACAATAGTACACATGTTTATAAATCCGCCCTAAGCTTGGTCTAAGAACTTCCATTTGGCAACAACCACTAAGAAAGTTGCAAATGCTAAACACATGAAAGTAAATATTTGTAAAATTGATGAAAACACTTTTAATGAAGGTCATTGCCTCATACAGTGGTATAAATGCCGTGCAAACAATTATGAGGTTGTGGGTTCAAAAATGACAGCAATCACTTTATGAAAATAATGTCAAAGGTTAGACACGTCTTCAACTTACTCATCCTATCCAAACACTGAAAATCCCTAAAACAAAATGAGAAACTAAATCCAAAATACTGACAACATGCAAGTATTTTATATATGTTTATTTATATATCGTCAACTTGTTCTATATCTGTCTCTTTTTCTGAGCTTGTTTGTATTCTTAGCCACAAAAACTGGAAATCATAGAAAGCATGATATATCCTACGACTGGCACAAGTTTTAAAAAAAAAAAAAATTGCTTTCAACAAAGCTTTTCCCTTGCTTTTGGTTTAGAATTAACTAATTTCATTCTCTAGGGCTTGTTTGTGTGAGGGGATTTGATCAGAAGACAAGGGCTCCCCGTCCGCTCATGGCTAGATTGCACTTCCCAGCTAGCAAGTTAACTAGAAACAAAGGAAAGATGGATGAAAATTTGACATTCATACACTCGTCATAGTTAACAGTAGATGCAAATGGCTGCAGAATTGCATTCACAAAGCAGTAACAAGTCGACATACAGTGGCATGGTATTACAAAAGGTAACTAGGGTCATGGAAACTTGTAAAATCCCAGTGTGTGGGAATGTAGTCTGTGTAGAAATGTTGTTATTTATTTCAAGCCTGATTGAGCTATTCTTCTTCAATCACTGACATGTCACAAAATGTTGGCTTTTCTTTTCTTTCATTTTTTGACTGGCATCTGGTTTAGGGCGAACAATTTTAATATTATCCAACAATATGATTTAGCCTTAATGAATTCGGGTCATAATCAAGTTGACAAGCCAAACTTGCTTGACAACCAATTTTGACGCAACATGACTTGATTCATAACTAACCCAACTTGAAAATACTTATGTGAATATTTGGGGTCAAAATCGATTTGACCTGAGACATTCCTAATAACTAAATTGTGTATGGGTTAAGACTTAAGAAATTATGATATGACATGACTTAGACACCTGAAACGCCAAAACACAATGTCCGCTTTAGTCTAGTTGTTGGTGAATAAGACCACAGATCCTACGAATCGGACACAATGGTGGAAACTGCTGAATTGGTGGTCCAAAGTAATTCTGAACCCAACATTAGCTAAAATAGGAACCAATAAGCAATCCACTGGGATGCACCTTTTTCAATCCACTATAAGACTAAAGACGGCCAAGATCAGTTGCCCAAAGTGAGAAGGGGAGCACTGCTGACCTAAACGAAAGTCAACCAGCTTTCATTAGCAAATATCCGATTGAAATTTCACAGCTTCCCAATGCCTTCGCTAAATACCAATCCTCTTACCTTGAATTTCTATTGAAATTGAAGAACATTCAAGTTCACATCTATTTTGGAACACTATATAGGAAATGCGCTTAGAATATCATAAAACCTACATACAACTGCAAAATTAAGTAGAAAACACCATAGAACAACTGCATCAAGATCTATAATTCTTGTAACAAACACATACATATAGCTTAAGGAATCCGAAAAACTACTTTGTAATAAATTAGAAACCTTACGATAGTAAACTAGAAAACAAATAGAATAGGATCATGTAAAACGAAGTCCAACTGCTATATCACATGATCCAAAATGCAAAATCGAGTGAAACCTTTGTTTTTTTTTAGCATTAGCTAGTATAAAGTTCTGTTTCCACTAATTTACAGTGAATATCCCACCTTAAACAATACAAAATTAGCTAACGGCAATCATCTCCCAATTAAACACCACCAATCACGCAATCAGACAGACTGTAAGCAGAGATAAAGCAATCAACATAAACATTCACAAAGTCATACATACACACTTTTAAATACAAGTACGGTGCATACGCACATAAAAAATCTATTGGAGCATCATTAAGTGAATGAAATTTCAACCTTATTGACATCCGAAAATCAAACAATCAATCAGGCAAATTTGCAACCGAAAAGCAGCTTCACAACATGTATACAAACATTTAAATATGCAATTATGTAGACGAACCTTCCAAAACCGAATTCATGAGACTTTGACATACAGCGGGGGGGGAGAGACAGAGAGAAAAAAGAGCACCGACGTGATGATGGTGATTCGAACAGAGCATCGGACAGAGAAGGCTTGTTTGGAGGGAGAGAGCGAGAGAGCAATGATGTGATGCTGGTGAGAGAGTATCTTTGGTAAAATCTTGCCGCCTCGCCGCTTTTCGATTTCCCTCCCGTTCTGGTTTTTCGGTTCTCGTGTTTGAAATGATGCGCGCTACGTGCCGTGGCGACTATTGGGCCGCTCATTGTAGTCCAAATTATTTAAAATTGACCTAATATCAAAACACGATTCTAAATTAATATAAAATTAATAAATTATAATTAACATAATTTATTAACGTGAATAATAAATTGATTGAGTTAGTGTCAAATACGAATAACACGAAATTGACAAGATTAACATATTTAAGTAATATCATAAAAATAAATGTTAATTTTTTATTATATTTTATCAAATAGGGACTTAATTATTATATAAAAATATTTTTATTATTATATTTATTAAATTAATTTTTAGTTTATAGAAATGCATGAGAATAAGTTCGCTTAAGTGATAATAAAATTTTAGACAAAAAAATTGAACGTTAAATTTTTTATTCGCAGGTTATATAGGTCAATATGACACGGCACAATTAATTAAACAGTTTGAGTTATAATTAATTAGTGCTCGACACGAACCCAAAATTTCTCGACACGAACGATTGTCTCAACTCATCCAGAGTCTTTAAACCCTTATTTTTCTCAAGTCAAAACACCACCTGCCAAATTACCTGACCCTCCTATCTTCTTAATCGGCTTGGTTTGTGTTGCTTTCCGTGCTCGACAATCCATGTCCCCACAGGATTAACGCTCAGCATTAGACCTACAGCCCACCAACAGGCCGGCAGGTCCAAAGGCTTAGTGGGTCATCATGACCAGCACGGTCCGTCATGTTGTTACCCATATTTGGGAGGGCCGTGGGCCTTCTTTTTTCGATTGACAAAGAGTGTCAGTCCGCAATCCAACCTCCAGAGGTGACTCATCGAAATTTAAAAAAAAAAAAAACAAACCTGAAAATATGTCAAATTTAGAAAGAATAAATTGAATTATAGTGACATGCGTAAAGATTTAGTGTTTTATTATTTTTTATAATTAATGATTATAAATAATTCAAAAAAAAAATTATGATAGAGAATCAATCATTCTGTATGATACCGATTTTTTTTTTTTTTTTTTGATCTGGTGATACCGAAAGTTGAATTTTGGTATCATATGCTGATACGCACATCCTTTATTTTCTGTTTTTTCTCTTTTTTTTTTTTTTTCTTTCTTTCTTTCTTTCTTTCTTTCTTTCTTTCTTTCTTTTTTTTTTTTTGAAGTTGGTATTTTGTGCCCACTGCCAAGGATGCCTCACCACAATGATGCTATAACTCTATTAAAAACTCCTCACCCCTACTTGGATTAGCTGAAGCGTGAAGGCCCATTACCTGCGGTGCCTATTCTTTACACACCCTAGTCCCTAGCTGCCACCCCCTTTTCCCAACAGTCAAAAACAACTTAAAACAGAGAGAGAAGTGTCCCCATTGTACCCAAAAAAAAAAAGAGAGACAGAGAGAGAAGTGTCCTGGTTCCATGTCTTGTGATGGCTTATCTCTCACTGATTGAGATTATCTATACTATACTTCTCATTTAATTTTATTTAATGATAAATCATCCATCAAAGAGTGATGAATCGACTTATATGTGTGTACAATTGAATAACATTGCATAAAAGTGTAATGAATACAATCTCAATTTCTCTTTGACGTGCAATTCCGACAATTACACTAGACAAGTCAAGTGCTAAATGTCTATGTGAAATTATTCAAATTAAATAATGTAATACATTCATCGCCATTAAATATTAATAAAATTGATTTATTTCTCTTCAATTCCCCTCTAATTTCACAAGAATTGGAGAATCCTCTAACACTACTCGATTAATTGAATTACGTTCTTTGCTACTACACTTTTAGACTTTTGCTATTCCAAAATCTATTTTTTCTCTTTGTCTTTCCTCCTTTTCGTTTATCGGGTTTCTCTGAGAAAGTTTAATAAAAAATTAATGTGACGTGTCTTCGTTTATTTTCATGATTATTGGCCATGTTGCATAGTCGAGAGTTTGACTAGATTGAAGGATCAAAATTGGAGGAGAGTCTAACCCCAATTTATTTGATAACGATGAATGTACCCAATTAATTTTTTCACATTACCCCCTCAAAGAAATAAAAATGTTGTAATGTAGTCCATCTTCTTATTTTCATTTGGTCGTCTGTCTGTTTTGAAATTCCTGATTGATTGATTTGACAACAAACAACCAAATAAAAATAGGGGCTTAAGGAGGCCGGTACCTCTCAAAAAACTTAATAGGATAAAAGTACATTTTTTAAAATAATTAGGATAGAAGTACATGTGCTAAAAAAAAATCATAAAAGCCCTTTTACCCCTATCATAAATAGTGCATACCTAATTGAATGTGAGACTTTCAAGATTCCTTTTGATATTTGTGTATCATTTGAATTTTGAAATTTCATATATATATAGAGAGAGAGAGAGAGGGAGTCGAAAAATTGTCATGCAAACAGTGTCACCAAAGAGAAACACGATATAATGACAATGGGGGTCCAATCAATGGTATCATGTAATGCCCCCTTCATAGTGCCCAAACAGTGTCAGTAAAGAGTGACACGATAAAAATTGTCATGCAAACAGTGTCACCAAAGAGAGACACGATATAATGACAATGGAGGTTCAATCAGTGGTATCATGTAATGTCTCATTCATAGTGCTCAAACAGTGTCAGTAAAGAGTGACAACAGTAGATTGTACCTAAATGATGACAATATATATTTTGTCCACTCAAAGAGTTGCACCTAAAGAGGGAGTCAACAAATTGCTATGCAAACAGTGTCACCAAATAGAGACACGAGATATATATATATATATAAAATATCAAAATTCAAATGATACACAAATATCAAAAGAAATCTTGAAAGTCTCACATTCAATTAAGTATGCACTATTTATAATAGGGGTAATTATGGAATACAATTTAGAAAAAAAATTGAAAATGTTTTAAAATGTGTACTTATTGACAACTATTTGATGAAAAAGAAGACTTAAAGGAGGATAAGTTTGGAGGTGGTACTTAAAGCCAAATAAGTTTTGAAAAAGGTACTCACATCCCATTATCTCATAAAAATAAGACCGTGTACCAGATTGTAACGTGTTTATTTATTTTGAGGGGGCAATGTAAAAAAATTAATTATTCAGATGACAAATTGAAAATTTTTGTGTCTTTCAGAGGGTAAAATGAGATTTTTCCAAAAAAAAAATTATGGTACTGACAAATTATTTTTCGGTACCATAATTCGACCCATGTGAACATCTATATAATAAAGTATAATACAATTCAAATCCTAAAAGATAAACAAAATGACTTTTGCTATTCACGATTGAAATCTCTTTAAATTTTACTTTAAAGTTAATCCGACGACTAATATTAACACCTTAAATTTAATAGGAAAAATAGGTCCTTAAACATATGTTTAGAGTGACTTTTTAAAAATAGTTGTAGGACTTATTTCTCATAAATACTCTAAAAAAAATAGTGTTTGGAACTGTCCCACTACTACCTTTACCACCACCACCCCTACTGCCCCACCACCATCACCACTACCAGCACAACTACCCACCCCCACCACCGCTGCCGCCACCAACTGTAACACCCCAACCCGGGGTACAATATCTGTAATCCCTACTTATTATTGTCATACACCTTTCTTTATGTAAAAATAAGCATATAAAAAATAATCATATAATCCCTTAGTGGTACGGCTTGCCATGAGTCCTGCTTATTTACAAACCATAATATTGATCTCAAGAATATGACATAGAATAATACAATTTAAATTTAAAGGTCATATTAAAATAAACCCCATGATGACATCTCAATCGACCCTCTAAACTCGGCAGTGGACTCCTCACGTCTTTCTGGTTTTTCCTGAAAAGTCATTAAGACCATTAGTAAAAGCAAAGATGCAATTAATATTTAAGAGCACAACAAGTGATAAATGAAACTTTATTTATTTAGGAACAACCTTAACCACGAATTAGATACTTACTTTCAAATTACACTTCACCTTATACACATTTGTTTACATCGCATAGGCATAACCTGTATATATCACATCGACAAAATATACAGCACATATATCTACTTCCACATAATTAAATTATTCCTCACAAAGAATACCCTACACGCACACAAACTAATCGTCTTGTAAACAACAACCGCCACACAGACTATATTTAGTTGTGCAAGTTCTTGCGCCACATAGGGCCACATATATCGCAAGCTTGTAACACCTCATAGATATCATTCATCAGTGGGACAACCCAAACCACATTAATGGTTTTCCTTCAGATGACCCACATCACAGAGAGTTTTTTATCACGTTACTTAGACGACTCCACCACATAATCAAATCCCGTCACATAAACAACTCAAGCTATATAAATACTTCATGTTACTTAGACCACTGAAATCACATAATCCTCTATCGTCATTTAAACGACTCTCGTAATGTACCGTGAGTCCCCGATCAATTAATTATTCCCAACAATAACCATAGTAAAAACATATGTTTAAAAGTCTAATAAATTATCACAAAAAGTTGTAGGGTAGTGCACCTACCTTGCTTGGAATTCTACCTTGTAGATGACCCCTCTGCCAGAACTTTGAGTGAGGCGTACTTTGAGGTGTTCGCCTCCAGGCCTAGCACACCCAATATTTGCAATTCCACTCAGACATTAATACGTAATAATGCTCAAGTTTGAAATAGTTTATTCGAACCGAGTTCAATTATCAATTTGAGTCGAATTAAATAATCCATTCACATCGAGTAAAATTATCTACTCGAATCGATTAAGCTAGTAGCTTAATAATCAATTCGTGTCGAATTAAATAATCCATTCCTGTCGAGTAAAATTATGTACTCGAATCGATTGAACTAGTCTTCTTCAAATCTGTTAAAATAATATTTATTTGAACCAATTACACTAAATTAAACATTTCCCATATAATTGCAAATACAAAAGTATACTTGAATTTACTTCATTTTCTATAAAACCATAAAATTATATGCTTTCTTGCAATTAAATTATATCCATGAATTTATGAAAGTTAAAGAACAATTACCACAAGCATCACATTTAACCCACATGCAATACCCAAATACATACACTAGAAATGTATCCATACATTCAAGAGGAGAGAAAGTAGATTACATGACTAAGCTTACCTCTTGTATCCACTTCCTTCACCACCAAGCACCATCACTTGTCTTCCACCATTAAGCCCACCACCAAGCTCCAACATTTCCCCCTTCTAGTCTTAGCCGAAATTCTCAAGTGCAAGACTCCTTTTCTTTTTTTCTTTTTCTCTCTCCTTTCCCTTAGCCTTGCATGTGACCTTACTTGTTGTTTTTCTTTCTCTTTTTGTTCACTCTCCCTCACTCTCGGTTTTCAGCCAAGAAGAACACACACACACACTAGTTTATGTTATAAACACACACTTCTTCACTTTATATTACACTCACACACACGGCACACACACACATACACTTGGCCTTTGTTTAAACACAAACACTTTATAATGTTACACATGTAAGGATGACTCATCTTTTTTGGGTAATTATGTTTGCCTCCCCCAAAGTTCTTAAGTGATTTCGAAATCAACCCACTAGTATTTTCACACATAAAATTCCTATAAATTGGTCTCACTAATACATCACTAACGGGGTCCACCTACCCAATGTATGCTCACATACATTATGGCTATGAAAAATTTGATTTAATTAACCCTTTAATAATTTCACATAATTACAATTTAGCCCACAAAATTATGCTAATATGCATGCAATGCATGATCGGGTCTCACAACTACATATATCCAAAAATATTGATAAATCATTAAATTCGTATTTTGGACCCTTAACCACTCCTTGACATACTAACACATTTTATTTTTATAGCAATAAATTAATGTCACCTGCTTGTCACCCAATTAATTCCACATGCGCCAACGTACATAAAATAATAAAGTCATATACTATGTCAACATTCGTATTTAGCTTTTCACACTTTTAATAAAACAATTTCCCCTATAATCATTATTTATAAAATTATATCTATCTTTTAAAATATTCATCATTCAGGTTCAAGTCTCATATCACCATTCTTAATTAAATAATGATTACCAACCATGCGCATGCATATCACATGTGAATATGCTTACAATAAATATTTTTATCGAGATCAACACACTATTCATTGTATTCCCGATATCTCCCTTTTTAATTTACGGACTAAAGTTTGACTGTGACTAGATTATGTAACATTCAAATTCATAATATTAAAATGTCTATCGTGCATTCTCGGGTCTCATACCAACACTATCGACATCCTACCACACCCACCACCCAACCACCACCACCACCATTATTGCCCACCATTATCAATACCACCACTGCCCCACTACCACCACCTTCACCACCACCACTATCACCACTACCACCACCACCACCACCCCACTATCACCACTACCATCACCATCCATCATTGCCCACCACTACAGCCACCCATTATCACCATCGTCACTGCCCATCACCACCGTCATTGCCCCACCACCACCACTGCTAACTACTATCATCGTCGTTCACCACCACCCCACACCCACCACCATAACACCATCACCCACGACTGTCACTACCACCATCATCACCCAAAAACAACCACCACTATCACTATTGCCACTCACGGCTGCCACCACCACAGTTATCGCCACCCTCCACAACCATCACCGTCTCCCACCATTATCACTACTGCCCACCATCACTACCATCACTACCACCGCTCACCCCATTACAATCGGTGATTAAATTCATTTCTCTTTACTCTATATTTGTGATTTGATTTTGGGTGTTAATACAAATATGTTTATCATTGATCATTTTTTTAATTATTTCGTGCCTTTAGGCACGAGAAATAACTAGTAATTATATATGGAGCACTAAATTATTAACACTTGCAATTCGTTGCAGAAAAATTAGGCCTCAAGGGTGCTGGCAACATGTAGCAGTGCATGAATACTTTATGATTAAACTAACGGTTTAGTGAAAAAGTGGGCTTAATCTTTCTTTTTATTATGAGTCTATGACATAAGCTGGCAAATTTAAAAAGTAATCCCAATTGCAAATCCAATGGGATTAATCAATTGTATCAACAGATTCAAATTCATGGAATGTGGCCATAGTTTCAATAATGAATTGTAGGCCCCTTTCAACCATTTTCATTTCTAATGATTTTTAAATGATATGCAATAATTTTTTCATAGATTTTTTTTAGACAGAAACGTGGGAAGTTTATATAATTTATATTGTACTAAGGTTCCCACTTGTGGAAAACTGATGGTTCATTCATACTAGAATCCAAAGACCTAACATTGCAATAGGGAATAGGGAATTCTATATCGTTTCTAGGATGTACAAAATATCATATATATATAAATGACTTTTGAACTGTCTTTTCGATTTTAAAATACCCCCCAACTTTAAGTTTTCTCAATCCCTGAACTATGCTCTTAGTTTTAAAAAATGCCCTTAACTTTAAGTTGTCTCAATTTATACGTTGATCAACTTCATAAAACGTCCAATCAACTCTTTAAAGCAAAATATTTAAGGGGCAAATTTAAAATATTTTTATAGACTTTTTTGTTTGTTTTAACAAAAACTTCGATGGAAGGAGCTCATTATTACGTTTTGTATAGTTTAAGGGCTAAATCGATACATGTAAGAATTGATAAGAAGATATTCTAAAACCGGAAGTGTAATTTGAGGATTGTCTATATGTTTATTGTTTTTATAATAGGACGGCTCTTCCTAGTTAATGTTTTGTTGACAAGGTTCCATTTTGGGACTGCTCCCAAAGACTTCCTAATCTTAGAAGACCCCCTATAGTTTATTTAATTACCATATAATAGGCCAGAGAGAGAGAGAGAGAGAGTCATTTTCCATGCACAAAGGAGCATTGACAAACCCCAAAACACAGCTTATTTTACTGTCGTGGAGATAAGCAAAGATACAGAAGTTGGTACATCTTTCTCTCCCATTAATTTTTAACTCATTTCCACACTTGGCTGATGATATAGAGCCAAAACTACCACTTCCTTGATAATGTTGGTAATGAAGAACGGTAACTTGATAATGTTGGTAATGAAGAACGGTAACAATTAAATATTTTTTGGACTCGTGATTGTGACGATAAAAAACTCTATGTGAATATAACTATAGGCAAATCACATTCATTCAATAAGTCAAAAGATTTCAAGTTGGAGTTGCTACACTCTTAAATTCTTGTCATTTGAACCACCCACTGGGTTGGGTTGGCTGGCTCTAATTGAAACTTGAAAGTATAACTATCGAGTATTGATTCATCTCTTTTTAAGAACAGTCGAAAATAAAGTAACTAACGAAAAATACATCTGATGGTGTGTTTAGCATAACTGAGTACAGGCGAGTTGTTTGGGATCACTAGAGTGTCTAGTCAGAACTTTTGGACTCTTGGGGATTAGGTTATGGATATAATAAAAAAGAATAATGAATAGTAGGTTTATAGTGGTTTATCAGCTTAAAAGTTTGGCTAGTCCACTCTAATGGAGTCTCTTACTCCTGGGGAGCTATCTATTAATTGGGGGAGAGAGATTACACACAGTAGATACACTGATGAATTTTCTATATCCAAATGTGAGGGATTTGACCCTTCTTTATAGTGTACAGTTGTCTTGCATGATTGTCTTGCATGATCTCTGCGATTTTTCCGTAACCGATGACATCCTAGTATAAGCAACGTAATTCTCCTTGAGGCGGTTGTGACCCATGTGCTATAATATTTGACCGTTACTAGTTACAATCCCTAAGCGTGATGTGACCTTATGGAGGGTGCCAGTTATCGTCGTCATCGCATGCACGAGGGTCTCGTTGCTGAATATTCCCGACTTGCACACCCGAGCTAGTGATCATGAGCTGCAGGATCCGAACTTATCCTCAGCTAATTTTTGGTATCATCAACATCCATGACAAAATTATTATTATTTGTGATGATACACAAATTGGGTTTGCACACTGCAGTCAAGTATGAATAATAAATGCAGTAATTAAAGTAGAGGGAGAGAGAAGACAAGGTTTATAGTGGTTCGGTCAATGTGACATACGTCCACTTTGAATGGCAAGGGTTGTCGGTATTTTATTAACTCAAGTGTATAGGGAGAGTAGAGAATACAAGCTTAGAGAAGGAGAAGAGATAAGTGCTCCGTTGAGTGTATTGCCCCCCTCCCCCCCCCCCCCAAGTGTTGGTGGGGTTTACAATTTATAGTCGTTCTCCAATAGATTGGAGTTACTTAACAGCAACTATCCAACTATTCTGGTGGGGCTTGCGGCTTCTCCTCAACGGGTGAGGCCGTTGAGGTGCTCTCCATGAGACTCGGTCAAGGTTGACCCCTTCCAAGGTGGTAGAGGAGGTGAGGGTCTTGAGTGACCTTGTGTGCTCCCTGTTGAGGTAGCTCCTTAAGCTTAATGAGTTTGACCGGGTTGACCACATTAGGCTAAACTTGGTGGATCTCTCGGAGTTGAGCTATAAACTCAGGACCAAACTTATAATTTGAGTTGGGTCATTGAGCTTGTAGGATGAGTTGGACCCTTGGACTTGACACATCAATTTGAACAATTTTTTTTTTCTTTTTCTATCATGTTTCCTCTTTGCATCAGCCGAAAACTCAAATCGAGTGCAAATAGGACCTCTAATTACTTATAATCCAGATTTTTAGATGAAGATTACCAAATGTCGAATTCTGATTGAAACCTAATTTTAAAAGTTTGCGTCCGAAATCGTATGCTAAAGACTCAAGCTCGTTTGGGTCCCGATTCACAAATATGAAGAGTCAAAAATTATAAACGGGCAATTAGTATGAGAATTGGTTTGACACTTCTCTAATTATAAAATAATTGAAGAATTTTTTAATTCTTTTTTCATATTGAGAACCTATCCACCTCGACAAATTTTAAATATAAACGAGTATAGGTGGAAAAAAATATGGCACATAGCCGTCATAATGCAGTACATTGAATGGGAAAAAAGAAGATGGACATCGTAGGGGTATGGCCCTACGATTGCGTTATGGTTACACATGAACTGGTTTTTTTTTCCCTTGTGTGTGTCTGTGCGCCTGCCTTTAATTCTGTTTGACTCTTTGACTCTTTGACTCGTTCGAATGCAGTTTGGACTTTGGATACTGACAAAATTTGAAGGTATAAGAAAATGTAAAAAGATGATTATGATATAGATTGAAGGATCAAAATATTATTTCGGTATATTATTTTGGTCACTTGAGAAATAAAAATATTTCGATCATGTTTCTGAAACGTTGCGAAAATAGAATGAAAATAAATAAAAAAATTAAGATATTTATTTTTAAAATATTTTAAAATATTAGTCGAAATATATTGAAATACATCGAAACATACCCAAAAAATTGTGAAAACATGACAAAACATCTCAAAATACCTCAAACATTCTAACACACCTTGAAGTATTGAAATTTCGATTTCATCACCGTTTCGTTTCCGTCTTATTGAAAATGAAAACGTTTCGGTTATTTCAATCATTTTGAAACAAATTTGTAATCGTTGGATTGGTTGGTTCATGGAATAAATGACAAAAAAAAAAAAGGAGAGGCTAAGATCCAATCTATGTGCATGAGAGGGTATGAGAGAAGGCGAAACGATAGTTTCACTATGTGCTTGTATTTTCATGACGTAGGAGGACGGGTTATTCATATTTTATTTGACCGTCAGAGGTAAATTGAAAGCTATACAGTAGTAATTCTAAAAATGCAGAAAATTATACCGTGAGTGATTCAGCAGATTTGTATTCCTATATAAAAGACAAGCACTTCTATTGAATAAAGGGTAAAATACATTAATAGTCTCTCGAATATGTATTTTGTGTCAATTTGATTAATAATTTTTAAATTATATTAATTTGGTCCTTCAACTTCTCTATTTGTGTCATTTTGGTCCAATCGAAAATGTCAGTCGGAATTTACCAAAAAGTAAAGAAAATGTCAGTTTGAATTGACTAACAAAGATGTTCACGTGACCACAGTTAACGGGTCACTTTGATCCCTCAAATTTATAAATTATATTATTTCATCCTCGTCTCGGCTCTAACGAGTCGAACTTGAGTTTGTGTTTGAATTTAAATTTGACTTCAAATTTATATTCTAGATTGAACGTTTTCATTAATATGAATAATATCACATATTATATACACGTTAGTTCACGAGCCCACACAAAATGAAGTAAGTCATTATTTAGACTCGACTTATTTATTAAACGAATTTTAAAAATTAATTTTGAACTTGAGTTATTTCATAAGTAAATATATTGCAATGAACTTTGATCCGAACTGATTCCAACCTGTCAACTTGTGCTTGAATATAATTTTATTTTCAACTATGTGGTCTCTTAGTTTCGGCATCGAAAATTTCAAATCTCTTAAACTTTAATGTTTGAATTTAATAAAAAAGATATCGATTCTTCTCAAAGTGTTCCATTTCTATTCAAGAGGATTTATTATTGAAAAAAGTTACATATGGGAGATTTCTATTTTTTATATATAATTATAAATGAAGGGATCGATAAATTTTAATCGTCAACTGACAATTAGACTTGAACACGTGGCAAGTTGAATGTACTAGAAAGTGTTATTTAGAATGAGTCTACTACGACCGAGCAGATAGCTAAGCTATCTTGGTCGAGCTAAAATTGGTCCGACCTAGTAGAGGATAAAATTCGACTGAACAGATAGTTAGGTTGGCCGAGCAGAGGATAAGATCCGACCAAGCTAATAACTAGGTTATCCCGAAAAGTCAGAGATGGTGCTAGGCGACCAATGAAGAAATTGCCTAAATCATAGAAACACATAATTAATATGTGACCTAAATCGACTAATGAAAAATGAAATCTTATAAGGGTCAAACACAAATTAAGGAAGGACTAATTGGAATTTAGGTGTGCCACCATATTCCAACGAGGACGGTAGTCCTAAATAATCGGGCACAGACTCCCTATCAATGCTGGTAAAACTTAAGTCTGAGTTACACACATTTTCTCTAGTAAATTGAATACATTCTCTTGTGTTATTATTGACTTAAATATTGAAGTGCCTCCGACTGGTACTCCACCGGTCTATGGTAGTTTGTTCGTTTTGCAGGTCAAAGACGATCCCGAGTAATTATTCCAAACAAATCTCTTTATTTTGATAGATGCGAACTTTTACCTCTACAATAAAAATGTGCGTAAATTAATCCGAATATTTTTTATCATTAAAAAAAAAAATTTAACCTCTTTACGTAATAGCGCGTTGAAAAAGAAACTATCCATTTTCTTTCCAAATCCATTGCATTTTGTCTCCTTTTATAGAAGCCATCGACTCGAACGAAATTTCCCCAAAGTGGAAACCGTAGTGGGAACGAAATAGCCTCCGACGCCTACTATTCTGACTCCCCTCTTCTCCTGACTAAGCACCCGCAAAGAAACCAAAATTACAAGATGACCTGTGTAAAAATACTTAAATTACAAGATAACCTTTATAAGCACCCTTGAGTTTTTTGAAAATCACATAGACAATCTTCAATATTTTTTAAGATTACTCCACACACCCTTCTTATTTGTTTTATTGGCTGAGTTGCATCATTCTTAAAACGAGCAACACCTGCATTTAGCCATCTTTGTGTATTATACAAGAGTCAAATATCAATAAGATGTGACAGAAAAATACGAGAGTGAGAAGAGACAATTGAGTTATACACGATCACATGTTTGCTTGAATGTAAAAAGGTCAGATAGGAAGAGAGTGAAGAGAAGAGATATAGGAGTTAAAGTGATGTTGAGTCCAGTTGACAAGAAATTTTGTATAATTAAAGAGTTATTAATGAATAAGGAATCACGGGTGATTAAAATTGAAATAAAATAATGGTAATATAAGTATTTTGTATGTGAACACCAGACTCATCTCTCTTCCATTATAATAGTAATGGATTTATCAATGAGGAGATTTGTTATTGTTGGCTTTAACCAATCCCCAAATGTAAGAGGTATTTTCTTAATTTTAGAATGTTATAGGGTGAAATTTTAATTTAGAAAATTTTGGGGTCTAAGTAAAATTATCAAAATACAATATCAGTACAAGTGATTGATTAAACTACCAGCATTCGTCCAATATTACCATTTCGCCACCAAACAAAGGCCCACCTCTCTCTCTCTCTCTCTCTCTCTCTCCTCCTCCCTCTTCTCTTCTCTCTGTCCGACAACGAGAAAAGCGAAATTCTAGTGAGAGAGAATATAGCGAGGAAAATTTATAGAGAGAGCAGAGGCTTCACAAACTGTAACAATGGTGGTCTTTAGGGTTTCTAGGGTTTTCACGATTTAAATTTAATTTTTATAATGGAAATGCCTGGTAGACGATCGAATTACACGCTGCTAAGTCAGAATCCCGACGACCTCCACCACCACCAACAACCACCGCCGCCGAAGTTCGCGGGCGGTGGAGGAGCTCCATTCTACGAGTCTCACTCTGGCGAGAAAAATAAACCTAAGGCAGACAGAGGATTCGATTTGGACTTGATCGATCATCGGGCAGTTCAGCCGCAGAGTCGGATCGGAACGACGGTGTTTCCGGCGTCGATCGGGCTGCAGAGGCAGTCGAGTGGAAGTAGCTTCGGTGAGAGCTCGATTTCCGGAGATTTCTACCTTCCGTCGCTCTCGAATCCCGATGGACTTGGAAATTTGCATGAAGGCGTTGGTGGAGGAGCTGAATTATCGAGGTTGAAGGCGGTGGAGGTTAGTGGTGGTGGTGGTGGGGTGTCTTCATCGTCGAAGAGTTGGGCGCAGCAGACAGAAGAGAGTTATCAGTTACAGCTGGCGTTGGCGCTACGGTTATCTTCTGAAGCTACTTGTGCGGATGATCCTAATTTTTTGGATCCGGTGCCAGATGAGACGGCGTCAAGGTCATCGGTGTCTTCTGCTTCTGCAGAGGCTATGTCACATCGATTCTGGGTAGGGTTGATTCTGCTCTATTTCCATTGCCCCTTATTAGCTGTTTTATCTGAAGTCTAACTCTGAGATAGCATGAAAAGTTCGTATGAGGATGCATTTTTTTTTTTTATTGAACTGCATATGTTTGCTAAAAAATTATGGCAAACAATGAATGGCAAGTAAATTAGTGATGTGTCTGGCAGCATGGCATTGGGGTTTTGAATTGGAATTGGATACAAATGGCTACATTAATGATGCTTCTGGCTGCATGGATTTGAGTCTTGGAGTTGGAATTGAAGAAAACACCCTTGGATTTCGCAAATTTTCTTCTGATTCCATGGAATTACCCTCATGCTATGATGCCCAATGTATCTAAGGGATGATTTGCCATTGGATGTGGTTAGGGGTGGTTGTGGAGACCATGACTACTGCCGAGAACTATACTTCCAGTTTCAGTGCCTGTGTTCTTGATGACTGCACTGGTAGGAGTAATAAAACTTTACTTACCCTTGATGGCAGGTGTTGGTTTACCGCACTTGGATTGCATTAATTCATGTAGAGACTAAGTGGGGAAGGAATTGGCCTTCTGGAATGTGTGCACAGATTTGATTTCTAAAAGATGCTTGACTTGCCTTACTCAAGCTGAACTAGTTGTTATGCTTTGTAAAACAGATGTTTTTCTTTTCTCGGATTTTGCATAACAAGCAGTTACTTATCACAAATAAAGACTTTTCTTTCTTTCTGTTCGTCCATATCTTTCAGTTATAAGCCAGTGCATTGAAAAAGACCAATTATCAAAATTGTCAGTTATCGTTTTGTTACTTGGGAAAATATATCTTTGCATAGAATATACAATTCATATGCATTTTACTATTGATTTTGTATGAATTATGTTGCATCAGGTAAATGGTTGCTTATCATACTTCGACAAAATTTCTGATGGATTTTACTTAATTCATGGGATGGATCCATATGTATGGACCATATGTACTGATTTGCAAGAGAGTGGTCGTATTCCATCTATTGAATCATTGAAGGCTGTTGATCCTGGAAATGAATCTTCAGTTGAAGTTATGTTGATTGATCGACATAGTGATTCCAGCTTGAAGGAACTACAAAACCGAATTCATGAAATGTCCCGTAGATGCGTCACCACCACCGAGGTTGTTGACCATCTTGCAAAGCTCATCTGCAATCGCATGGGGTGAGTTTCTGGCACCTTCTATAAAAAATCTCCAAGAACTATATGTTTCTATTTTATACTCTAACCAAGTTTTATTTCCATCATAAGGGGTGCAGCTTCCACTGGAGAAGATGAATTGGTTCCCATCTGGAAAGTGTGCAGTGACGATCTCAAGGATTGCTTAGGATCTATCGTGCTCCCAATCGGTAGCCTCTCAGTTGGCCTCTGCTGCCACCGGGCCTTGCTATTCAAAGTATGAGTTAGTGACTATATCTCAGAACCAAAATTTTCAGTCCACGTGGACGCATGTTTCTATTTTAGTTTCACCTGAATTTTTTGTTTCTTGTTGGTTAAATTATTGTTTGTTGTCGTTTCTGTTTGTTAAATTACATTCATCCTTTGAAACTTCCAAGCATGTATATAAGATTCTTACTTGTCCCCCACCTCCCCTTTCTTTCTTCTGCATAAAGTTAAACTGAGAGGCTTCATTTGGTTCAGCATGCGCTCTTGTAAGTTTGATGGCATTTATATGCACTTCAACTAACATGATTTCTGCAGGTGCTAGCTGATACAATTGATTTACCATGTCGAATTGCCAAAGGATGCAAGTATTGTACGAGAGATGATGCTTCCTCTTGTCTTGTTCGGTTTGGGTTCAACAGGTATACCTTCATAACTACCATGGGTGCTGTTTTCTTTTTTCTTTCTGGAGCAAAATTGAGATTTGAAATCCAAGTACACCCAATGTTAGATGCCTTCACCGTACTAAAATGGTATTAGTAATAGGATGCATTACCATATAGCAATGCATTTGCTTTAGCCAAAAAGTGTTTAGATAGGAAATTAATGTGATGCTATCAACAAAATTTGTTGTTATTGTCTCTATGTTACAGTACTTTTGGTTGAATTTCCTAACTTATTTATTTTTAGTAATTGGGTGGCGTGGCCCTTACTTCGTACCTCTCCTTTCCTTCACTAATTATCATTTCTTAATAAAATGGTATGTATTGGGTATTCGTAATGCTGACTGCGAAATTTCTAACATTACTGTTTTGTCTTAAGTCTGAAGATTTTGCCAGTGGTTTATCAGGAAGGAGAAGGGTGGAATATAAAAAACGGGTTGGTTTTATGTGAGCTTCTTCTCTCCTTCCTCCTTACCCACTTCCTCCCAACCCCAACCAACCACATGCTACAACAACTTAGGTGTAACAAGATACTGGTCAGTCATAATTAGGGCGAAGTATGAACAAATAGTACTTTGTAGTGTCTTCCTGGAAGATGGTTTGGTAATAAACCTGGAGTTTCTAATCTGACCTGAGTATATACTACTTGTAGTTCTTGAGATCAGTTTATTTGTGGAATTATTTTAGTTTGGACTGTGGGAGATACGGGTATGAAATGGTTTCTAAATTATTTCTGATGCTGGAATTGTAAGTTTTTACTTGCAGCCTGCACAAACATGCTATTATTTTTTTGCCTTATGGGGAATTGAATTTTCTCCAAGTTAGTTTTTGGACCTAGGCGACTTATTTTTTAACTCATGGGATAACTTCTGTGGCAGTGAAGCATTAATTATTATTCTTCTTTGCGCAACAACCTGCTCTATTTGATCGAAGGGATGTCTGTTATGTCTTAATAGATGTATTTAGTTTCTTTGGAACATTGCATAGGTCAGTCTAAGATAATAGGCAGTAATACATATTATCTTTTATTACAGGGAATATCTTGTTGATTTAATTGGTAAGCCAGGATGCTTATGTGAGCCCGATTCTGTGCTAAATGGTCCATCTTCCATTTCAATTTCTTCACCCTTGCACTTTCCGCGATTCAGAGGAGTTGAACGTACAGTTGATTTCAGGTCACTAGCCAAACAGTATTTCGCAGACTCTCAATCACTTAATCTCGTTTTTGATGATTCTTTGACAGGTGATCTCTTGAACTCTTCAAAAATTTATTTGAATGGTATGGTGACTTATGGTTTTTTCTATTCTTATAAATGTCTTTATTATGTGCCACTTTCTTCAATTTCTCCACTGGGAAATTAAACATATAAAGTCTAGAAACTGTTAATGATTTCAATTCAAGGATGGCGGTAGTTCAGTTTGGTCTTTGACCTTCTATTGCATTGTAGTAGAGGCAACAAGCATATTGTGAATTACTGGTCAGCTGGAAAAATCTTTGCAATTTTTCTGTGCATGAATTCTAGTTATTGTCTTCTTGCTCATGACTTAAGTTATTTACATTCCTTCTGTTCTCTTTAGTTGTTAAATTGATTGCATGGGAAGCATGCTTGACACATCAAATGTGGTGTTTCTGGCATATTTCTCATGTTGATCGAACTGTCGTTTCAGTGATCATCCTTCTGATTTGAGTCCCAGGGTTACGAAGATTGATTATCGTTGTGGTTACAGGTGCTGATATTGATGGAGATGCCGGAGGTTCCATGTATCCCAAGCAATCAGATAGGTGTGACGTGGGTAGAAACCTCCCCATAACCAGTTCAAGCCACAGTGATGAACCAATAAATGCCTGGCAAAAGGCTCGTGATAAAGATTCACAGCCTTCCAAAATATGTAATTTTCAGAATGATATAAGCTCAGCAAGCATGGTCGGAGATCGAGTCCCTTTAAAGCATGTCCCACCAATTGGGCATAGAAATAATGTTCAACCACTTATACCGTTGTCTGATAGTCAACTGTTTCCAGTTAAACCAAGTAGAGAAGTTACCCTTGATATGGAGGATTTAGACATACCTTGGAGTGATCTTGTTTTGAAAGAGAGAATTGGAGCAGGTAATTTTCCTCCCTGGTTTGAATATATTGCAGAGTGCATACACCATGGACATTTTGTGGTGTCGAAGGACAGTGCACCTCTTCCCAAGTGTCACCTAGGAAGCTTTACTAAAAGAAATGACTTGCATTTTCAGGTTCTTTTGGCACTGTCCACCGTGCTGATTGGAATGGCTCTGTAAGTCATTCCATCTTTCTGTGTTCAATCATATTCTTTAGAAGTATTCATGCTCAGATACCTGTATAGGCAAATGGAAGTTTATTAGTGTGGCACCATCTTATGGGGTTTCCGTTGTTGATTTTATCTTATAGGTTTGGTGATGCTAATTCATGGTACCCTAGTTGGACCTAGTTTGATCCTTTGAGTTGGGTAGAGAACTAATAAATAATCTTATATCGTTGATATAGTTGCTGGCCTCTAGTTGATTGTAGACATTTAGTAGTGTTAATGTCAAAGAGTGAATTATTTATCATATTATCGTTGCCTACCATAAATAGTGAAATTGTAGTTATGTTGAAGAATCCCGTCAATTGTGCTTTAGTTTTGGTTGATCCTTGTGCAAGAGTGCACTTTTTTGAGACTAGAGCAAACAAAGTTCAATTTTTATGAACTTCGTTTTAGTGCAAGTGTTCCTTTAGTAGTAGTAATGCTCACATTACTATCACAGATGTGTCTACAAAAAAATAATCGAAGAGGTTATATTTCTATGAAGGTCTGTGCCATTTAGATTGCAGACTATTTTTTGGCTGTTGCCATCTTATCTCTCATATCAAGGGTTCGTGTACACAATAATCTACAACAGTTCTTAATGCAATCAACAACCTGATGAATATTGTCAATCATGTTTTCCGTATGCACGCACTATTGACAGATGGCACATTCTTTATGATCTGTAAGGTTTCATTTTGATGTGGCACTTAGGAATTTTTCCGTAAGTTCAAGATCATCTCGCTACTTTTACTTTATAGAAATAATTTTCTTTCGTTGGTCCTTTTTTGTTAGCACCCTGTTAACTTTAAGGATTTAGCCCACTTTGTATCTCATCATTTTACTAGATTTTTTCAGAGTTGGCCAATGGTAGTTGGTAGTATTTTAGGTTTGTGGATGGCGTGCCCTTATATTTGGAAGCCTTACAAAAGCTGTAACTTTCAGGATGTGGCTGTAAAGATTCTCATGGAACAAGACTTTCATGCAGAGCGTTTCAAGGAATTTATAAGGGAGGTAAGTGCAATCTAACTTTCTGGGTATTTTTGGCTCCAAGCTCGAGGAATATCAGATCAAACTAGTGGATTCATTTTTAAAAACCTTTATTATTAATTACTGGGATTGTTCTAATGCTGCTGTTTTTTAGGTTGCAATAATGAAACGCCTGCGGCATCCAAATATTGTGCTTTTTATGGGTGCTGTTACGCAACCTCCTAACTTGTCCATAGTCACGGAATATTTATCAAGGTTTTGTAATGTCTCTTTTCCCTAACACCCTAATGATGGTCCACCTTTTTCGCATCAATTATTGTGACCATATTTTGCTATCTTGAGACTTTTGGCCTGACTTGTTTGTTGTGATATTGACCATGAATGGCAGAGGTAGTCTGTATAGACTATTGCGTAAACCTGGTGCAAGAGACGTCTTGGATGAGAGGCGCCGGTTATCTATGGCTTATGATGTGGTATGTGATTGGATTTCAAAGACTGCTTGTTGTTAAATAATACGTACATGATGTATGGATATCACCTTAGTCATTGGCATGTTACTGTTTCATCATCATCATCGTTGCCTCAGCACTATCTTTATAGTCTGTGTTTGTGCGTGTTAAATCATTGTTTATATTTCCAAGATGTTTTGATTTTGATGTGTAATTGTTGTTTGGTGTAGGCTAAGGGAATGAATTATCTTCACAAATGCAATCCTCCCATTGTTCATCGAGACTTGAAATCTCCGAATCTTTTGGTTGACAAAAAATATACAGTGAAGGTAAGAAGAAGGATCTCTTGAGCATAGCAGATGGCTAGCTGCTACCAGTAGCATGATCAATGAGTTGGACAACTTACTTTTTTTATTTTTAATTTATGGTAGCATTTACAAAATGGAAGTTTAGGTTCACATGAAGCCATGTGTATTGCATCTGTCCGCATTTTTGACAATTAATGTTTGGCAGCCAACTAACCAGTGTATTCAGTTTTTCTGTTCACCTTGGACCTATTGTTGCAAGGGTCCCTTGTTAAAAATTAACTTGTTGACCAGTTAGAAATTGAGCATGGTAAAAATATTGTACAGGATGAAGTTGCTTGGTAGGAAAGTGTTGGAAATTTAATATGTGATTTATGCACTGGTCATATCATATCCATCAATAGATAGTGAGGAAAGATTCAGGTATTGAAGTGATATTCACCTTAAAATCTTCGGATATGACATCAAATCTCTTCAAGTCCTTTTTGCCAATAAAGTTTTTGGAAAAAGGACGTCTGAAGTCTAATTGGTGTCATAAGGTGTATGGTGTCTTTGGTCAGAAGTTGCAGGGAAGGGTGTAACCTTCGTGGAATATGTGGATTAATTGCTATTTAAATTGTACCCTTGATGCCATCTCTTATTTTCTGAAGATTGTTGCATGAGACTTATATTTTTCATAGATTTTGTGGAAAGTTCCCCAGACCTGATTGTAATTATGGGAGCGTGCCTAGTGTGGGTCTTGCTTAACAGTAAGATTTCGGGGTAGAGGAAGTTGTTCTTTGGGATTCTGCAGAGGATTATGCAGAATGGTGTGTCCCATCCCCTCTCTCTTTCTGAAGTTCTTTTGTATTGGTCTATTCCTCAGTGAAGGTGGATTTTCATTATTAATTCAAGTGTTGGATTTCCATTCAATATGTTGGGGCTTGGTTTTGTTGAGTTGAGTTGAGCTGAGTTGTATTTCCATTCTATATGTGAGCATAATCAGGGATGGAGCTATATACACAGGAATTGTCAATATGTAACCATATATTATTTGTATCATTACTAGTGAGTAGATGTGATTCATTTTTATTTGTTAGATGTTTTGTCTTTGGTTTTGTTACTGCTTATCAGTGTTGAACTCTCCTCGTTTTTCTGTGTATGCCATTCCTTCTTCCTTACATATCTAATATGTTCATTTAGGTATGTGATTTTGGTCTTTCCCGTTTAAAAGCAAATACATTTCTTTCATCAAAGTCAGCAGCAGGAACTGTAAGTTTTATTTATTTTAATCACATCATCCAATGGCTTCATTCCTAGATTTTGCAGGGTGATTTCGATCACACAATAAAAGCTTATTTGCTCTATTTTGATAGCCTGAGTGGATGGCACCAGAAGTTCTTCGTGATGAACAATCAAATGAGAAGTCGGATGTGTACAGCTTTGGCATAATTTTATGGGAGCTTGCAACTTTGCAACAACCTTGGAGTAATTTGAATCCAGCTCAGGTTTGTATAGATATAATATATTCCGAAAAGACATCTTTGATATTCATGTCGATGTATTTTGCTTCCTTGCTTGGGAGGGAGACTGGCCTTTTAGAACTGCCCATGAATGTGTGTTATAGTAATTGGATAGAGTGGTAGAAAGTGCTAACCAGTGATCAAGTTGAAGGACTTAGAATGGACAACTTTGTAGAAACAAAGCAATTTCCTCAGCAGCATTAGTCATTGCTGATTTGACCTGGACAACTCATATTTGGTGGTAAAAAAAAAAAGATAAGTGAATTCCTTTATAATACTAGATTATTCTAAAAGATAGTGAACTCATTTTCAGTGCTAGATTGAGTCTAAAACTCCTTCATTTTGTCGAGAACTCAAAATGTCTTCTGATAGCATGATTAATGGATGATGGTTTCATATTTGC
Organism: Ilex aquifolium; assembly: GCA_951799425.1. Classification (NCBI taxonomy): domain Eukaryota; kingdom Viridiplantae; phylum Streptophyta; class Magnoliopsida; order Aquifoliales; family Aquifoliaceae; genus Ilex; species Ilex aquifolium. Next base: position 25,539,604 of record OX637399.1, read on the forward strand.
AGAGAGTTTTCTGATTTTGTTTTTTTTGTAAAATTAATAAATTGCAGTGGCAAATTTTAATTTGTATGCATGTGTAAAGATGATCTGCCTCTCAAAGCAGTTTGGTTATTATCGGCTGCAATATCATTTGATTTGCACTCTCTTCATGATTTTGGGGTCCCCAATGCATGCCAAAAAATATATTTTGATGTTCTATTAAATTTTCTTCTTTTTTGGGTTGTTTTTTTTTGTTTTGTTTTTTTTTTTTTTGGGGGGGGGGGGGGGCACTAGGCATAATAGGTTTTCTATGCTTTCTACGAATCTTGTATGGATTTGATCGCAATGTTTCTCCCACGACTTCATTGCATCAGAGTAACTAATTGAAATTTCCTTAAATATGACAACTTAGATATGAAGTAGAATTTTTTTTTTTAAGCCATGGTGGAGATCAACTCAACTCAACTCACCAAAGCTTTGTCCCAATGTTTTTGGGGTAGGCTACATGAATCCTGTTATGCTATTGAGCTTTATGAAGGGAAATGTTTTCAGTTAAACCATAAGTTATTATATAATTCTTTATGATTTCATTTAAAGTTAATTTTGGTCATCCTTTACCCTACGTTTACTTTTAATAGCTATCATATCACTCTTTCTCACTGGTGCCGTAGGAGGCTATCTATAAATATGTCTAAACCACCTAAAGTGGATTCTCCCTTAACTTATCTCTTATTTGTGCTACCTCTATTTTTTCTCGGATATATTCGTTCATAATTTTATTTTTTCTAGTTTTATCACATATTTATGTTAACATTCTCATTTCTACCACACACAACTTTTGAACATGTTTCTTACTTGTCCAACACTCAGGACCAGCATAGCGGGTCTTGTAGCCGTTCTATAGAATTTTCCTTTTAACTTATGGGTTTTATGTCTATCACACAATTCACCGGATGTATTCCTTCATTAAGTCCATCCAGCATTAATTCTATACCTAACATCATTGTCAATTTCACACTCTCTATGAATAATAGACCCTAAATATTTGAAGTGTTCACTTTTTGGTATCTCTTGATCTTCAATTTTCATTACTTCATGATTTCGATTTCTTCTTTTACTAAAGTTACGTTCCATATACTCACTTTTAGTCCTACTTATTCTAAATCCTTTTGATTCTAGGGTTTCTCGCCAAATTTCTAGTTTATTATTAATTCCTTATTTATTTTCATCAACTAATACAGTATTGTCCGCAAATAACATACACCACGGGAGCTCATCCTGAATGTGCCTAGTCAATTCATCCATAGTCAATGCGAAAAGATATGGATTTAAAGTAGAACCTTGATGTAAACCTATAGTAATTGAGAATTCCTTAGTCTACCCCACTGTTTTTCTCACTAAAGTCACTGCATCTTCATACATATTCTTAATAACATCAATATACCTAACAATAACATTTTTCTTTTCCAAGACCCTCCATAAATCTCTCTAGGCACTCTATCATATGCCTTCTCTAAGTATATAAAAACTATATGAAGGTCCTTATTTTTCTCCCTATACCTCTCAATTAGTCTCCGCAGTAAATATATAGCCTCCATTGTTGATCTCCCAGCATAATTCCAAATTGATTCTTAGAAACCGTTGTTCGCACCTTTAATCTTTGCTCGATCACCCTCTCTCAAAGTTTCATTGTATGACTGAAATGTATCACTAACTGAAATGTTTTTATTTCTTCTTATATCAAGTACTTTGTTTTTAATCTTTTAATTGTATTTTCCTTGCGGCCAGTTCAGGTTATCTGCTTACTGGTCTATCCAAGAAGTTGCATATTCATTGTGCATCAGATAGTGTTTTGAGCTCATTTAAGTCATGAGATATAAGTTCATCGTATATTGCTCTGTAGGTTGTAGCAGCTGTTGGTTTCAAAGGAAAAAGGCTTGAGATTCCACGTGATGTAAATCCTCACATAGCTGCTATAATTGAGGCATGCTGGGCCAAGTGAGTTTAAAGTCTTGTTTCATTACTTGACTTCTGAGTTTGAGTCCTATATTTACTTTTAGATCTTGGCTTGGTCTTCATTGATTTAGCTTTGATTGTATGCAGTGAGCCATGGAAACGGCCTTCCTTTGCCAGTATCATGGAATCCCTGAGATCATTACTTAAACCTCTCACACCTCCATCAGGCCGTGCAGACATGCCCTTACTCACTTGAAGGCATGGAACTCCTGGAAAGTATTAGTTGTGCACATATATGGCATTTGTTCATGATCTAATTTTTAGTGGGGGAGCATTCCTCAGAGGATTCCAGGTAAGTCTCTATCGATTATCAGCATCGAGGATCTAAACCATTGTTTTGTGGCTGACATTTTTTGATGAAAGAGTAGAAAACTTGGAATTTTTAATTGGCCTCCCCAACACCAGCATCTTCCTGGTTTTCAAAGTTTTTGAACTTACATAAACTTGACTATTTAATGAAGAGAGGAGCAGTGCAGTGCTATAGACTTTGTGACCCCAAGATTAATGTTGAGAGACCAACTGAATACCACCTAACTTTCGCTGGTCGTAAAAGAGGAATCTGACCTATCAGTTGCCTTCCCGTATTACAGGCTGCATATTGTCGCAAAATTCTAATTTCTGCATTACGTGATTTTATGCAGGCTCGTTGTACATATGTTCACATTGGCTATCGAGAATACTGATTTTTTACTGGACTTGAAAAGCTGTCTTTGCCATCGCAGAAGATCAGTGATTGCAATTTCACCCACACTCTACCATGTATTGTTTGCCCAAGCAATTCTCAGTGCTATCATTGAAAATTTATGCAAATATTTTTGCTCATAATTTTGTATGTATGCATATTGTTGCTGAAAATCAGCTTTTTACATGAATGACACCTCGTTTTAGCGCGTCGCACATCTCGGTATTGTTTCACTGATTCGAAGGTAGTCAACTGGATCGCGTCTCTCTCTCACACACGAAAAGTCTTAAAACAGGCATGAACTTAATTAGGACAAGTGCAAATAGTTTATTTCGTAGACTGGCTTCATTAGTTAAATGAAAAAAAAAAGTATCCGAGGAACATTTAATTTACTTTTTTTGTCATCCTGAGCAATTGTTCGATGTACTCCCTAAATAAAAAACAATGAAGACTTGCTTGAGATGGAAGAATACATCTCGTAGGATGAACAAAGCAAAGATATAGGAGAGTGTCTTTTTTCTTGTCCTCAGACGATCTTCAGATGGTGCCTTCTCAGGAGTGCTGACAACAGTAATAATCATTGGCAAACAATTTTTTGAGTCACGTTTCAATACTTCACCATGAGATTGACTTAGCATGGGTATTAAAGTTGCAATGTTGTGTCGTATCCCGAGTTATGAGTTCAAATTACGGAAATAATTTCCTTAATTTTCGGAGGTAAGATTACATTCATTTTATCCTTTTGACACTATGTGACCAACTGAAAGACAATACCACTTTAAATGTGATCAACATATTTCATAATTTTTAGAAACCCAATATTTTTGTGATTATATGTTGCACCAGATCATCAACCATTGTTCTCACAATCCAACATATCCTCAGAGGGAGAAGGTTAAACAAGGGGAAACTGAAAGATGTCAGAAGCATTGGCAACCTCATCTCACATAGTTTAGACAGATTTAGTGAAGTCAGGTGGTTCAAGAACTACCACCTCGAACTGGTGATCTAGTGGTAAATCGTACATGTTTAGGGTTATTTAGGTTCGATATATGAGAGTAACATGATTTGTTACTTGACTTTAGTGGTGCTGTGGTGACGAGCTGCCCTTCTGAGTTAGTAACTATTGTTCAAACAAAATATTCTATAGTTGGGGACTCAAGGGAGTTACTACTTGTTATCTAACAGCTGAATGTTATCTAACAGACTTTTACAACTAACAAATGCTGAGCTAGAATATTCTAACAAACTCAGTCTAACAACTATCAAGTGTGATGCTTCTCCATTACAGTCCATGTGAGCTGAGCTATGCATACGATTGAGTTGAGCAGAGTCCATGTGAGCCAAGCTAAGGTCATATGGTTATCTCCGTTGACATCCATCAAAATCTGCAGAAGAGAGAAACATTAGTCCATTTCCCTATTTGACCTTGTCCAAACACAATTGAGAGAGAGAGAAAATGAAATGATGGTGACCATTGCAAAATGACCAGCAACACCTATGTAAGTGCACAGTGTACTACAAATCCAATGAACTAATAGCCCCAGACATAAGCAGTGAAAATAGGTACTTAAGATATGCTAACTATGCGGAAGGAATAGCTATGACCCTTTTACCTTCCTGACATGCAAAAACATTCGACTCGGAGACAGCCATGGTGTGATATAGCTATTGAAGGAATGAACACTGCCGGTCTGTTTGCTTTGCATGACTGAAACTAAAAGTACTGAAAGATAGGAGTAATGGAAAAGGCATCCCAAGGGAGAGAAAGCCACTGTTCCCTCCTTTTGTTTGGTTGAGAAAGGGAAAAGGAGGAAGAAGAAAAGGGATGCTGCTTGTTTTTGCTATTGCCATTAAATGCGAAAAAAGGGGGTGATTATTTTATTTGATGGACACAAACATGAAAACAAGACTCCTTTCGATCCCCCTCCTATCCAACTCGTTGTCAGGCAGAACAAAACTGGACGGAATGTGTTTTCCTCCTCTTTTCCTTTCCTTCTCGATCTTCCTACCACATGGTGCAAACGAAAAAACCTATCAATCCTTCCTTTCTTGCCTCGTCCTCTTTCCTCCCACCAAACAGACCATAAGCATTATCCTTTGAGCATAACTGCAGAACCAAAATTGCAAGTTATTTAAGCACCATGCTAACATTGGCTTCCCATTCCCCACCCCTCCAGAAACTGGGCATCCATTCTAGAGTCTTCGGGATCCAATGCCCCGGAACCTGCATAGATGATGTTTTTTGCAATGCAAAAGGCACTTGGGGACTGTTGCTGCAGAATTTGAAAGTAAATTGCAGTTTTGGTTTGAAAGACGAAGTACAAAAACAAGTTGATTTGCTGTTTCAAGGAAACCGAATGAAAAGAGAAACATTTTATAACAAAATATGCAAGTGACAGAAAAACATGTTTTCAAAATATTTCATGGTTTGGAGAACATGGCTCAGATATATCATGTCAAGGAGCTGGATCAAATAGGCTGCAAGTTTTTTGGACCCAAAATCGCTAATATTGCAAATTGCATGCTAGGAAAAAGCTAAATTGGTGCACCATGTGCACGATATAGTGCATAATTTCTTGTGTTCTTTCTTCCTTCTCTAAGCTTAATTTCTTGGTTGCCCAAAGCCATAATCTCTGAAGTTGCATATGCAAATCACGAAAACTGCTACTTTGAGAAATATCTCGATACTCCATTCCTAGGGCGAAGCCTTTAAAAAACGAGAACATATAAATCCCATTGAACCAATTAACCAAGAAATCAATGCTTATAGATATTCTCTACGACGAATATTTAACTGCTATATGTACAAAGTGAATTGTTTTTTACTATTATCCTTGATTTAAATATAGTAAAAAAAATAAAAATGAGAAAAAAAGAGAACCCTATCTGGTAATGCAGAATGTAGATAATAAATACAAAAATGTTATACAAAGATGAGCATATTGCGTCAACAGAATGCCTTACCAGGGAATGCCTGATAACATGTCCCAAGAGTCGCCTGCTACTGGATCTCAAATGCACCTGCAGAATGCATAACTTACAAGTATTGTTAACGAGAAAACTCTGGCAGAGCAGGTGCAGCTCATAAAATACAAAGTTCAGACTTATGTAATATTGCAACAACTAAGGTTATCTGAGAAAACGTAATGAGATAGAAAAGGAGAAAGAAAATTTATAATCAACTGAATATATTGATTATTAATTGTTCAATAAAAATAATCCCACGAACTAAAATATGACTAGGACTCCCAAGCGCAGCCAGCAGTGCAGAAGTAACTGAAGCCCTATGGGTCCAGATTCTTAGAATTATCATCTTTAGGCTGGCCAGATTGACACACAAGATCATTTGTATGAGATTCCTCACCCGGCCACTTTCCGATGCCTGAACTTCCTGCCCCCTGCTGGGAACCTAGATCCCAGATATCTGACAAACCGCTGCTAACTCCCAACTCTGGCATGTCATAGATGCTAGGGTTATGCCATAACTCAAAGCTAGAACTAGACATACCAGGACCAGTTTCAAACCCCAGAGGACCAGTTTCAAACCCCAGGCTCCACACATTTTCTTCTTTAACAAAACCTTCAATTCCTGCTGATGAGAATTGGGGAAAGTTCTCCTTCACCAAATCATCAGGAAAAGAGACGAAGTATTCAGGAGTAACCCCTGGTTGGTTGCTCACCACATTCTTCCCTTTACTAAGAGAATTCTCAGCTCCCAGGCTCAAGACCCCCGGCTCCACCTGCTCTGGGGTCTCGAGAAGTTCATGAGATATTGCATATTCATCCAATGCAATATTCCCAATTCCGAAAAGCATGTTTTCTGCACCTACAACAACATTCGGTCCCATATCTTGTAAGGGATAATCAAGGAAATCTTCGCCTGCAACTGGATTTAAACCTGGGTTTATAGACAATGTAGCAAGATTCCCCAAATCAGGCCCGTATTTTACTATCTGCCCTTCAATGATCGAATCTGTTTTACCAAGTTCATGTGGCTGATGTTTCATGAACTTTCTCATTGTTCTTGGAGAAGCAATACTTCTTTGCTCCTTCTTTTGCTGAAGACAAGCTAAGAATGCTGGGTTATGAAACAACTTTGCCAAGAATGAAACCATCTGCTTCTGTCTCTGCTCTGCTGCTTGGAGCTTTTCGTTCACAGTTTCCATATGCTGAACTGTCCTATGTTGCTGCTTTTGCAATTCAATAACCTCCTGCATCATGAAACTCCTCTCTTTTCTTAATCTCTCTATCTCACCTTCCAATGGAGCTTTCCCCGCTTCAGGAGAAGAGCCAGAAGAGCTCTCAGTTTGATGAGATTGAGGTGACTTTCGTCTCTGGATGTTCTTCAAAAGATGCCTCTTTCCTCTAGAAAATCCTTCCTTTGCGAACTCCCACCTATCAGCATCAATCTTGCGAAAACCCTGTATACAATTACCCAAATAAAGATTAATTGGAATAATAAAAAAACAACGTTAATGGACATAATGGAAACAAATCCTTTCACACTCAAAATTTGAAGCCATCAAATGTCATAGCAGAGCTGCATTAAACCATACATAGACGATCTGTTACTCAACAGAATTGAAAAATGTTCTGTCAGAACCTTAAATTCTACCTGCAAAAGAGGACCTCCCAACTCCAGCAAATATTCATTGGAGAAGGATGTTCTCGTTTTGGTGAATAATAAGAACGAAAAAGTAGCCTCTCATCCCTAACTACGACCCAATAGGATGAACAAAGAACTTTTAACTGTATTCTTATCATCAACCAAATGTAATTCTCAAGCGAAGAACTTCAAAATCAAGACAACAGAACAATATCAACACATTAATTCCTGATATTGAATATATGCCTGAATTCAGGGAACATTACTCTGAAAAAGACATACAAAGTAATTATGCGTTCAAACCCATTTCTATCTGCTGTCCTTTGACAACAATTAGAGCAAGAAATATTGCAAACCTTTCAGCAACAGATTGAATACTTCCTCAAACTCACCAATTCAATCTCCAGTAGAATATACACAGAGAACAAAGGATACAGAATTACAGATTAAATCCCTTGCAGAGTCTACAAAGTTAATATACATTCACCTTCTATCTACAAAACGGCTTCAGCAGCATCTACAGGATTATTTACAAAAAAAAAGCAGAAAATAATTATAAAAAAAATACATGGAGGAGGGAAAATAATACATACAATAAAAAACATTAAAAAACATACAGACTAACAGCAGCCTTTTGGGCTCTGTTGAAGCAATACCCACGTATGTATTAAGTTGCCGAACAAAGCTTGAGAAATTGTTGTGCTTGAAATTCCGTGGAAGTATAATCCTCGCGAACTCCACCGGGTCCCAAACCACAAAGCTCTCGCCTGTAGATCCCCAAGAAATAATTGGGTCTACTGAAGGGTCATCAACAAGATCAAAAGTCTTCAACAAAAAGGGCGGAATTGGAGTTCCTTGTAAATATTCAAGAGGCTGAGGAACACCCAAATTCTTCGACTCGCCACCACCACCGACCGTCGCCACCACTGTTGCCATGGTCGCCGGGGATCGATCTCCAACGTCAACTGGGACATTGGGAACAATATCTCCGACTGATAATCCCTTCAATTTAGTCATATGTGAATCTGAAGGCGGTATGACGCCAGAGAAAGTTTCAGAATGAATAAAAGGAGAGGCAAAATGCGAAGAAGATGATGAAAAGCTCATAGACAATGGGAAAGCTACAGAACGCGAAGGTGAAAACAGAGGCGTTGTATTGGATTGAATTGTTGCAGACCCAGTTTCCAAATGAGCCAAAGAAGATGTAACCAAAGAATCTGGACCTGAGATTTTGGTTTCTGACTTAGACCCAGGTGGCTCAGACGACGAAGAAGAAAATAAAGATTCGTCGTGAGAATCCATCGATTCCGTCCAAAAAAAATTGACTGGTTCTCTGGAGAACGATTTTTAGAGTTGAGTAGCAAAAGGCTTTCTCAGGTAGTGGCTGATGATACATGTGAAGCGAATGAGAGATGGCCGGTGAGTCCAGGTTGGGTTTATATAGGCAATGCCGACAAGGAGTTCTAGAAATATCCCAACAGCGTCGCAGAGGCGGTGAAAGCTCTGCTCTTCTCCCCATTTTCTGTTCACAGACGCGGCAAGTAATCTGTGAGAGAGCAACCGACCTTGCGGATATTTCCTACCAGTTACGGCCGTTGGGATAAGGAGAGTTGTGGAGAAGACGGTGGGCAGATGGGATCCACTGGAGACTGAGATATTTTTGGGGGCTGCCTGTGAATAGTGAATAGTATTGGGTAGTTTGGACTCTTTTTTTGAAGAAAGACAATGCCAGCTAGAATTGCGTCAGTTGAGCCAATGGGGTTGGGAGCTTTGGTTCTGACAAGTCTTACATTAGATTTGGAAGGGCCCACCAGACTTCTATATTAAGTAAGTAGCACAGTGCCGTCATGTGCAGGGATACATCAGCTTAAATATCATACAGCCCGCACGTGCGCTTCTTAAATACCACTTCAACTTTTTTTTAATGTGGGGGTTAAATTACACTTTGTGACCTTCAAATTCACACATTTTGCAATTTAATCTAAGAATCTCTACTTTTATACATTTTATCACCTATTTTTGAACATGATACTAGCTCGTTACCTTTCTCGGCTATTTTATTTGTCAAGCAACAAATTTGCTCTTAAAACAGTGTTGTCTAACTTCAATTTTATCTAATCATTCTCTACTGAAAATATAAACTACAATAAATCACAATACGAGTCGAGAATCAATGGCGTCATGGGAAGGACAAATCCATTCTCCAATGGTCTGCCTAGTAAATAGTCACATTTCCCATGTTTCCAACCTAGGCACAACAACATTGTCAAAAGCTGTATCATTAACAGCAAGACAACGTATGCCGAGTGTGTTGGGGTGAGTGTATGTGTAAATGAGAGAGAGAGAGAGAGAGAGAGATGTCTTTCTCACTCATTTTGTGAGGCTACATTATGCATAGGTGAAGTATACACATCACATACCAAATGTTGTTGTCATCACTAGACTAGTTATTCTGCATGCGACGATGCAAACACTACAAAAAATACCAATCCGTTTACTTGATGGATATGAAATATTAGTCCATATCTGAATTCACTTATTACCCAATCCAATTCGTAATGGTATTCCAACAAAATTCAAAAAATAATCTTTTTTTTTTTAGATCAAATACAATAATCAATATACATACATACGTAACAAAGGCCAACACACACAGAGATCGGATTTTTATTGGATTGGTATACGATTTATGATTTCTAAACAGATTCGGATCAGATTTGGATAACTGCATAAAAATATTAGTCAATATCCGGTTAAACAAATTCGGATCGGATTCGAACTAAAATCAAGTCCATTGACTGGCCTAAATGCAACTCCTTTATTGCCTAGGCTTGTGAGTTGGTACAGACTCTTGAAAGATACAGTGAACAAGTCATTGCAAATTATATTGGTAGAACTTACACCAACACCAGAGAAGGCCATCAACCCTTACCATAGTATGCTTAGCCATTGCTGTCAATTAAAAGAATTTGTGACCAAATACCTGTAGTTCAGTAGGTAAATCAGCTAGTATCCAAGAGTGAAGTTGACATGCATCCAGAGAATCATCCTATGGACTGTATAACAGAAGTCTAAGCCTATGAAATATGAAGGAATCTATCTTTAGTCAACAAAGAAATGACCATTCAGTAAAGCATTAATACTAGTGGAATTAATAGGTTCCACCACCAATCAACCACATGAGAAAGGACACACTTCTTTAGCATCTGAAATGATGGTATCTTGTAAATGCTCAAAGCTGAAAACACAGTACTAGCCTTGAAAGTATTGATTCATGTATCATTATAATAGCACTGACAAAGATAAAGTAACAAAAATTGATTCATCTTTGATAGGAACCAAGAAATTTCGACATGGTTAGATTCAACTAATGTCATATTAACTTAACAATTAGATTTGTTTGACCATTAGTCAGTCAGAACTGATCCAAAGTGTTTATCCCAAACTATCATAATACCTGTCAACTAGTTTGATTAACAGCCACAGAGACACAATGGGATGCAGACCACTTCCTCAACACAATATCAAAAGATAATATTATAAAGTGATTAAAAAAAGAAGGTAAGGAACAAAATAAGGCACATCAAATATCTCAAAACAAGTTGCATTCTTTATACAAATCAAGGAGATTTGGTAGTTCAAGTCATTCAGGTCACCACAGATTACATGCTACGAACATTAAAACAAGTTCTGCTTATACTCACAAATTTGCAGAAAAACACATTCAATTCATTGTAAAAAGGGTATGAAAAGCAACATGAAAAATGAAACCGAACTATGTTGCGTCATTTTCAACTTACCACAAAAAGAATTCAATCAGTTTTAAGAGAGAACTCTAAAGAAGTTTCACCACCACAGTCAGATGGTCTAATGTTATCATTCTTTCGTCATATCTAACGGAATTACCCTTCTTAATGCTATCAATTCCAGTCAATACAACATTCAGTACATTGATCGATTTTGTCTCATGAATTATTAGGTTTTCTTCCTAGTTTCAACCTGAAAACACATTTAATGTTTGTTTTCACTTAACCTGATTACCAAATCAGGTTTCAATAACTTCAAAAAAAACTTGTGAAGCACTTACAAGCTTCGGGGCTTGTTTTTTGACCTCTCACTTAGCTCTTGCATGTTTTGGAGTTTTTATTCTTAAAGGCATGGCTCCAACATCCAACAAAAGTGTATTGCAAGATACAATAACTACAATAAAAACATTACAAAAGTATACATTCATTCAAAGATTTCAATATTAGAACTACAACATAGAGCTCTATTGTCAACGAACACCGAGTTAGACATTCTTCCAAAAGCACTTGATGATATATTCTATTTTTTCCCTTTTTTTACTTCATTTATTTAACCTTTTCTCTATACTCACCAAAATTGCATGCCTCAATTTCTCAAAAACAACACCAACAACATTTCACAGAGCCTAAACATCCTCAGCCAAAAACGAAATACCTACAAAATCTATATAACAATTAAAAAAACTAACACAACATTCTAGATAAATCGAGTGCATATCTCATTGAGGCCATTCATCAAACATATTGTGAACAATGAAAAGAAACACATCTCAAAAAATTTCAAGAAGTACATACGTTTACTTATATATCCAACGCCAAATACTGATTTGCCACGAAACATACCAGTGATTCCCAATCACAGAAAGAAAGGGAAAACTTATATTAGTAGAGGATAGCGGTCGCCTTGATGACCACCCTCCGCTGATGTTGTACTTAAGGTCGGGTTCAAACTTAACGCCCTTTCTGTAATAAAAAATGTTACACAATTCAAATAAAACTCAAAAATTGTAATTCAAAGTCATATCATTCCTTTAGATGAGTGAGTTCTATTAAAAAAATTGATGACCCACCCATTCGAAAATGATATATATTTGAGTTATAATTTTTTAACTTTTATTTTAGATCGTGTAAACATAGTGTCTAACCCTACAAGAAAAACAATCACTAGTCAAGTCGGGGTCGGGTAGTTTTACAATCTGGAACTTGAAAGTCATGGGCCCACAGCCCACCTAATACTCGGGTTGGGTTAAGTCCAGTCTTACAAATCGACCAGCTCAGGTCCGTTTCATTGTCTAACTGTGCCAAGGGGTTACCCAAAAAATATGGTTAGAATCTTTGCCCCTAGGCCTGTCAAAGTTCAACATGACACGATTAACCGACACGAATCGACGTAAATTAAGTGAATTTGGGTGATATTTTAATGGGTTTGGGTGGTAAACGGGTTGACCCGTCAAACACGTTTAATAAACGAGTCGTATTTGGGTGAGACTTGTTAACCTGTTTATCACCTGTTTAAATAAAATTAATATAATAATAAATTAATAATTATTTTAAAAAATTAGTCAAATTTTTGTTTTTTTAGTGACATCCACAGAAAATATATAAACCATCTAAAATTGTTAGATTGTCGAGCAATGCTAAATGGATTTAAAAACTAGACTTGATAATTACAACCATTGATTTCACTGTGGGTCTCGACATTTATTAAAACCCACTACCTATTCAATGGTTATGATTTTTAAGTATAATTTTTAAGTCTAACTTTATAAAGTTAGTTTTATAAAGTTATATAGCATTTTTAAAAAACACAGGTAAATTGGTCTAACAGGTGGTTTATTATGTTAACTCGACCTTATCTAACACGACTCGTTTAAAACTAAATGGGTTAAACGATTCGTATCGTGTTACCCGTTTATTAAACAATTCGTATTCGTGTTGAGATTTTTCACCTGTTTATTAAACGTGTCGTGTATGAGTTTACATGTTTTTCACCCGTCACTTGTTTAACTCGACACGTAACCGTTTAACCCAACACGATTGACACCCCTACTTGTGTCTATGGATGTCAATCGTGTCATGTTTATGTGACCTGTATGTCGTATTATTCTTGTCGTGTTCATGTCAATACCCTAAAAAAAAAAAAAAAATTTTTAAGTGTATTATGAGTATTAAACATTAGTTTAGACTATTTATTATGTGTATTTAATAATCGTGTGAATTTTATAATTATTCGTGTCGGGTTCGTATCAACTGGTCAGTTGTACCAATGTATATGTAGATTTTTGCTAAAATAATACCTATTTTCAATAAAATTTCCAAATTAACACTGTTACAAAATTAATTTTCATAATATTGATATCATGTCACATCATTGGTGATATAAAATTATTTTGATACATTGATAAGTTTGAATCTAAGTCCATTCTAACCGATCAGTTATCATGTATTGTGAGAAGTTTCACTTATACATCGTGGGTCTCGCCTAAATTATAGTATGTGATTTATTATCAAGAAAAACTAAGAAAATAAAAATAAATTATAAGATATCTTACTTCAGTCGAATGTGTGATGCAAGACAATTAATGAAATAATTAATAATAAAGACAAAGATTGGATGGTTGGGCCGAGTTGATCTAACCACTGAAGGCGACGATGGTGATCGGAGAACTTTATTAACGAGAGGATAAAATAGTAGGTAAATGAGAGTAGTAGGTAAAGAGCAGAGAGAGAGAGAGAGAGAGAGAGAGAGAGAGAGAAAGCAGCTCAAGGTGGTGTGTGTGAGATAGTTGTGTCAAAGAGATGTCCCTCATTTATAGAGAACTTATAATTTATAGGCACAAAACCCTAATTGAAGTGGTGGCGTGAATGTTAGACTACTAATCTCTCAGGGATGATAGTTACAATTAAAGATAGGTATAACTAAGGATAGGCGTGATCTTCGAATAGCGGTTATTCCGATAATTACTCTCCATGTGTGTTGATCTTTATGAGTCTCTTAAACTTTGGACTGAACTGAGATCATTAGCTAAACTTGACCTGCCTTCTAATTGATTTGGGCTTACCCATGATCTGGACCTACACCCAAATGAATTTAGGCTCATCACCTTTAATGAAAAACGCATTGCGACTAATAGTTAAGTCGTGATGAGAAAATGAGGGATTTCATTATGAATTACACAGACAGAAGACAACTTATCATTAAAATAGAATAACTATCCTGTCTATATCTTCCTAAAAATTAAAATATGTAATCATTAAGATGAATAGAGAGTAACCATTAAAACCATTCAAATTAGCATAAATATGTTTTCCTATAGCAACTCATATTGGCATTATGCATGCCAAAAGAGAGGTATATGTAGATCAAAATTAATTTTGAATACAAAAGTGAAAAAAAAAAATATATATTAGCTCACATTCCAATAAAAAAATGGTTTTTGACATTGTACAATATAAAAAATAAAAGTTCTTTACTCGACTCTAAAAATAAGAAATATAACTTTATTAAATTGGCCCGAGTTGTATATACATTTTATCTATGCCTTTTATCTCCCATACTATACTTCTTTTTGAATAATATCTACACGGAGAGAGGGAAAATGATTTTCGAATTTACAAAAATTAAATTCAACCGTGGAACGATGACTATTAGATCAATCGCTAATTCCTTTTCTAGAGTACTTGGAAGCCGCGAGAAACCAAGTAAACCAAAAGCGGCCTCCAAGCCCATCAAATTTTCCATACCATCCCATCCCAAGACTTATGCCATCGGCCCAACCCATCCCAAGACTTGGGCCTCAATCAATGCGATCAGCCCACTTAATCACAACTCCCCTCTATCGCCCTCTTCTCCTCTCATCCCCTTCTATCTTCAACCTTTCGACGCTCCCAAACAACAACACACCCCCATCACATTATATATATACAGTAAATGACTGACCACTGAAACCACTTCAGAAAAGAGCCCTAGCCTTCGAACCAGAGCTTCATCCTCTACACCCTTCTCTCTTCGATCGGCTCCTACCAGCTCAAGTTGCGTCCTTCGTAGTAGAAAATTTTTCTTTTTTAAAATTTACATGTACTTGTGATGTTCTATATGTATAGCAGATCTAGGTTATGATTTCCGATTCGTCGAATGCTTTCACATGAAGTCCTCGATATGTTTTAGAAGTATGTTTTGTTTTTTCTAATTTTGAATTTTCGAGAAAACTGTGTAACCTAGATTGTATTAGGTTTAGGGTTTTTTAGATTCATTGGTATGTATTTTTAGTTATCTGTCTATTGTTGGTAATGGAAATGGAGAGTTCTCGAAGACCATTCGATAGATCTGTTAGAGAATCGGGTGTTAAGAAACCCAGATTAACAGAAGACCTCATCGTACCCGATCGCAGCTCCACCGGCCGCCCTTTTGTTCAACGCCAACCCACGGCTTCTGGTTCGAATTCGAGATTGCGAGAGAAGGATTCGGAGAGTAGTGATTCAGTACGTGGACCTTATCAACAGCAGCTGCAGCATCAAGAGCTTGTGAGTCAGTACAAGACTGCTCTGGCCGAGCTGACCTTTAATTCAAAACCGATTATTACTAACTTGACCATAATTGCTGGAGAGAATTCGCATGCTGCCAAGGCCATCGCTGCAACCATCTGCACCAATATTCTTGAGGTGAATTCAGCTCTACACTACCGTGTTTCAATACGTTCCCCCATCATTCCTTATTTGTAAAGCATATCAGAATATAAAAAGAAAAAAAGTACTTTTTCACTTTCTTTTTTGAGGTGGGCTTATATTAGATTAGATTAGAAGTAGCAGGTTAATGCTGTGATCATCCGTCTTTTCAACAGTTGCTAAATTGCAGGAGTCAAATGTAAAGAAGAGTTTGGGTTAATGGAATACTTGTGGTTGCAAACTGATTCAGTGTCTTTTGTGAAGTGGGTGTGTTGAGGTTTTTATCTTTGTGAATATGGATGCTTATCAATTTAGCAAAATGTGGTTTTGCTTTCAAAGTTCACCCAAAGCTAACCAATTTGAGAGCAAATCTACCAACATGGAGAAGAGAAGTTCTCGTGCAACTAAGTCAATGCATTTAATTGATGGTTGACATGTAATAGACTGTGAGCGCCTGGTAAAGATGATAAATTCTAAGGAATGAACAACTGAAGCTTTGTGTGACAAACGGCAATGCAATGGTGTCTCATTTTCAACTTTCTAGGTCTTGTTAATCAGGAAGTTTTTCCACATCTGACTTTCCCTTTTCTTATTTAGTGCCGTCTCTCAGCTCATTTGCATTGCTAGTTTTCACTATGGCGAGAATTAATGTTTTCAATCCGTTTAGAAATGGCTAAAAGTTTACCACATAATCGGTATATCTGCTTTGGTGGTTATCATGGAAGCTTCATCCTGTGATACTGAAGTCTTGACCTAGCCATAGCTCCATTTCTACCTTAGGACAATCAAAGGCCAACCTATTGCCACATATTGTATATATATGCTGCACTATTTTGGAGTGGACACTTAACAGTTGCTATGAGAATGTTCTTGAGTTTGCATTTAAGGGAGCCACCTTCCTGGATGTGTGTTTGTGAGTATGATATGGTGCCTACCAGAGCTGTCGGTAAATTTAGAAGATTTGTATCACTCTTGTGGGTTTTGTAATGGAGAAAAGAAGCTATTAAGACTTTCTAATTCTCCGTAGTATTTTTCGGGAGAACAGTGCAGTATCCTGTGAAGATGTTAGAAGCATGTTTTTTGGATTGTGCTTTTATTCTTACTGGGTGCAAAATGCATTTGATTAGAGCTATTGAAGAAATTGACCTTTTATAATTATGTGGTCACATAATGGGAATGAGCCTGTCAGTTCAATATTAGAAACTGATTATGCTTGTCGTTTATTTATTTTTTGATGTATGAGGGGTTGGTCATGCTTTGCATTCCAATTAGCAAAGTTCTGCTGGTGGTAGGTGGACAGCCCAATTGGCATATTGTCATCTGAAAGTTTTTGGTATCATCAATAACTCCTTTCTCATTCAATGAGTAGAAGTAAATCGAAATGCATATGGATCAGTGCTCATGTTTGCAACCAACTTCTCCGGATGTACACAGGGATAAAGATTATTCTGGTTGTTTCTTGAAGAAGTGGTCAATGCTCGCAAAAGTGCTCAGGAATAGTTAAGGTTTGTGTGGTAAGGTTATGCTTGCCTTGAAAAATACATAGCGTGGGGGTGGTAGGTGGGAGGGTGTTGATTTTCAGCGTGGATTCATGATCGTGGGCCAACAAGTTACAAGCTCCATTCTCATCCAATAAGTAAAAGTAAATTGAAATGCATCCAGATCAATGCTCATGTTTATGACCAACTCATCTTTATGTACTCGGTGATAAATTTTGCTTTAGAGAAATTTTTATTGTCTTGAAGAAGTTGTCAATGCTTGCAAAAATGCTTAGAAATATTTAAGGTTTGCTTGGTTAGGTTATGTTTGCCTCCAAATGTACATGTGGGGGTGACATGTGGGAGATTGTCAATTTTCGACATTGTGAAGGAACTGATTAGAAGTTGGACTTGTTTCTTTATGATATCCAATCCAGTTAAATAACTCCTTTGCAATGATGTCATCCATTAGAACATCTAGAATATTGATCAAGAGAGTCATGGAAGTTACAGGAATCTACCAGCTTAAAATCATGACGAAAAAGATTGATAACTTGAATTAAACAGGAAAGAGTCTCATTCGACAAGTAATGCCATATGTGATCTTCATTTTATTCAAAACGAAAGCTTTGGGTTGGTTATTGTTAGTTCTCCTCATGCATGTTTTTAGAATTGATCTTCTCTCTTTTTTGGATCTGTTATTGAAAAAAATTGGAGCGATGGTCATTGGAAGGCAGTATCTTCATTCGTGTGATTTCTTGATCTAGTTGATAGTACATTACATCAGTTATCAGAAAAAATGAAAAATAGTTTTTACGAGTCATTGGTCAAATGTTCATTTTCTTGGTTATGCAAGGTGCCTTGCAAGCCCCTAGTATATTCAAGCTGTTTGAAGAATTTTAGCTGATTCAGGTTGTAGCTGACTCTGATATTTATTTACAGGTTCCTGCTGAGCAAAAGCTACCATCACTCTATCTTCTAGACAGTATTGTGAAGAATATTGGGAGGGATTACATCAAATACTTTGGTGCCAGGCTCCCTGAGGTTAGATTTTCATTCAAATGTAGTTTCTAGTCATTGTGTTACTCTCTCTGACTATCTGATGCGTTTTGTTTAATGGTGTCCCATTATGTAATTGATGTAAAATATTGAGATAGAATTGAATATCAATATTAAGGTTATTCTTCCCATTATCTTGTGTTCTCCACTTTGTGACATATTATTCTTGTTAAACAGCTACACGTAAATAATTGTGTCATATCTATTAAAAAAGTAACACCCAAATTAGTCCCCATTTATGGTTGTCAGGGAGGGTTAGATGGGTGTTAGACATAACCTTTGACATTATTTGTGCATTGTGGCTGCCCTCATGTTCGGACCCATAAGCTGTTATTGCGGCATACCTATTGCAGGAAAAGAATTAGCCCCATGAGGATTTACGTTATTGTCTGCTTTGGTATGCTTCGTGTGCTGTTACTTTAATATCATTTGTTAGTTGCTCCTTTTGGTGCATCTTTTAGGTTTTCTGCAAGGCATATAGACAGGTTGACCCTTCAATACATTCTGGTATGCGACATCTTTTTGGAACTTGGAAAGCAGTGTTCCCTCTGCAGCCACTTCAAATGATTGAGAAAGAACTTGGTTTTACACCTGCTGTCAATGGTTCATCTTCTGGAACGACAACATCTCGGCCTGATCCACAATCTCAACGCCCAGCACACAGTATCCATGTAAATCCCAAGTATCTAGAGGAGAGGCAGCGTCTTCAGCAGTCCAGCAGAGTAAGAGACAATGCAAAATCTTTCTTTTTGGGTTTTTTATTTATCATTTTTGTACTCCTATGTTTTCTAGCGGTTAAGTGGAAGCTTTGAAAAGTTCATTTAAAACTGTTTTGAGATATACTTGAATTACCATGTGATATTATGTTGAGTTGCAAAATCACTATGTAAGAATTCTTTCACTACCAAGAGCAATAATTCTTACCCAAATCAAAAATTTAATTCCAGGGGCATTAGTATTTAATGTATAGGCACAATTTCAAACCACCATAGAGTGTACAGCAATCCATGATTAATAAAGTTTAAATTATCACTTCTGCTTATGCAAGCCAAATATATTGTATGGGCTGCATTCATGATTCCGTCATAGTACATATATGTGTGTGCACAGCAGAAAGGGGTGATAAAATAACTTTGAAATGCTCAAAATTTTCCACAAAAATGCAAGCCATACTCCAGTCTTTCGTTTATATAAAGTGGTATCTTAGATCATATCTTATTGTGCAGATTATAAACGTGAGTTTAAGTGAATGAGAGCCTTTGACGAACAAACCTTTATTTAGTTGTGAGCATGATTTGCTCTTCTTCCCGTATTTTGACAAAAAAGGTACCTTGATGGCCCCTAGGCTGACTTGTGTTTGCAATATCATACTGGCAAAGTCACTGAGTGATGGGTTTGTGTTTTTTTTTTATGAAAAATAAGCCCTTCCAAACATAATAGGCCTTACGAACACAGAAACGTGCACACAGACAAACACACATTACATATGCTGTCACTTGCACGAACTTATGAGATGGCTATGGTTCTATTACTGGAAATCGTTGTGGATGGTTTTCCTGTGTAATATTCATATATTTAAATTTCAACATTCTTTGGGTGGATCAGTTTGGCATTTAGTTCCCTTTAATTCACTCTTTTTTTTTTGTGTATATGTGTGTGATGAAGGGGAAAGTAGCAACCAATAACATTAAGGGGTCCCTTGGTGGTTCGCCTGAAGATGCAGAGAGACTGGACAGAACAGCCAGGGGTAGTTCTGGGATGCCATGGACTGATCCTCCTGTTAAGATACATGTATGGGAAGTAATTTTTGAATTTGCATGTCTTATGCATTGTGACCTATGGTTATACATTTTGAATTTTTGTACTTGCATTTCTTTGCAGGATATTCAGCGTCCTCAAAGAGATGCTCTAAGTGGACCTGTTCGAGAGAAGAACATTGTGCCTGCACATGGAGATTATGAAGGTGGTTCTGATCTTCTAAGGCGTTCAGGCTTGGGAGTTGGACGATCCCGTGAGAGGATTACGGAGCAAGGATTTGAAAAGCCTGGGTTTGGAGCTGGTGCCACCGTCACAGAGACAATATCCAGCCAAAAGAATGGTTTTGATATCAAGCATGGATTTCCAAATTATCCAGTTTCTAGATCAGCAATCTTTGATGCACATCTACGGCCAACACATGGCCTTGCAAGTGGAAGCAATAGTGTGATGAATAAAAGCTGGAAGAATTCTGAGGAAGAGGAATACATGTGGGATGATATGAACTCTAGACCGGCGGATCATGGTGCAACCAATAATGCAAGGAAAGATCTTTGGACACCTGATGGTATCGAAAGATTGGTAAGTTCTAAGAAGAATAATTGGACGCTTAAATGATGAAATCTAATATGTAAGTCAGCCACCAGTAGTGCAATGGCAACTTGCTAATTGAGAAACCCATTGCTTGGGAACATTAGTTAAGAGTCACTTGTGAAGGAATGTTTTCTTTTCTCAGATTTCTTGGAAGCTCCAACCAAAAAAAAAACTGAAGATGGTTACATAACAAAACAGGTGTGCCCCATATATTTCACACGATGAGTGGGAGGCATATCTGTGTTCACAAAGCTTAAAACACAATTACTAGCCTGTTTTGTTATGCTGGTGTCAGAATAGTTGTTAGGATTAATAATAACTCTAGTTTTTAGGTCAAACTCAGAAACTTTTAATCTCTTGTTTTTTGTTGGATTCACCTGCCAGAATAAGAAGCTTTGTTGGATGCAGCTCTATTCTTGATTTTCCATAGGATATACCGACATAAGGTTTAGATATCTTTCTTTTGGCTGATATATTTAACATATGCAGGACTTTGAAAGCCAGCTTCGGAAACCACAAAGCGAACTTGATACTGGTTCAAGGGTTGATAGGGAGCCTTCAACTGATTCTCTATCCACAGAAAAGAGGGAGCAAGCTACTTTTGGGAATCAAATGCCATCAATGTGGTCGCAGGAGGCACATTTAACAGATGGAATGAGTGGGAGAATGGGTCATTCAGAAGGTAATACAGTCCCTTACAAGGAGTTATCCACACCTGGCAATTCTGTGGCCAGAACACGTATTCAATCCTCGAAGGAGCCATCTTATACTGGATCCCTAAGCTTTGGGCTTTCAACAAAAGCAGTGTCAGGGTCCACTGGATCCCTAGGGCAACAGCGACACTCTTTAGGAGCTGCATCACCATCTGCACAGTCATCCATGCACCAACCTCCTCCCTCTCCTTCATTCTCAGGGCACTATTCTGATCAACTAGTGCACAATTTAGCTGAAAGAGACCATCCACTAGCTCAGGCCCCACCTCATGTGGATTTAAGATTAACTCAATCTTCAGGACGATTGAACAAAGGGCCTAATAATCCATTCTCTCTAGATTCACTGCCAATGCCACATCAGAGTGCTCATCTGAGCGATTCACAAAAATTGCCGCCCCAAAATTTACAGACTTCATCTACTACGACAACTAATCTTCATCCAAGGCACCATATTCCCTTTCCACAATGGCCACATCCCGAATCCAAACAGTCTGAACCTTCGGATCAAACCTGGAAACCTCCACTGCCTCAGATTCCAACCATGGGAAATTCTTCAGCGGACCATTCAAATCCTCTTGGTGCAGATGCCCCAGGACAGTTGAGTACCAGTAGTCTGCTGGCTGCTGTTATGAACAGTGGAATACTTGGTAAAAGCTCTATTACTGGTAGCCTACCTAAATTGAGTTTGCAAGATGCTGGGGCAATGACATCCCAAGCAGGTGTGCAGCCTCCTTTACCCAGTGGCCCCCCTCCTACCCACTTTACATCCTCTGGGCCCAAGTTTTCATCTGCATCTCTTTTGAATCTACCTACACATGAAAAGACAGAGGTTTCCACTGTGATTCCTGAGAGAAAGGTAGAATTGCCACCACTGCCACCTGGCCCTCCACCATCTTCTCTTGTAGGCAGTGCCTCATCACAAACTTCCAATGTGGTGACTGCTGCCTCTAATCCAATGTCAAGTCTCCTTAATTCATTAGTTTCCAAGGGTTTGATATCTACATCAAAGACAGAGTCAACCACAATTACTCCTCCCCAGATGCCTCTTCCAGCCCAGAAGCCAGCCATTGCTACCACTACTTCAATCCCGGTTTCTTCGGTACCAGTTTCCTCAGCTGCCCCACTTTCATCTACTTTAGATGAGCTTTCTTTTTCCACACCTGCTGCTCAAATCTCCAGTGTCTTACCCCAACCCACCACAGAAGAGATAAAAAATCTCATTGGTTTTGAGTTTAAGTCGGATAGCATTCGAGGCTCACATCCAGCTGTGATCAGTGAACTCCTTGATAACCTCCCATATCAGTGCAGCATATGTGGGCTTCGGCTCAAATGTCAGGAACGTTTTGATAAACATTTAGAGTGGCATGCATCGAAGAATCCTAAACTGAAGAGTTCAAGTAAGCCTTCAAGGGACTGGTATGTAGATTCCGTTGAGTGGGTTTCCGGTAAGGCTGGCATGCAATCTGGTGTTGGATCCACTGGTCCGTTGGAATGTTCCAGGAAGGCAGTGGAGAGTATTGAGGAGATGGTTCCCGCAGATGAAAGTCTGTGTGTGTGTGTTTTGTGTGGTGAGTTGTTTGAAGATTTTTACTGTCAAGAAAGGGATGAATGGATGTTCAAAGGAGCTGTTTACATGGCTATCCCATCCACAGACTGTGAGACAGGAACTACAAGTGATGGTGCCGCTCAGGGACCTATTGTGCATGCAAAGTGTATATCAGAAAGTTCAGTTCATGATTTGGGGCTAGCTGACAATATTAAAATGGTAAGTTTTTTTCCCTAATCTTTTAGAGAAGGATGCCAGCAATCTGGCCCCTGTCATGTTTCCTTGTCGTACATTTATCAGAATTGGGCCTACCTTGTCTCATCCAATTTGATCATGGATGCTTCCCAATTGGCTTTCTTGGAGCCTCAACAGATTGTCAAAGAATGCGAGATTTAGTTTGAATGCTTGTATAGGAGCAGTTTAACTGCTGGTCCCTCATTTTTCAGATGCTTGGTTGTCAAATTCGGGAAAACTGTGGCAGGTTTAGTACATGCATTCTAATTTATGCTTGCTTTTCAAATTGGTTTCTCATTACTGCTGCCGTTGTTGTTTTAGTTGTTAGTGGGAGCCCATTCATGTTAATATCTGCTCCCATCTGTCTCAATAGAACCATAGCTTAATTGCCATGCTTCTTGTAGCTTGGGTAAGCAAGTACTCATGCTAACTTAATTACACGTGTCATTTAACCTCTATATTTCTCTGTCATTGCCTGTTCCATCCTGAGTTAATCTGTTACTTCGCAAATGTGCTATACTTGTTGTCAGGAAAAATGGGCTTTGTATTGTTATTATAAGATTCTTATTGGGGACTTGGATAGGAAAATCAGAAGATTTAATCCGAAAACTCTGTACCTTCATCTGGATAATCAATCTATTTTGACATACCTCAAAATGAGAAATATAGCTGGATGTAGGAACCTTGAACCTAATCACAGCTAGACCCTGCTTTGGTGTTGTGGTGCTCTGTTTTTGCCCTTATTTTTTTCTCTTAGTTCATTTTATCTCTGGCTATTCTTTGAAAACGCCACAGCTCTTTCTGATGGATAATTGATGCTTTCTTATTGCTTCTGTAGGAAATGGACGCATAATGTTTTGAGCTGAAAATAAGATGACGTCATAGTGTAGGGGCAATGGTTGAAAAGCTGATGGAGGACATCCAGGTTCACTGTTAATGGCCTCTAGGTCCATGGTCCTTGCATGCCAATTCACCTTTTTCCTGTGCTGGTGCCAACTTGTTTTGTCTGTTCTAGGTTTTCTTATAATTTGTTCACAACTGAAAGAAATATATAGAAGCCAGATAGTTTGCACACCATTTTTCTTCTTGATGTTATTGATGTGTTGTTCTGAAGCAAAATTTTGACTCGGTTCCAGCTTCTGTGCTAGCAGTATAACAAGCAGCATTCCAGGCACATACTTGTTCAAGATCAACGTCACCAGCACTGAAGGGATGCCCCTATATCATCAAAACAGAAAATGAGCTTGTGCCTTTTCCGTCCTCCTCCCCCCACCCCCCCCACCCCCCAAAAAAAAAAAATAAAGACTGAAAAAAAAATCATGTTAAGATTTACTTTTTTGTTGGCAGAGCATTGTTTGTCTGACACAATGATGGATTTTCTTATATTAGTTATCTTGCGTGACAGTATCCATTAGCATTAAGGCTTTTGTTAAGTTAAAAGTAATAAACTTTGGCGTTTTGTTGCTCCTTATGTCACTTCAATGATGTTCTTTCTCCTCGTTCTCTTTAGTCTTGAAAGTTTGTATTCCTATACGAGTATGATTAATGTTCCTTCAAGTTCTTTCAAAGGACAGGTTTTAGTTTTTAAGTTTCTGCTATGGGAAAGATTATTGTTCCTTACTCTTCCACGTTTTTTTATGTTTGTAGCATCTTTTTTCATGGTAGAATTTGGCTGTTGGAAACCTGGAATCGTAGTATTAATTTTAGTATTGGCATTGAATTCACAATTCCTGTTGCCATTTCAAGTGCCTGAATGTATCAGAATTACTGCTTGTGATTAAAGCTTATGGTGAATTTGTAGTATGTTCCCTTTTGGTGTGCGGTTTTTTTCATTTCTTTCTCTTCTGTTTTGTGGTTGGGTGTGGTGCTGGAAATGGGGGTTGGGTATGGATTTTAAGTCGAAATCCTTGACATTAACAATTGGGACTTCTCCCCATGGATGTACTCATTTGTGACTGTAAGCAAGTTTTCAGTACTGTGTACATTACAGAGAGTAAAATGCAGCATCCTATATAGCCGTTGTTCTTTGAGCGCGGATTCTTGACGCAAAGGTAATTTTTTTACTGAGATTTGATCAGCAAGTGTTGGAGTCAATTTTTACTGAGATTTGGTCAGCAAGTGTTCGAAGCAAAGGTCTAAAGCACAGGTGTCTTGTGTAGTAAAGAACTTTGAATTTTTGTTAAGAGTACAACTTTGTTATCTTCCTGCTATTGTTCATGTGATGGATTTGTTGGTATTCATGTAAAGAAGGACAGAGACAATTTTGAGAATCAGCTTGATCAAAAATCCTACAAAAAAGATGTGGATCTGTTCTGTCTTCCCCCAATGACCTGTATTACTGACAGCCTAATTCTTACTGATAAAGCTGCTAAGTACATGTGGGACTTGAAATCTGTAGCTGATGAAAGTTAATTTTCACCTCTCTCTCTCTCTCTCACACACACACAGACACACACACACAGACACACAGAGATATGCATGTATGTGACAAACAAACCAGGCTAAATACTAGCCAAGTAACACACATCAAGAGTGAAGGAGGTAGTGGGATCTTAGCAACACCACCAACATAAGGATAACAGGGTCTATTTGGGTGTATAATGGGTTGGTTTGGTTGTTGTATTAGAATTAAATGGATTAGATAAAGTAATTTAGTTTAATATAATACAAAATGACAAAAAACAAAATTAAATAGGATATTAGAATAATACGTAATTTTATCTAGTGTTTGACAATACACAACATAAACGTTGGATAATAGTTATTTAATTCAATCGGTTGTTTGGTTAGAAAATTATTTCATCGTATTAATATTGAATTAATAAAAATATCATCAATCAGTGTTTGTTACATTGATGATAACTTGATTTATCAGTTGGGAGGTTATAATAGTAAATGTGTAGAATAATACATTTGAGTTGGATTATAATATCACCTCTCTTCGTGGTATTAAAATACCTTAATAATATAGGTCTATCGTATAAAAAATATACGAAAAATATAAAATTAGTATATGTTTTTGAAATTAATACGGTATTAAATTTGTTTATCAAACAAAATATTAGGCCTGATTAAATAAAAAATAATATAATCTAATATTTAATTCCTTCGCAGTACGTCTATCAAGAAAACACAATGTTTTCTCTCACTTAAATTGGAATTCAACAATGACTTGCATGATGAATGCCTTGACCTTCACTGTTCTCGATTTTCTAACTAGTAATGTGTATATATATATATATATGTATAGTTTTCTAAAGGAACAAAGGTGTTCTTATCGGTTTAAGCACATTTCGACTGATTATTTTCTTGGTTTGGTCAAAGACGCCTCTATGCTAAAATTAGGACATGTATGAGAGATAAATTTTTCTTGCTCTGACCCCAAAAAAATTATCAATATTTAAACTTAGGATGTCTGGACTTTTATTGCTCTAGGTTCTACCTCTGCACTTGTTTCTTCTAAAAAATTCTACTTCTGATAAACAAATAAGTTCACTTTTTCTATTTTTCATTCATTACTTATGGTCCGTTTGGTAGGAGAGATGAAAAATAGGAATGATGAAAAAATATAAGGAATGGATTTTTTATCCTTAAAGGAAGGAAAATCACTTTCCCTCCTTTTTGTTTCGTACAACAGATGGAAAGTTTGATGAATTAATTTTTCATTGTTTGGTATTGAAGGAAAAATAAAAGGAAAGAAAACACATGTAAAATTAATTTACCACTATACCCTCACTAATAAAACATATTTTTAAATATAATGTTTGTGTTTTTTAGAAATTTATTAAAATTAATTAGTGAGAGATATACTAAAAAACTGTCTCTTACATAAGAGCAATAATTATCGACATGGTATGATAAGATGTTACGAACTCGACAAGTGATTTTGATATTACATTATTGCATCACAGGTAATGTAGGTTAATTCGATACGACGAAGTAAAACAATTGATTGATTTAACGTCAAAGTATGTTGCACAATTTTTTAAATTGATCGGACAATAATTAATCAATTGGATCGTATCATATTGAGTTCTTATCGTGTTAAATTTATTCGACTTTTACCCATAATTAGCTTTTGGTTTTATTCAATTCGTACATACAATTTTTTATTATTCTTTGTTTACTAATTTACCAATTTACCCTCACATGTATATATCTATATATAAATATATGTACACTTATATTATATACAAATGGGTGGATATTTAGACAACACACACCCAACCTACTGTTAACCTCCACCAAATAAAAAAAATTAGAAATAATAGATGTTTTGCTCCTAATGTAGCTTTTCATTGCAAACTGAAGCATTGAGGGTAATGACATGAACTAGTGTTTGATTGGCGGTTAGACACCCATTGACGACAGAAATGATGAATGATGCTTTTAAAGGGTAAAATTGTATAATTTTTCAGCTCATCTTTCTGCCTTTTCCTCCATTTTCTGCCCAAAATTGGGGGGAAAATTTTTGGTGGACGGAAGGGATGAGAAATCCATCCCACTTTCCTTTCCATCTCGTTTTCTTTTTAAACCAAACAGAGAAATATTTTTTCATCCACCCACTTTTTCACCCTCTTTTTTCCATCCGCCCACTTTTCTATCCAACCAAACAGGCTGTTAAGGAAACCATAAACTCAATCAGGCCATTGTCCGCACGTGGACCCCAGCAACAGGGTGGGACCCACTGAATGGCTTTATTAGCTAGAGCCATCCCACACTAATAATATCACACTTATCAATAGAGCAGTTTTTTTTTTTGGAGAAGGCTATGGTAATTAAAAAAAAATTGAGTAATGTTATATAACTTAAATTTATAACTCAAATTTATATTTCAAATGAAGGAGAATCATTGGATCAGTGAGTCCTATTTAAAAAAGTTGATGAGACTCACTCATCCAACGGTCCCCCTTCATTTGAGATGCAAATTTGGGTTACAAATTTGAGATATATAGTATTTTCCAAAAAAAATTTGGTATTTTATCCTTACATTTTACAAGTTTTGTGAGTAAAGATATAATTTTTTTGGCTTTGTATGTAACAAATTATTTTTATTACTTCTTAGACCATACTTTTATGATTTAAATTAAAATTTTATGCACGTCAATTACAACTTTTTGGTTATTTGATATCGTTCCTAACAATAGCATGAAAGTAACCCCAAATATTATAAACTACCCCTAAAATTTATAAATGACTCCTAAAAATCGTAAATGACCTTCAAAAGTCATAAATGAGTTCCTAAATTTATAAAAAAAAGCACAAACCTTGTACTTGGAGATATGACATTGAATGTATTTTTAGGTAGCGTAGTCTTTTTTTTTTTTTTTTTCGAACTGTTCGAATAGTTGCACCACTACTAACTACCGTGGCAAACCAAAAAAATTCGTCTGGTATGTTAGTCAAAACGACAGCATTTCAACAACCAAGACAATCTAAGGTGGCTGGCAATTTTAATGGGAATCTGTGTAGTCAACTTGTGGGTTTAGCAATTCCCAATGAAAATAGACATTGAGCCTGTTTACAAAGTGCTGTCCCTCTCACTCATGTGATTGTGCATTTGGAACTGAAACCTCCCAACAAAAAAAAAAAAAAAAAAAAACCTACCCACAAACTAAATGGAAAACTCAAACTGTAATTAACTAGTGAGCTGTGACTGAAACTGAGTAGTGCACATCAAATTGCCCCACTAGAGACTGACTTTGTGGCAAATGGCTGATGAATTTTGCATTAATATAGAATAGAGGCATGAGTCATGACCCAGCTCCTTCAGGAAATAATTTAATTAATTAATTTTTTTTTAGTTTAACGGTCAGTACACATCGAGATTAGGGTATTTGTGAGGGATAAATCCCTCATGACCTGACTCCAAAGAATTGTCAAAATTCAAACTCAAGATGTCTGAATTTACAGCTCGCCCCTGTTTTCACTTGACCTACTCACAGGATTAAGAAATATCAATAGTTCAGGAATATGATGTTCTTGGAACCCACACCCATTGATTTTTATCTTTAAATGAATTGTGTGATACAAGGAGACAAGGGACTGTACGCGTTTGAGAGAAATAATCGGGTGCTCTAAAAATCGAGTACCTCCTAATAAGCTTCAAGTATGCTTGTAGTTTCTATCCCACAAATACCATTTATACATTAAGATAAGATCATAAAGAAAAATATTGCTATATTTATAAATACTAGTTACAAATTTTTTTGTTGTTTCTTGCTAAGCCATCATAGTTACATATGATTTCATATCTAACCCAACTAAGTAACTAGAAGGTCTTAATGATCATAGGAGTAATATTGCAGAAGAGCCTATACCCATCATCTTCCTTCTTATGGTAAACCTTTATGGCTTAGGCTTATGCTGGGTATAAATATAGTCCAGGTGAGCCTCAGCAACCATCCTTCTCTTCAAACAGTCTTCATCTTTATCAATGCATTCCTCCAAACCCAATAGCTGCATATAATCAATCATCCAAAAGAGAGCACCAAACTTAGAGGTCGACAACACACATGAATATACAAATAATATTGTGCACGAGACACCCATTATTGCGGGATCTCAGAGAATCAGATGTATGCAGTTTTACCGACATGCATAAAAACTATTTCTGAAAAATATTCGATAATCACTAATAGAAAGAAAAGGGGACAAAATTAATGACCCAAAAATATGCTTACATTTGAGATGTCATCTTCTTCTGCCCTCAAGTATGAACCTGCTTGAGAGATCCCATTAGCCTGAGCCTTATGATCATCTGTAAAAAAATGTGAAATTTTTTAGTTTCATAGTTTAAATATATGGTGGGGATGAGAACTTACAGGAAGATATCTATATATATGTGTGTGTGTGTGTGTATCTACATGCCTATATTTTTGTAATATATCAAAGAAGAACTTTTCCTACCTTGGTTGGGTGGTAAGAGACGAGCAGATGTTGTTGAGTGGAAAAAGAGTAGCGCAGCAAAAAGGAAGATGAGGAACCAAGGAGAACCCTGCTTCATTGCTTCTGATGATTTGTGTGTGTGTGTGTGAGAGAGAGAGAGAGAGAGAGAGAGAGAGAGAGAGGCTTAAAGGACCGAGGGAAGATGGTCCAGTTGGGGCTTGTATATATAACAAGAAAAAAGGCTGTTGCTCTGCACCAAGTCACATGAAGACCCTCCAAAGAAAGGAAGTTATTAAGTTAAAGCACTGTTATCTTATCCCTACTAATACTCTTATCCCTACTAATACTCCACCATGCTTCAATTCTCTTGTCATTTTCACACTGGTCCATATTGGGGATTCATTACATAAAAGTCCAATAAAAAAAACAAGAATTAATAGTCATTACACATGGGGGGTCAACTGGTCAAGCTTTGGACTAACCATGGCCGACAACTGTCTTCCACAACTCCACCTGTAACTTAATTTCCATCATCTCCTAAACACGTGTTCACTTTTTCTTCTCATATTCTCTATCTCAATGTTTCTGTAACTCCTTCCCACTGCTACCATTAAAATAAGTTGACTTCTTTTAGAATTAATGCATCTATAAGGTGGCATGTCCACAACTTTGATGCCATGGAGGAATGGAGGACTTGGGTCAATTACCACAAAGTGTGGACTGCCTTACTTAACACTCCACTGTATTATTAAACTTGAAAATGAATCCTACCTGTTGGATTCATGTTATGTATAGGTAGTGTTGTGTTAAAAAATAATTCAACTTACACATGACCCATTTAATCAAGTTTGTATTGTGTCGAGTTTGTATCGTGTATAAATTGTGTTTATCTGAGTTCCTGTCGACTAATTCATTAAACGGATCTAAAGAGTTCAATCGTTTATCACTAGACTCAAATCACTAATTCGGTATTGATTTTGTGTTATTAGATTTATACGTGTTGTAAGACCATGAATTTCTTTATTATCCAACATAAAAAAAAATTCCCCACCTCACCGGTTCTCATAAATTCTAGCATTTAAGGAGAGAGAGAGGATGTCGTGAATCTTGTGACCGACCAAGTATACTCATTCGTTGGACGGACCAAGCTTTAGGGGCGGGTATATCGGAAGGAAGGAAACCCAGGATAGCTTAAGTGGTAATATGGATGAGTTGTAAATTCCGACGTCATGAGTTTGAATTTTGGAAATTCCTTGGAGTAAGGTCATGAGAAATTTATCCCTTAGAAATACTCTAGTTTCGGCGTAGATGACCTGCTTTTGACTGGATTGGAGAAAAAATTAGTCGAGATGCGCATAAGTTGACCTAGATACCCCTAATCGTTGAACCAAAAAGAAAAAAAGAAAGGGTATACAAAGGAAGTAAAAGTGGGGACGGTAAAAAAATTGATGAAAGATCGTTGGAAGTGAGGCTTCATAGATGTCCGAAGATTTGGTTTCGCCTCTCAAAACTCATTCAATCGTCTCAATTACATGTCTTCAGAATCTATTATTACATATTAAATTGCGAACATTGAATCAATTAGAATGTCTATTATTGAACTCAAACTTGAAATTTCAAGGTAATAACTCTTAAAAGATAATTTCATCTGAATTACCGAGACGGGTACATTTTGTGCACGTCTTTTTACTATAAAGAAGCAAAAGTGGTTGACATGATGCGATTTGTGCACTGTCCATTGCCCACTCCATAGGACCATATCAAACTTAATCTGATGGAAACTAGAGAATGGCATGTGGCCTGTTCAGTATAGTGTTGCTTAATTGACATGCACTTCACACTCTATACTTGCCTTTTAACGCCACTTTCCGTGCGATTCCCGGCTCTAATGAGAAGACTCAGAACAATACTTTGGTCCCCCAACCATCCCTAACTGGCCCATAGACTGACTTTATTGGCGTCACAAGATTGGATTAGTATAAAAGTTTGACCATCCATTATTCGGATCGGAGACGATCTAATGCAAGAGACAAACATTGTATTATTAGAGAGGGTTAAATGTATATAATCTTATCTACTGTACGAATAGACTCTTTATAATTTAAACTCATGGGTCGTGGTGCAGAAATTACAATAGAACGAACTTATTGCTGAGTCAAAACACGCCAATTAAGAACTCAACTACTCGGGCGTCATGGTTCATGAAGATTAAGGGTCCATGTTAGAATAAGAAAAATACATGGTAGGATATAAAGAATAGATCAAGCTTGTGAAAATGGAGAAGAAAAATAATGGAAAGGGAGAGGACATCTACATGTACCTAATTGTAGGAAAATTGTTAAAAATGGAATTGAAATTTAGTTATTTGTCGATTCCTATGCTTAAATGACTGGAATTTTCTTTTGATCTCTTCTACACTCAGACACTTAATTTCAACGTTTGGCTACGTTTGTTTTATATGTTCTTATTACGATATAAAAATAAGAAATAATAATAACCATCGGTAAGGTTATCTTAGATCGGCAACTGAAAAGTTAGAGATTTTTAACCCGAACACAATCTAGTGACTTGTTTAT